>CM003408.1:0-518673 GCA_000331325.2 Crithidia fasciculata | reverse complement strand
GCTCGGAGGAAGGCCGTAGTGGGCGTGCACGCTTGACAGATCGCCGCCAGGCTCCGCATCGCACACCGTGGCCCGCCTCGCGGTGCATGGTGTTCAAGTCGTCCGCAAGCTGCTGCTGTGCATTCAGCAATCCACCGGCTAAGGCCATCGTTGAAAGGCCAGCACGTGCGCTCGGACGTCGTCCAATGTTGGCCGCGGCGAGGCTGCCTCCCAGTGCGTGGATGAGCTCCTGGAGTCGAGTACGCGCAAACACCCGTGTGCGGCATCCGGGCAAAGAGCTCGTACACTCTCGGCGCGCACCAACGAGAGGTCCAGCTGGGTGCCTCGCAGTGCAGTGGCCACCACCACGCGCTCATCTGTTCGTCGCGCAGGAGACGCGCGTGCGCCGCCACGTCGTCCGATCGCGGCGTTGAGGAAGCGGCCAGTGACGTCTCGTTGCAGGTCTGCCACCAACCGGGCACGGCACGCCGCATTCACTCCCTCCTGAGTGATCGCGTCCCTCTTCGTCGACAGCCACGTCGCGAAGCAGTGCGGCACCACAGAGCTTGCACATAGGTAGGGTCCTTTCGTGTTGTTCGCAGTTGCCGCACGCAGTCCTGCACCGCGGTCTGAAGCTCCTGACGCAGCAGCGCTTGAGGGATCTCGCTTGTGATCAGCACGTGCAGACGATGCCTCTCCGACTCCACTGCCCTGTTCTGGTGCCTGGAAAAGTCCTCGCGCGTCATGAGGTCTGTTGTGAAGTCTGCTACAGTGGCGATCTGAGTGTCAAGCAGGCAGACAATCTGACCGCTATCGAAGTGGTGCTGGCGGACAGCGCGGCGGAGAACCGGGTGAGTTGCCCGCTCGCGTTGAGCGCAGCACAGCGCCACGTGAATGCCGTCTGGCTGCTTGTCGTGCGGCGTCACGTCGAAGCCGCGGCCGCCGAGAAAGGTCATGAAGAACACGTGGCGCACGCCAGCCGACAGCCGCGGCGGGGCGTCGCACACAAAGCGCCTTCACCTTCTCCATCTGCTGGTCAGCCTCCGCCACCGTCTTCACGGCGACGAGGACGTCCTGGTCGCGACCGACGGCGCCGCGGATACTGCGTTCCATTTCCGTCGTCGTACGCGGCGGCGTTGCTGCACAGCTCATGCGGAAGCTCCTGTAAAAGGCTGAAGAGAAGGAAGGCGGAATGGTCACGGGCTTGAGTTTGTACACTCGGTTGTAGACCGCTGCGTAGCATAGCCGCCGCTGTGCCGGTGACAACAGTCAGACGGCCCTTGAAGTGTACAGGGAAGAGCAGCAGCGGGTTCACCGTCACAGCCGCCTCCGTCTCCCACTCCCACCGCTGCCTCTCCTTCATGCATGTCATCGTGTTGAGACCGTCCATCAGTGAAGTCGTGTAGAGCGTCTCGCCGGTTTCGGTGTTGTACAGCACCGACCTGCCCTTCACCGCCACGTAGTCCTCATTGTTTGCCACGTCCCACATGCCACGTGCAGACACTGCATACCGTTCAAAGCGCTCCCGTGATAGCAAAGAATCATTCCGGTCTCGGCTCAGAATGCCCGCGCGTTGCACCCACGCCTCTCACGCTGTCTCTCCCGCAAGTCGCTGTTGATCGTGGCGGTCATGAGAGCTGGAAAGGTCAGCGCGTCGCGACGAGCATCCAGCGAAGGGCCTTCGACGCACATGGCCTTCGTCAGGCTCTGCACCATCGATGCGTCCGCCTCGTCCTGAATCATCCAGTGCGCAAAGCCGCGCCACTCTCGGTGTAGTGCCGCTCGTCCGTCGGGTGCAGCAGCGTGCGCAGTTCCTGTGCGCGATAACGTTGCCCTCGGTCGTGTACACCATTCGCGCGGCATAGACGGTATCGTTTGATTTTGCCGTCTCCGCGTCCTCTGCGACAGCGCGAAGCCGGTTGGCGAAGAGGAGCGTGAAGGCGCCGTGGTTGAACTCTCCATCGCCTCCACGGCGAGGTCGCAGCTGGAGGTGGCGAAGGTGACGCGATAGCCGCAGTTCATCTTGACAGCAACACCGCGATGCCGCCGTCAGCTGCTGCACTCTGTTCCGGTACACAACCCGCTTCTTTAAATATCTCCGCATCCACATGGAGCGCCGAGCGAGTCTTCTGAGTAAGGCAGACGACACACCGTGCGTTTGTCAAGCATGTGTGGTCGTGCATTGGCTTGCTGCTCATCACTTAGCAGCTGCTGCTCTCCTCCAGCCTCGTCGCATGTTCCTGAGAGGCTACCCGAGCGATGTTGCCACCTGTGTCTCGATGCGGCATTTCGAGGCTTTCGATGATATGCAGCAGCCTCTCCTCCTCACGCCTCACTGCTTGCAAGCACAGGTGCTTCCAGTCAGCAGTCGCCGACACTCCAGCGGCAAAGTCCCTGTTGTTGAGCTGCACAGGAACCAAAAACACTTCGCACGTAACTCCATGACACTCTACTGGACACATGCAACGGCACAACTGCGCGACCGTCATATACAACAAAAACGAAAGCGATCAACGCTGTTTAGGCAACGCGTGCTACGCCCGTAGCAAAGCCACCCTCCGTGTAGCTGTAATAATGTTTGTGTTGTTGAAAGACTTCCTCGTTGAGGTTTCCTTCAAGTTCTTGGCAATGACGGCGGACATAGTTGCCACACGCTCGTTGCGGTCTGCCTCGGAGGTGCAGTTCAGCGTCTATTACAGAGTGAACTGCTGACGCACGACGGGCGAGCCACCGAGACGAGCGGAGCACTCCATGCAGTCGTCGACTGTGTTTTCACCCGCTGAGCTATTGGCGCTTACATTACTATAGTTGGTTGCTCTCGCGAAGTCGCAGTGCCGCTGCAAATCGGTTCTACTCATACACATGGTGAAGGCTATGGCCTCTGCTACACGTTGTCTTTAACGGATAGAGCCTTGCCCAGTTGTCCAACTCTCCGAGCCCTTTTCCACGCATCTACAAGCAGTACACTACAATTTTTGCAACATCCTTCTCAGCGCAGCTCGCGTTGCCATCGAAGGAGACATCAAGAGACACAGCCTCGCGACGTGCGTCAACGTCCGGCCGACGACCATGTGGTCCAGCATAAGCGCCAATTTCTTTCACTGAAGGAGGGCACGTACGCTGCCCTTGTCCTGGCTTTTTTCAACCATATAGCGTGCTTGGAGTGATTTAAGTCTTTTTTTTTGTCGCCGCACCTTTAAAATAGATAGCAGGAGAAGAAGGGAGAGGAGATAGATGACAGAAACTAGAGTACAGACCTCAATCCCAGTTCATTCGCCTGATGGGGCGTGTAAAACGAGTTCGACGCAGAATCGGTTTCGTTTCTTGTAAGCGGCCATGAGCGTCTACCAGCAGCCCATCGCTTGCCGATCTCATGACGTTCCTACCCAGAGGTAAAGCTCTCTCGTGCAGCGTCTTCGACCATTCGGAAAAACAGCGCTTTTTTTCATTTTTGTATACCAGAAATAAACGACCAAACAAAAGTTAAATTCTGAAGAAACGAGGAGGAGTTGGCTCTCGCGGGCCTAAGACGAAAAAGACAAACAAACTGAAAATAGGGGAGGAAGCGAACTTACTGGCTGCATAGACAGTCTGAGCTGTCCGTTCCAGTCGAGAAAGAAACCCTCAAGAACAACAGTCGATTGTAAAGAAACGTCATGCTGACTTTCTTTATTTTCGGTAACTGAGCCACGTGCGGGAGGTGGGACAGCACTGCTCCACTTGCCGTGCTTCCGCTTTCCCTTTCTTTCGCCTTTCCACCACCTTATATATGTCTGGAGGAACAAGTCAATATTTCTTTTTTACTTCCTTTGTCGCGCCTTGCGGAAAGGCGCTAACGGTTCACTTCAAGCCTTCCCCTCACTCCCTTCCTTCCTCTTCAGGAGTTGGCTGTATAACAAAACGTCGCGGCTGAAAGCCGACGTGCAGAGCGAGGAAAGGAAGCAAGAAAGACGTCACGAGTTCGCGCTTCTCTTTACCAATTGCGAGAATGGGCAAAAGTGACAGTCATCTGCTTCCTTGGCGTCTGTCAGTCCTCACCGCGGCGGTGCCTCTTGGCGAGTGCGAAGGATGCGCGTCCAAGGCAGCAGCGTAGGACGTGCGACAAGGCTTGGACGCCTCGCATGTCACACGCAGGCAGGGAGAGAGAACAGGTAGCTCTTAAAAGATATTCGTGCGTAATCTACTGTTAGAGAGAAGAGGGTAGTGGCAGTACAACACCAGTTGTATCTCGCGGGGCGGACTGCCATTCTCCAAAAAAAAAAAAGGCAGGTCGGTGATGAGTTGTCGAAATCAACAGATGTGCGTTTAACTGTGTTGGCACGTATACCGGGTGCCGCACTCCGGATTTCCAACGAACTAGATGCACCACTGCACACACAAACGATGGCCCGTTTTTTTGTGGGAGCGGGAAGAAGAAGCAAAAGAATAAAAATGAAAAAGTGTGTTGCTTTGGATTTTTGCTCGCAATCACAAAGAAGACTTAAAAGCATGCTTAAGGTAAACAAAACTGAAGACTGCACAGGACGCTGCGGTGCACTGCGAATCCTCTGCAAAGGTAACGTAAACAATAGAAGAAAGAAATAACGCTTTAGGGTAGAGGTCGTACACTCACGCGATCACGGTGTAGGCGAGGGCGAGGGCTGTGGCGATGACGGCGGTAGAGGCACCGATGGTAGAGGCAGCGTTGACGCACTTGCCATACTTGTTGACAGTCGGGTCTGTCGCGTCGCTGTAGTACTCCAGGCGGTAGCCGGCCTCGCAGGAGATGCACCAGCCAACCGCCTGGCAGCGTGCGCAGTTGGCAGAGAGGCACGGCGTGCAGCCGCTGACGCCGTGGTAGTAGCCGGACTTGCAACCGGTGCAGACGTCGAGGACGCACATTGCGCAGTTTGCGTCGCACGCCGCGCTGGCGACGGCGACCGCCACGGCAGCGAAGAGCAGCGCCACGAGGAAGAAGCGGCGGGAGAGAGGCGTCATCTTGTCGGTGGTCGGTGGTGGTGGTAGAAAAGGCTGTGGTGGCGATGAGAGCGATGCTGCAGACGCGAGACGGAAGACAGAGAGAGAGAGAGAGAGAAAGACGAGCGGTGGTGTACGATGTCTTAGTCTGTCGGCACAAGACAAAAAGTGAAAAGTTGTTTTTTTTTTTTAAGAGATAGAAAAGGTGTGTTGCGTATGATGAATATGGCAAAGAGAGAGAGAGGCGCGTTAGGGGTACAATGAAGAAGACGGAGGAGAGAGAGGGAATGCTTTGTGAACCATATGTGGTCAAATTGCACTTTTAGGATATGCTTGAGCATCCCTGCATAAATGTAGAATTAAGAAGTCTTTATCATTCCAGATGCCCTGCGTAGAGCAGTACGGCGATGCTGCCCGCTACTGGCAGAGGTTGTTATTTCGTCATCATAAAAGAAGGAGCGAGAGGTTGAGCTGCTTGCAGGTGTGACCAAATATTAAGCAGAAAATGCTTTTGTTTAGCGGAGGCTGCGTTTTTTTCTGCTTCATCGACACCGCTGATGGACAACAGTTGTCTGATCAACAAGAGAATAGAGCTCAAAGTGATACGCGCACTTGTTGCACTGTGAGAAAACAAACGCCGCCGCTTCTTTCTTTCTCCTATCATTCGCGAAGCTTGCGGTTCCGTTGTAAGTGGCGGGGTGGCTCCCATGCGTCAGCCGCACGGACTTTACAGATAGGCAACGTTTTCCTCTCTTTTTTGTCGCTTTTAAGCAGAAAGAAAAAGAAAGATCGCAAACGACTCTATCGTGCTGAGTGAGTACTGCGGACTCAAGGAGAGAAGCCGAAAAAGTGCGATGGGGAAAAGCACGTTTGCGTTTGTGTTGTGTAGGTCTGTGTGCGGAGAGTTAGTGTAGGTGATACAGGACCGCGGCGGTGTTCTCCATCCTGTGCCATCTCGTAGAAAGCACGTATCTCGCCTACATTGAAGTAAGCAAATGGACGAATAAGGCCGCTGCGGCAGTGATCACCTGCACAACTCATAACTCACTTCTCACATAAAAGAAAAAAAGTGTATGGAACTGTTGCGGTAAAGAAAAGAGATATACAGGTTTGCGTCACAAAGAACCAGTTTTTAAAAACCAAAAAGAAAAATTGGCACATGCAGAGAGAGAGAGAGAAGCGGTGAGGCGGTGCAGCGTAGTGGAAGGGTGTCCTTCACCGTGCCTCTGCTATCCTTTTCGGGATAACAAAGGAAAAAGAAGTGGGGGGAGAAAAGTACGTTTCAAATTTAGAAAGAAAAAAAAACACGCGCTGTTTGAGAAAAAAAATCCACCTTTTTTTTTTGGCATGATAGGTGAAGAGAAAATGAAGCTGGGCCCAACACCAAAGCCTACAGGGTCGCATAGAGTTGAGTAGGAGTGGTGCAGAGGACAGCTATTGAATGGAACAAAAGAATATTTTTTTTGTGACGCGGCGGCAAACGAAAGAAAGATAAAGGGGGGAAGGGGAGAGAGGAAAAGAAGGGAGGAGGGTTACGGTGTCAGCACTTCGAAGCGAACGTAAAAATAAAAATTACTTTAGTAGAGGGGGTCGAAGGGCTGCACACTGCGGTTTTGGAGCAGCACCACAAAGAAGCACAAGAGGGCACCAGCGCGGACGACGGCAACGATGGCGGCAACGATGGGGACGCTGATGCTGACCATATCAAACGCGCAGCCGGTGGAGATGCCGAAGCTGTAAAGTGCAAAGATGAAGAGCAGAAAGGCGGAGGCGCAGAGACAGTTGAGGGAGCCGTTGCCGCGCTTGCGGATGAGCACCGCGTGGGGACGGGTGAAGAGCAGCCCGAAGCACGTTGCCATCGCCACGACGCAAAAGAAGCTCTCGCAGATGACGAGGCCGTTCAGAAAAACATAAATTCCACCCATCAGGTCCTCATAGCCTCCCAGCGACCGCTTCGTGCGCAGCGTCATCGCCACACCGGCGAAGATAATGGAAAGAATGCCGGTGACACCCGCAACGGCAGTGACGACGCGGGACGTGATGAGATGGCGGCGGTGCGGCTCGGGGTGCTGAGCAGGGGTGCCGAAAAGGTCGCTGGCCTCCTGCGTGGAGTTGCTCGGCGGCGTCTTCACAGTGCCCACGGCCGGCTCAAGGACGTTGCCGGCCTCCAGCTTCTCCCCAGGGGCAAAGTGACGCGCGGTGCCGCGCTCGTAGTGCTCGCCGGCGCTCGCGTTGCACATCTCGGTCGGCTTCTGCTGGCGCGGCATTGTGGCACTCGATTCGTAGAAGAAAGTGAGCTGCAGAGAAGCGCGGATATCGCTTATTGGATTGCGGTAAATGGAAATAAAATGGGAAGGCGGAGAAGACGACAAGAGGCGCAGCGCTGCGGTGTGGTGGGAATTGTGTTATGTGTGGTGGCTGCGCACGACAAGAAGAAAAAATAAGGAAGATCAGTGAGATTTGAAAGAGAGTTACCAATACCAGAGGAGAAAGGAGAGAGGAAAGGAGAGGAAGGAAGAAGGTGGTAGTTGGCGTCGTCGGTCGCATTCACAAGAGATGGGAAGGAATTGTACTTAGGGCGAAAAGCGTCAGCACGCGTTTTCAGCACCCTTTGAATCTTCACCTACCACGCACACCACTTTGTACTTGCTTCTAGATTGATTAGTCGTCTTCTTCAGCGCAGGTTTTTGTGTTTTCGTACCACAGCAGTCGAAATATTAGAGCCTCTGTGGCTACGTCTGTTTGTGCAGCGGTACCTTTTTGCCCTGCCCCCCATACTGCGAGAGGCCAGGAAGCCATGCGCGCACGAAGCTCACCGCCGCGACGCCGTCAAGAGAAGGAAATCGTGGAAGAGATGGGCGGGTGAGCCGAGGCGGTCACCGACACGACAAAGATGCAGCCGCGCAGCGCCGGCGTGTCGCACTCGCTGCTCTCCTCAAATCCCGTCGTGACGGATCCGGCAGGCAGCGGGTGCTGCTCGTATGACCACCCGTGCTGCCCCAGCGACGCAATAAGGGTGTCATAGATGTGCTCGTTGCCGGCACGCGTCAGGCTGCGCGGTGTGTAGGCGAGCCACCAGTGCAGCCGTGAGGCAGCGGCATCGCAGGGAGTGTCGCCACCCTTTGCTGCTGCTGCCGCCACCATCGCCACCGTCGACACGAGCAGCGGGACAGCCGCGGCGTCGTAGAGGACATCGGCCGAAATAATGGTGATGCTTGCGTACAATGAAGTGCCAGCAGTGCCGCTGCAGCGCAGCAGCCGCGTGACGGCGTCGGCGTCTCCCCACGGCAGCGAGTCGGCAGTCGCCTCCACTGCTGAACCCGTTGCATCGATGCACTGCTCAGCGATGTTGCGGCTGGCCAGCGCGACGCACTCCGCGTTTCCGTCAGTGGCCACGAGACGCACACGTGAGGAAGTCGCTGGAGTGTCGGTGCTAATCTGCTGTCGCCTTCTCTCCTGCAGCTGGGCGAAGAGACCAACCGTCGCGATGCCCGAGCCGCAGCCCAACTCCACCACCAACGACGTCTGGTCCACCGCCGTCGATGACGCGGAACAGAGAATACTGTCCAGGTGTTGGGGACTGCACAGCAGCCACTCCAGCAGTGCCAGTGCTCCTGACCACACCACGAGGCCGGTGGAGTCGTCGCCGGAGAGGAGGCCAACGGCATCGCACGGCGGCAGAACCTTAAAGGCACGCACACGAAAAGCAAAGTGGCGCCACTGCGGCGGCACAGTCGGAGCATCACGGAGTGTGTACGCGGCGAGCTGGTAGAACGGTTCCCCCTCCACCCTCGCTGCGGTGTCTGCCGGATGCGTCAGCTCGAACGGCATCGCTGCAGAAAAATAGCCGAGAGAGAGAGAAAGAGGGCAGCGCAGGTGTTCCTTTTGAATGTGTGTGTGTGAGAGAGAGAGAGAGAGAGAGAGAAGAGGTGCGGAACCATGAGATGCAGGTAAAGAGAGAGAAGAGAGCTGCATCGAAGAAGGATGCAATTTAGTACTAATCGTGGAACAGCTGTGGTAGTGCGGGCAGTCGCCGCGAAGCATCCAGCAGCTGTAGAAAGAGAAAGATGGGAAGAGTCGTTTTGCTTGCAGCAAGCGTCTCGATTGTTGTCTTTAGGTAAGTCTCTTTGTTGCATTGCAGTGAGCGTCAATCTAGGCGGGAAAGGAAAGAAGAAAAATGCACCGTATTAACAGAGGCCTCTAAGTCTAAGGAGGACATCTAAAAAGTAATTGAAATAGACTGATAAAGGTGAGAAGCAGCAATGAAGGCGGCATCAGTAAAAGTGAGCATGCTCCTTGTAGCGGACGAGAGTCGAAGGCGAGCGCCGCGGCGTCGAGGCTGCCCTGAAAGCTTCATCTGTATTACCGCACACAGAGCGGCGGCGCTGTGACGACGGAGAGGCGTGTTGCTGTGCCGGGGCGAGGCGAACGTCCACCGCATCGCTGACGCCCTCGACGGTGACCGGCAGGCGCAAAATTGGCGCCGCGACGAGGCGGTGGACGTCTGTGCGAGGCGTCTCGCGGAGATCGCGCTGGGCGTCGGCCCGCTCGTACCGCGACGCGACGTACCGCCGCAGCCGCGCAACTCCCTCGACGTAGCCTGCTGGTACGCTGGTCGAGGGCCCCGGCGCGGGGTGGTAGGACACCCGCGGCGTCTCTGGCGTGTAAGCGATGGCGTCGGTGCTGCGACACGCGTCGTCCGCCATCAGCTTCGCGAAGGAGGAGCGGGTCGGCTTGTTGAAGCGTGTCTGCCGCTCTGCTCCTTCGCTGTCTTTCAGCGGATACGGTGCGATTTTGGGCTGGAAGGTGCACTCAGCCACCGCAGCGGCATCCGCAGGTGGCGTGGCGGTGTTACGCTTGCGGTGCAGCTCCATGCCGTTCTCGTACAACCGGAAGAAGACCGTCGGCGCGTCGGCGGCTCGTGCGGGCGACTCGGAAGAACGGCGCGGACGCTGCGGTGTTTGCGCTGCGCCAGCCGACAGCCGACGCCGCTCGCTCGACGCCGTCTCTACCGCGTACCGCGGCAACGTGCCAGGCGGTGGACGGGACACTTTTGCTGGTTGCTTTGCCGACCGCGGCGGTGAGGGAGGGGAGAGGATGACACACGATGTGCTCTGCGCTGCTGCTGGTGTCGGCGGTGTGGGTGGCTGCAGCGGGCTCGGCACCGTCGCCTCTGCCTCTGACGGCGATGTAGCATCCGAAGTTGATCCCGCCGCGTACGTCTCCAGCAGTGGGAGCGGAGCAGCGAGGCAGTAGCTGCAGATGCAGTCCGCCGCTCGTCGCATATCCCGCGCCTCCGCGGTTGGCTCGCCCATCAAGATGTCGTACCAGCAGTCGTCCATGTCTTCGCTGCTCCACCCCAGCGACGTGGCGAGAGTTGAGAAGTCTGTGTAGGTGAGCCGGCCGCCATACCCGCCGCGTGCACGTGGTCGCGTGAGGAGATCGACGAGGTGCTCGCTGGAATTATTCACACCATTTTTGCAGTCTTCGTCCGAGGAGAGGGAGCTGCAGACGGAGGCGAGATCGTCGGACATGTGCGCCTGTGCTGTCAGTGTTGCGCTGAGAGAGCGAAGAAAGAGAGGAGACGCGATTGGCGCGGCGTTACTACTGCGCTGTACACAAGGAGAAGGCGATGCAGTAGTTGGGTGCTGTACTCACGAAAAGCGCGCCTGGAACAGGAAATGATGCGTTGGCGACTCTGCAGACGCAGCTAAGTGGCGCAAACACACAGCAGTGACAGACAAATGAGCGGCTCACTGCGTTGTGGAAGGAGAGACTGCAACAATAGTCCTCAGCTCGAAAAGCAAGGAAGCACTGGCGAAGTACAGGAGGAGGAGTGAGATGCTGACAAGTAGGAAAGAGACTTTATCACAGATGAGATCAGCTTGCTAACACATAACACCGGTGTCAAACTATGTCGCCTCTCTCGTGCTGCTGCAACGACACCAAAGATGCGCTTTGCGGCGTTGGGCAAAGAAGTTCACATGGAAAGGAATATGAGCCACCACAGAAGCAGAAGCGACTCATCTCATCTCCATGGCACCACCGATTATATTTCTCGACGAAACAAGCGCACGTGGTTGGCTTTCATAAAAACTAATTCTTCTTTCTTTCCATTCTACTCGCTTTGTGTCTCAGACGCTGCTGCTGTAAATGTGGGTACTGTTAAGATCTTAAGAGTCGTACTCCGTTGAGTCACGGAAGCCTTCTTTTCAAAGGGGATGTCCAACGCGCCTTTTCTCCGCCTAAAGACGGCGGCAGAGGAGGTAACACTCCTCGGGAAAAAAAAACTAGAAAACATAATGGAATGTAAATTGTTAACGAGGATAAGAAATTGGGCAGCGCCTCCTCCGCGTCTTCGTCCTTTCAAAACGCATTTTGTCCTTTGCCGGATATTCGGTGCGTATGGGTGAGACCAACGCCACCAGAAAACTCACGTCCCCGCGACACTGCAGGCACGTGGACATATTTTTTGCCGCCACTCGCATGCGTCGATACTTCGTTCTTTCCTTTCCTCAGCGGTCGCACAGATCCCTCTCATGTGTAGCCGCGCGTGACGCTGAACCGCGCCACACGCGACGTATGATGGTGTCACGACTATAAAAAATATATATAGATGGTTAAATTATATTACTGGAAAAAGATGGCAAAGGAAAGGAGAGCGAGTGAGCGATACAGAAAAAAAAAAAGAGCCGCTGTGCACAGAAGCGGTAAGTTTCCATTGAATTACCGCGTCCTTGTTCGTCTGCGTGTGTGTGTGTGCGAGACGTGCACCAGCGCAAATAGTGCGAAGCAACCCTTCCTTGAGAAAAATAAAATGAGATATCCCAACGTGGGTTGCGTCTGGTCCGTGCGTGCCACTCATGGGTCACCCAACAACACCGCACGCGACGTGCCTCATGCAACGCGACGTGCTGCTGGCGAGATGCGGCGCACCAAGCCAGCGAAACAGCAGGAAAGAAGACAAAACAAGCCTTAGTTACGATTAGAGGAGGCATAAAAAAAAAAATCGTTCGGCGGCCGTCCACACTCCAGCAAGCCAACAAGGCGAAGAGAAAAAAGTGAACCAAAAGAGAGAGGGACACACACACACGAGCACACGAACGTGTACCCTTCATACCCAATACAGCACAGTCGGCATCATCAACAATTAAAGAAAAAAAAATAGAAACATTTCAAATATGTAGTCGAACAAAGTCGTGTAGACCTCCTAACTTCGCCTCAAAGTTTTCTTCTCCCCACTTTGTGGTAGTTGCCACGTACTCACGTAGGCATGCGTGTGTGTGTTTGTCTTGGGTGGCTGAGAGAGAGGGAGAGGTGCATTTAAGAGTCTAACGACAGAGAAAAAATCTTTTGTGTTTGTTCGTTCCTACGAGAGAAGGAGAAACAAAGAAAAAGCGGCGTAGCGTCATTAAGAAAAGTGTTTGGGAGAAAGAAAGAAAATCAATAAATAAAACTCCGGAAAAGGGGCAAAACGCAGAGGTGGAAGAAGAAATTGGTCAGCGTGCGATCCGCCCTGGGCAGCGGCACTCCCCCGATGCAAAGCTTTATGCTTTGTGCCACGCAGGTGGACAAGTAAGGAAAGAAAGATGAGAAGCGGAGTACAAAGACAAAGCAAGAAAACAAAAACGTAAATCAAATTAGGAATCGAAAAAAAAGCGGGGGGTGCAGGAAGAAAAGAAACAAACAAAAGGGGGTGCGCGGCGCTGTTCACGAGAGGGGTGAAGAATACAAAACATAACGCAGAAACAAACACTTTGGGGCAGCGCGGAGAAAAACGGTGAAGCAATCGAAGGAGAAGCAAGTTGGCCGCCGCCACCCGCACACACCGCGGCGCACCAGCAGCGTGCGAAGGAAAGAATGAAAAGCACCTTGTACAACAATGGGTTGGTGCGAATATCGCAAACCCCTACCGAACACGCGCACACCGAAAGCCACACAGACAAGGAAGCGGAGGAGGTAAGAAAGACCCAGATCAGTCTACCCCGTTCCCGAAATGATATCGTGCTCACCTCTACTCTAAACCGGTTTTTTTTTTTTTGGCTCATCTGCATCCGACACAGAGGCGCAACACGCGACGTCGCGGCGAGGAGGAGAGGAGGGGAGAGTGTGCGTTGCAGCGACGTCTTCGCCACCCCACACAGCCAGCGTCCCCTCGCATCTCTTCCTGTACAACTTTTTTTATTACTTCTCACGTCTCCACCACGCCACTAACTGCAGCAGACACACATGAGAAGGTTAAGAGACATGACCCACACACATCAAGTCGTCGCCACGCAAAGCCAGCAGCGGCGGCACACACACTCGCACACTCAAATAAGCACTGCAGCTCTGTGCGACATCAGCTACGCTCAGCCGCAGCGCTTCCTGGCTGGTAGTAGGAGGGCCGTAAGCACTGGCTTGACAGCTCCTGGAAGAAGGTGTGGATGCTCAGCACCGTACCGCTGTCCTCCATCTTGCTGTGGCACTCCTCCCAGCTCATCTTCTCGTGCAGCATGTGGCGGCGGGCGAGAGAGCGGCCACGCAGCAGATAATAGTCCCACGGCACCTCTTGCGCCAGCGCGTGCATCTCCGTCGCTCGGGCAGAGGTCCACGGCCGCAGCCACTCCCGCACCTCCTCGAAAGACTCGAAGCTGATGCTCGACGACCGCGAGGGGGTTCGCAGCAGCCGCTCCCGTGCCTTGGTGCTAATCATTCCATCGCAGTTCGCCGCGAAGTCGCCGACGAGATCGCAGATGCGGCGGCGGTCCTCCGCGGAGAGGAAGCCGACGCAGCGCTCGCACTCGAGCTGGATGGCGTCCACCATGTCGGGCTGCACGAAGCAGGGTATGCCCTCCTCGCCCAGCATCTCGGGTGCGGTGGAGAGGCAACGCTTCATGCAGGCCAGCAAGGCCGGCGTCATGGCGATCTCCAGCACACTCAGCAGCGGCTCCGCATTCGTCAATGCATAAAGCGCCGGCGCGTCCAGCATCGCGTCTCGACAGGTCGCGAAACCAAAAATGCGAATCTCTTCCGTGGTGTGCAGCCGCTCTACGGCGACGTGGATGCCGAGGGGACTTCCCCAGCACGCCAAACAGCGCAGCATAAAGTCACCCTTCGAGCACCGCTCCTGCACGGCGCCACCGCGGACGTTGCTCCGGAAGAGCTCGCAGTAGATCTGCCACGCTCGTGAGCACCGCATCGTGAAGGCGCAGACGCTCGCCGTGAGCAACACATAGACGCGGTCGAGGGGAGCGGCGCAGAGGTGCAGAGAGTAGGTAGCCGCCCAGTTCTCCACCGCCTCCTCCAGCAGCGCGTACGGCACGCCGCTCTCGTCGCAGAACAGCTGGTCGTAGATGGGCGGGTTGGCCATGAGCAGCCGCGGCACGTGCAGGTGCGATGCCGCGTTTGCCTCACTCTCCACACGCTCCGCGATGATGCGGACGAGCACCGCCGAACTCAAGTTGTTGTGCCCCTTTCCGTCCTCGCGGTAGAGGTAGGTGACGCGCGGCTTCGAGGCGGTGTCGCGTGCCCGCTGCAGCGCATAGGAGTGGGCGATGCGGACGATGTTGTCGTGCGTGCCGTGGTGCAGCACGACCGGACTCTCCACCTTGGCGATGATGTCGATGGTGCGAAACCAGTTGTAGCCGAAGAAGTTGGCGATGGACACGGCGTTCTGCGAAAACTCGTTGATGCACTCACTCAGCGCGGTGAAGGGGCACTGCAGGACTAAGAGGCACGGCTGCTCCGCTGCGGGGAGGGCGGCAGCGAGAAAGGCGGCGGGAGAGGCCCCGATGGACCGCCCGCAGAGGATGAGACGATTAGCGGCAATTTGCAGGTGGCGCCGCACAAACAAGTAGGCGGACAACGTGTCTTGGTGAATGCTTGCCTCGGTAATGGGGGAGCTGGAGAGGCCGTAGCCGGTGTACTCGAAGAGCAGCACGTTCACACACGCCTCCTTGGAGACATAGCGGAGCTCCTTGTAGGCAAGCCCGATGTCGACTGCATTGGGGTGGGCGTAGAGGAGAAGATGAGTGGCTTTCGGCTGCGTGAGGAGGTAGCCGACAGTGAAGGCGCCGTTCTCCACCTGGGTGGCGGGGTCGACGAGGGGAATGTGCACGAGTTTGTGCGGGTGGGTGGTCGTGTCGTATGAGGACTGCTTCGGGCGGGGGAAGATGATGGACTTGATGAAGGCGTCGAGGCGACTGGCCATCACTGCTAAAGGCGCGCTGACACGGTCAGCTGATGAGGAGGCACCTGAAAATGTTTTGCAGGGAGAAAAGGAGAAAAGTAGCAAGAGTGATAAAGAAGAGAGAGAGAGAGAGAGAGAGAGAGAGTTGATGGCTTTTTTTTTTTTTGACATTGCCGCGATGGAGCTTCAACGGAGTGCACTAGATTCGCAACACAGCACAGGCGTCACGTCTGCATCGCGAAGAAGGCGATATTTGCGGCAGTGCACGACCACGCAAACAAGTACCGCTATCTTCGCTGCCTTGAGATCAGTCGAGATGCAAAAAACACAGCGAAAGCTAGACGTGTGCAGAGAATATCTACCGTTGAATGCATCCCAGCAATTATACCAACTGCAACCCAGCGCAACGCCGGAACGCCTTCTTAACGCCCGTGTAGACGCGTTGTGTTCTGTTTTTTTTTTTATGTGCGCAGAAAGTAAAAGCTGCCGGCGCCGCAGACGCAAAAACGCGCTCACCGACAAGCAGCAACGAATCCTAGAAAAAGAAAAGCGGGAACAAAATCCAGCTTAACAACCATTTTACGGGGCACAGAGAAAGCGCAGACAGCCCCTTACAGCTCCTCCAGCAGAGAGTAGGCGGTGTAGCGGTAGTCGCGGTGCGTCGCGGGGCACACGTGTTCATCAGTGACGCAGCCATGATGCACCAGCAGCCCGTCCGGGTACACCGCCAGCTCCCTGTCGGGCCTCAGCCTTCGCTGGCACACCGGGCACACCATCGAGTCTTGCAACACCGTCGACCGCGCCGTCTCGCGCAGACGCGTCTCCTCCGCTTGCAACAACTTTGCGTGCAACACGCTGCCTTCAATGGCGGACATGTGGTACGTCGTTGCGGCATCGCGGAAGGCGTGCAGCAGAAAAGCGCTGAGGTGCCCAAACGGCAAGTCGTCCGGCAGCATCGGCAGCACCAACGCAGCGTCGACGCCGTCACACGTGTTGAGAATAGACAGCGCCTCTGCGACACGCGGCGCTCCATGTTGGGGCCGCAGTAGAAGCTCCAGCAGCGCCGTGTACGCGTCGCCGCCGTCCTCGATGCGCACACTGCCGGCGTACGCCTTCGCGCCGGCCATGTCGTCCGCCTCCGTTGCAAACATCTCCACAGCGCTGCGGTGTGCCCCCTGCCGGCGGTAGACGAGCGCACGCTCTGCCACGCACGCGTCGCGGATGCCTGCTGCGTTGAAGTAGTGCCGCGCAGCCTCGAGGTTGATATGCGGCGAGGTAAGCAGAAACTCGTCCAGGCGGCTGCGGTACACGTGCCGGGCCGCCTCGCTCAGCCGCTCTGGTGGGGCAGCGAAGAGAAGGTCGCCGAGCCCCTGCCAGTACACGTCATACAGCGTGTCATCCGCGACGTGCAGGCGGGCATCTGCAAACATCAAGTGCAGAAAGGAAACAACGAGCTCCTGCCGCGAGGTGGCGCCAGGTGCGTCTTCGTAACTCTGCAGCAAGCGCAGAGCTGAGGCGTAGTGCACGACGTTCGTGGCAGAGAGGAAGATGCGCAACCCATTCTCTGGTGGCACGCACCCGAGTACCCACGTCAGGTGAGATGAGAAGAGCGCCGACTGCGTGGCGAGACTGCGCCTCCTGAAAAAGGTGAGCGACGTCGCGAGGGCCACCAAGGCCGCCGTCGCCGTCGGAGGCGTCACTGTCGTTGCAGCAGCAGCACCAGCAGCACCATCGTGAGGGCTGCTGCTGCTGCTCACCGCCGCCGCCGCCCACACCTCCAGCGTACACTGCGGCACATACACGTCATCGCTCGTTGGCAGCGTGCTGCGCTGTTGGAAGAAGCGGGCGGCCACAGGCGCGAGACGCACGAGTGGCTCCGCCGTCGCCAGTCGCTGCAGATGATCAGCAGCAGCCTCGTACTGTGAGTGCGCTTCGAGATGCACCACCAAGGCCACCCACTGCCCACGCGCCTGCAGGATGGCCGCCGTGTCGTCCAGCGCGCACCCGTTCTCGGACTGCAGCAGCGCGAGCAGCGGCGCCTCCGACTTCAGCGCACACCACGCCAGCACCAACGCGCGATCGACGCAGGCGAGAGTGGCACTGCCGGCCGCTGTGCTCAACACCGACGCTCCCTGCAGGAGAAGGGCAAGGCGGCGTGACTGAAGGTAGTCGGCCAAGGCGGGCAGGGCAGCCGTCGTCACCGCGCTCGGTGGCACAGCAGCGGTGGGCGGCAGCGGAGGACACCTCGCCGCCTCTTCCTCACATAAAAAGCCCGGAAAAAGGCGAAGCGCGACGCGCGGGTCAGCTTCAATCTTGCTCAAGTCGTGGAAGCAGCCGGGGTAATCCTTCAGGGCGCAGAAGCGGTGCAGCGCGCCAGCGGTCACGACGCGCCGCACCGTGTCCTCCTGCACCTCGTGCGGACAGAGCTGGCACAGCAGGTCGGCAGCCGCAAACAGGGACCGCGCCGCGAGCTGCTCAGCCGGGATCGCCGCGGCGCTGCGGCGCAGGTGAAAGAGACGCCCGCTCGTGTCGGAAACGATGATGGGGTGTCGTGCGAGGGCGTGCGGCTTCGCTGCGGCGGTCGGCATTGGGCAGTCGTAGTCCGTGCAGCAGCACTGCGAGATGCGGCTGACTTTCGGCAGGTCGATGTACTGCAGCAGGCTGTTGCGCTGCCGCGACGCGGTGTCGAGGGTGGAGAGAAGCGGCAAACGGACCTGCAGTGTGTGAGGCCCGGTGGTGTGGTGCGAGATGACGTAGGGGTGCTCGTAGAGCATAGAGGCAGGAGAAGAGGACCAGCTGACACGAGAGTCGCCCGGCACCTCGCTGCCGTCGGAGAGCAACGCACGCATGCCACACCCCTCGCCAGCCACCAGCAGCTCCGGCACAGGTGCCATCGGCAGCACGAGTGGCGCCGCACCAGACCGCGGCGTGGGGTAGAGGACAGTAGTGGTGGCGGAGGCGGTGTGCGACAGAAAATACTCTTTGCGACCACCGAGAAGGAAGCTGCGGCCCATCCAGCCGAAGGTGCGCACGCCGTCGGGCAGCGCCACCGTCTCCTTCAGCAGGAACTCGAAATGATTGAAGGTGGCCTCGTAGAGAGTGAGCCGACGTCGCTGCAGTGCGGCGAGCGTCAGGACACCCTTGTGCTGCTTCACGTGAAACGAAATCGTGTCTTTCAGGCCCGTGATGGCCGTCACCTCGCGGAGCTGCAGCGGGCGTGCTGCATCGCTCGAGAGGCTGTACAGCACAATCGCATCACCCACCAGCGCGAGCACGTGGTGGTCGCCGATCGTAGTGAGGGAGCGGACAGGCTGCCGGCGTGCGTCGACGACCTCGTGCAGCAGCCGCACCGACGCAGCAGCTGCGCCGCTCTCACCGTACATGTTCTGCACGCGGTACAGCGCGAGCTTGCTGTCGGTCGTGCCGACGAGGAGAAGATCATCGTGGGTGGTGAGGCACTCGATGCGGTGGGCGATGGGGTCGCCGAGGGAGACGAGACGGTAGGGCTCCACCCCGAGCGTCTCTGCGGACTCGCTGCTCTGCATTGCGGCGGTGCGCAGTGAGTACACAGCGGGAGAAAGGTCAAGTACGCTATTTGGATGGGAGAGTCAGCAGATGTCGTATGTGATTTGTGCTTCCGAAGCGCAGGCGGCAACGTGGAAAACACGCGCAGGATGAAAATACCCTGCGAAGGCGACAAAAGCGCGAGAAACTGCGAGTTTGCGGCACCTCCAACGAAATTCAGTGTCGCCGTCAACTTCCGCTGCGACGCTCCGACAAAGTGTGTGTGTGTGTGTGTGTGAAAAGTCATCGGTTGAGACAGAGGATGAGGGAAAAAGGAATGAGAGTCGAGCGGGTTCTGCCGCTCCACAACACGAAGGCCAAAACAGTAGAACAGGCCGTCTGTGCAATGAATTTTTTGTATCAAAATCGAGAGAGGAAGAGGCCTCTCCGCTCGCCTACTCAACACACAATTTGACTGCAATGCACCCGACAAAGCAGCAATGCCGTGCGTGTGTGTGTGTGTGTTTGTCCGCTCAGAATGTCTTAGTGCTTCGCCTGCACTCTCCCATCCGCTACAAAAAAAAAAACACGATTGGTGAGGCTCGGAAAATGAGAGAGCACAGCAGAGAACCACACAAAGCAACGAAGGGAAAACAAACGGTGGACTCAACAAAAAACAACACTGAAAGAGAGAAGGCAAGATGAACTCATCACCACTGCTCGGAGGCGGGATCGGCATCGTCCGTCACGGTGATTCCCTCGCCCTCAAACGCAAGCAGCGTCGAGGGATACGGCGCGCCACCCACACCACCGATCTTCCGCAGATGCAGCTGTGTCATCGGGCCGGTCGACACGGTGGACTGGATCGTCATCTTCTCATGCACCGCACGCGTAAGCGTCGAGTAGCGCTCGAGGAACTCGCCAAACTCGTCCACGTTCGCCCGCATCGCGCAGTTGTGCCGCTCACTGCACTCCTCGCTGAGCAGCTGCGGGATCGACTCCACCAGCAAATCACAGGCGTCTACGTGGGCTAGCGGAACACCAAGGCCAACGTCCACGACACGCGCAGTGTCCAGCGCACACTGCAGGACCGCCGTGGGCTCGGCAGCCACCGACGCGTCCGCTGCTGCCGCACCAGCGCCACCCGCCACCTCTGACGAGACGTAGGTGAGGGCGATGGTGAGGTAGCCGAGAGAGTCCTGCAGCCGCAGTGCAGCCACGCTGTCACGCAGCAGGGCCGCCAACGTGCCTGCCGTGTCCGAAAACGTCACCGACGAATGCCGTGGATGACGTGCCACGAGCGCAGACACAGTGAGAGTGTGCAGCTGCGCCTCGCTGACCATGAAGGGCACGGCGATCTCGCAGGTGTGAAAGGACGGGTCGGCCGACACGCCGCCGTCGCGCAGACGCACCAGCGGAACACGCGTAACCTGCTGCACAAAGACCGGCGCCGTCGACGTCACCTCGTTCACCAGGAGGAGAGAGGAGCTCAGGTCGGTGTAGCTCACCTCAGCGTCCAGCGTCATGGCCTGCTGGCGGAGCACCACGTTGTACCCCACGACGTCCGCCCCAGCTGCGGTGGACACGCTCTCCGCCGCGTCAACAGGGAGCACCCCCAAGTCCTCCAGGTAGGGGGGCCAGGAGGAGAGGAGCGTGCCGAAGGGCAGCAGCAGCGACGGCGGCCCGTGCCGCATCTTAGCGTACAGGAACAGCAGCATCCACGGCGATGTCATGAAGCTGACGGTGCTGCCGTACACACAGCTGAGCTCGATGT
Source organism: Crithidia fasciculata (assembly GCA_000331325.2). Taxonomy (NCBI): domain Eukaryota; phylum Euglenozoa; class Kinetoplastea; order Trypanosomatida; family Trypanosomatidae; genus Crithidia; species Crithidia fasciculata. The sequence goes on along the minus strand of CM003408.1, from coordinate 498,289 downwards.
CGATGAGCGGCGCAGCGGACACCGGCGAGGTGATGACGTAGGCCCAGTAGTTGCGGCCCAGCACGGAGTAGCGTGTGGTGGCCTCCAGCTCGTTAAGCGACTCGATCTTCAGCAGGTCCACGCCGACGTCGCCTTCAGGGCCGACCACGGCGCAGAGCGCACGCAGCAGCTTGCGCATGCAGACGACGCTGTTGATGTACTTCTTCGCCTCGCCGCCGAAGCGCTCCATCTCTGCCCAGCTGATCTTGTCCAGCAGCGCAAGAAAAGCCGGGACCATCTCGAAGGGCATCTTTCCCACCTCGAAGAGCATGACGGCCTGCTGCTTGAAGGTGGGGTCCTGGCTGAGGTTCGTCATCATCAGAAAGCCAGTGAGGGTGGCGTCGTACAAGAGGGCGATGCGCTTCGCAGGGTGGCCACCATTACCACCAGTCCCACTGCCTCCGCTGGCACCACCAGATACGGATGCAGTGCCCCCTGTCTGCGTCTGTGCCAGGCCACCCATCGACTGGTGCAGCTCGTACCGCGTCACTGCAATCACGCGAGCGGCCACCTCCTCCTGCCAGGTGGGGTGCACGCCGTCCAGCGTCGCGGCATCGAGCCCGGCAGGCAGCGACGGGCACCTCCACCTCACGAGTCCCAGCCGCAGCAGCAGCTGCACCGCGTTGCACACGTCCTCTTCGTCCAGCATCAGCAGCTGCGCCAGCAGGTTCAGCGGCGTGCGGTCGTCGACAGTGGAAAGGACACGGTACAGCAGCAGCTCCTGCGGATCGTCTGATGTGCGGTTCATCACGAAATTGCCAGCGAGGGGCGGTACGACGACGCACGCCTCTGGATGCACCTCAAAGGCAGCGAAGACGAGCCCGCGCTGGTAGAGACGACGCAGCGGCTCTTTGGGAAGCTCGTACGCGAAGACTTGATCCTTGGCGAAGACAGACTTGGGGAGCTGCAGAGCTGCAAGGCACTCGGGGCGTACCGCAGCAGTGCCTTTGCTCACCAGCATGCGGTAGAGACCGACGTCATCGGCGGAGAGTCCCTGAAAGCGCTTCTTTAGCACATCCGCCGCGTAATCGATGCTGCCGATGGACCAGAACGGATCGACGTGCACAGTGGGCAGCAGCTCACGCGGGAGGTACTCGTTCACGAAGCTGCGGTTGACGTGCCACCGCAGCTTGCTCCGCACCTCCTTGGTCAGCTGCAGGTATTGGTTGCGTCCAATGCCCAGCAGGTTCAGCGCGTCGATCGCGGTGAAGTTGGGCAGGCGGTCGTAGCTCTGCTCCTGCTTCAGCAGCTCCGCGAAGATGCTCGTGTAGTACGACAGCGGCGTCTCCCCGGTGTACAGCACGACGCTGCGCTGGTGGGTGTAGGGGTACAGCTGCAGCTGCTCCCCAGCGAAGCGGACCACTTCGTGGTAGTACGCCGCCTCCTTCATATTCGAGCGCACAAAGTCTGGCAGGCGGTGGTAGGCGTGTCCGCGCAGAATCGCGTAGTGAACGAGCTTTGTTTGATACTCGTATGGCGTCATGCGCTGCTGCAGCGAGGCGGGGAGGAGGTTGTAGGGCACGCGGCTCTGCAGTGCCTGCTGCAGCTCCGTGCCATCGACTGAGGAGGCCATGCGGGCGGGGAGAGGAGACGCTATTGTGAATAATGGAAGGAAGAGTGGCGGACTGCCTTTTAACGATATTAGATAACGGACAGGCGCAGTCAGCAAAAGCCTAGACGCCGATCGTTGTGTCTGTGTGTGGCCAACGCAGCCGCACTGAAGGCGTTGAAAGTACCTTTTGTTCATAAAAAAAAGGGAGAATGAGAAAAGAGGAAAGTGAGAAATAGAAGCAAGAGAACCAAAAAAAAAACGTGCACGGTGCGTCACACCACGTGCGAAAGAATTTTGTTTTTCTTTCGTTTCTGCGTTCCAGCTGGTATGGCTATCAGCAACTGCAGCAGCAGCGGCTCACTATGTGCGTGTCGACAGCTCCTAAGTCTCTCTCTCTCTCTCTCTCTCTCTCTCTCTCTCTCTCTCTTGGTATTTCTGTTTTTGTAAGCTTTCTCTCTGTCAACAGTCAGGGAAGTGCTGCACACTAAGCGAGAGTTCTCAAAAAAAATTATCTATGAGAGTCTTTCGTGCAGAGTAACACTCCCTATATCCCCAAAATCTCACAACGGCGGTGGCTCTGTTGCGTGGAGGACGGAGGCGAGCGCGATCCACTGCGGCAACGAGGCGGCCGCTGCGGGCGGCTGGTCGTGCTCCCACTGGAAGTAGGTCGGGGCCGCAGCGCGCACTGACAACTCCACCGGCACCTCTCGCCCACTGTCCCGCTCCTTTTCGGTGCGGTACGCAGTGGAGGGCGAGGATGAAAGCGAAGAGTGAGCAGGGGCTTCTGCCGTGTCGATCAGCGTCACCGCGTAGTCGTCTGGCAACGCAACTTCTGCCCCGATAAGGTGCCGCCCTCGCAGACGCGTGTGCCACAACTCCGTCTTCGCGTCGTGCGTCATCACTGCGGTGAAGTTTGCGTAGACGTCGGTGGTGCCCTCGAAGTCGGTTTGGATGGGGAGGGCGTGGAAGACCGGCGCAGACGCCGCTGCTGCGGTGGTACTGGTGGAGGCCGCCATCATGCGGTATGTTTCTATGCTGTCGTGTCCGTCTCTTTGTATGTGAAGGTAAGTTGCGTATTTGGTTATTTCGTACTTTGTAGTGAACCTGCTCCAATGCGTGTACTTGTACGCCGAGGGTAAGAAGGCAAGATGAAGTGGACAGGAAGATCCCAAAAAAAAAACACGGCAAAGAAAGGCAGCATGAGACTCCGCTCTTTAAATGTCTTTTTTTATTTTCCATGAAGGAGTGGTGCCTGAAGACGCCGCAGAAGCGCGATTTGCGGACGTCGATGTCGCTTTTTTGTGTCCGCACCAGCAGCGGATGCGCTGAGCTCAACCGCTGCATCGATCAGTGAGCTTCTGGTGTAGTTCATCAAAGCAGTGAAGTAACAACACCGCCCACCATTCCTCCCATGACTTCTTCTCTTCTTCATTTAATGCTAATTACTTATGTGTTAGGAAAGCGCCATATATAAGCCAGTGCAAAAGACAAAAAAAAAAACGCAACACGAAGAACGACACTTTCTGCAACTCCACGAGCCTCCATGAGGGAGGCGAAGTACGTGGAGCACCACAGCAACAGACACACGCAAAAACACACACGCGCAGATTTTACGCAATCGTGGACGCGCCGGCTAAATGCGTCTCTCGTGCCTCACCGCCTCCGCACCATCCACACGTGCGCCTACGCCGACTCCACGACGTCGTACAGCAGCGCAAGGCGAGTGAGATGGGGGAAGAGCGCAGCCGTGCACGGCGTCTGCGGCCCCAGCTCCTGCACGCACTGTAGCGCATTCGTGATCTTCAACTGCTTCACCGGCAGCGCTCCGGGCAGAATGCACTCCCACATCAGCAGCTCATCCAGGCAGCTGGAGAGGCAGTGCGCAGTGTCGCCGAGCACCGCGTACACGAAGCTGAGGCAGTTGCGCACTTCGTGGCAGAGGTAGTGGAAGGGGAAGAGGTGGCGCATCAGCTCTGACAAGAGTGCACTCAACTCCTCCGCGTCCTTTTGTGTGATATCCTCCACGGGCCGCGATCGCACAGCGGTGCACTTCACCTGCACCAGACCGTGATAGTGCTTCGTGGCGTTGCTGCGGGCGGTGGGCAGTGCCATGCTCAGCGCGTGCTCAAAGGCCTCCTTCTCGCCCTTCTCACAGCGGGGACAGCGGCAGACGAAGAAGTAGCCCTCGCTCAGTCGCTCCTGCCGCAGCTTCGTGGGCCAGTACAGCTGTGGGATGTACGCGATGGTCAGCTCCTCACCAGGCTGTATCGTTCGTGTCGTGATGATGCGGTGCTGAACAGCGTCGATGGCGCAGTTCGGTGTGCAGGAGTGGTTGTAGTAAGACGCAAAGCTCTGGCCAATGTGCAGGCCCTGTCCTACACCAAGCCCAGAGGCGTCCGCCACCTCCAGTGCGTTGCAGCGCAGCACACCCATCACCTGGTACACGAGCGGCTGCTGCTCCTCACCCTTGAAGAGGTCGCACATAAGAGGACCGATCGGGTGCATGGACTGGATGACCTCGTCAACGTGGGCGGAGAGCGTCAGGACGCGGTCGTGTCCAACGCGCTGTGCCCGCATGCCGGCGATGGTGGTGATGCTGTGGTAGGCGAGCTCGTAGAACTGCTCGGGAACGTCGGCGTTGCGTGCGTTGAGGCCCGCCATCATCTCCTTCAGCCGGCACAACCGCGCACACTCAAACCTCTCGTGCTGGGCCTTGTGCGCCGCCTCGCAGTCCGCAGAGCAGTAGGACACCATGGCACACGCCGCGCAGTTCCGATGGCCCTTCTTTCCCCTCGTGGTCTTCACCGTCTCCTCCGATGTCTCCTCGGTGTCGTCCCTCTCGCCCTCGCGCTCGTCCTCCTCCGGCTTGACGTCGGCGAGGGGACGACTGCACTCCACGCAGCAGCCCTCGCCCCCGAACTCTTCATACACGCCAACCGAGAAGGGCGTCAGGAGGCTCGCCACCTCAATGAGCGGCGGGAGCGGGCGGAGCGCCTCGACCCCGTTGCCGTGCTTGCCTGGGACGATACGCACGCCATGCTCACGCGACGCGCTGAACGTGTTGAACACGTTCATGTGCTCCTGCATGAGGCGCGTCAGCGCCTCCTCGATGCTGTCCCGCGCGCTCTCCTCCAGCGCTGGCAGCTCGTAGATCGCGCGGCACAGGAAGAGAAGAGCAGCGGCACTCGCCGTCCCGTAGCCGTCCTTGCCGACGTCCAGCGAGGGGTCCGCCAGCGCACAGCGGCCGTAGAACGCGTTCGCTTTGGCTAGAATGGGATTCGAGGTGAGCACCCGCGTCGCCACCGCAGCGCACTGCTCCGTCTCGCCCACCTTGAAGAGGCAGGTGAGGGCGTTGCCGGCGCTCTTGGTGAATTCGTCGAGGGTGCAGCTTGCGTCCTTGCCGTGCTTCGCTTCGTACAGCTCGACAGCTTGGAGATAGTACTGAGCGGCCTCGGCTGGGTCCTCGGCGAAGCACTTATTGCCCTTCAGTCGGAGCTCCTCCATGGTGGTCATGGTGGCTGACAAGGTGATGAGGAGGGATGCAACTCTCTTCTACTGTTCTTATCTTGGTTGTGTGTGCGGTGTGGTGCAGCAGCTGTGTCGGTGCACCGCGTGTGTGCGGAGGGGATTAGCAGAGAGGGTGGGGGAGGCGAGAGTGGTGGCAGAGAAGCATCGAGAAGAGAGCGGGGGAGTGTCGAAGAAGAGAGGTGGAAGAGCGATATGCACACCGCCACGCGAAAAAAAACAAAAAGGAACCCGCACTGGACAAGTACCAACGCAGCGGGAAAATAGCGGCAGAAAATGTACTGCGAGTGCGATACAGGCAGTGTTGAGGAGACTCAGCCGCACGCATTGCAGGACAGACAGGAGCAGAAGAAGTGAGTTTCTAAATTCGCAGAGGAAAAGAGGTTGCAAAACACAAGCACCAAAAAAACGTTCACACACACAAACAAACACACACTTACGTATCTTCCGTCTTTGCATGCCGCCCCTTGCCGCGCTCCTTCCGCCACGCCGCAGACGCGGAACGACTCGAACGGCGCTTGCGGTTGTAGTCGCTCGTGCTGCGGTGCAAACGCAGCCGCTGCAGCAGATCTGGTCCAATAGCCGCCGTCAGCGTCGCACGCGATGGCTGGTAAAGCAGCGCGTCGACCTTGATGTCTTCTCGCTCGATCGGCGTGCGGGACTGCACGAAGGGATGCATCGCGGGAACGGTGAAGAAGGGCTTTCCTGACGGAGACGAGGAGGCGTCTACGTGGTTCGTCTGCGGCACCATCCACGCCGGGTACGCCGACTTCGACCACGAGATGTTTTCACGAGTCTCGATGCAGCGCAGAGCGCCGATGTGCAGCGCGTCGAAGGAGATGCGGGGGTCGGTGTTGAAGAACGCAGCGGCGTAGTCGCGGGTGAGGGCCGGAGGAGCCTCCGCACCGCTGGTCAACACCTTCGCTGCGCCAAGCCTTCCATCCGCGGCATCCACGTCGATGATGTCAATCGCCCCGTCGTCGTCGTCGTCGTCATTGCCGCTGCTGTTCGTGTTGGTCGATGCGCCTTTTGGGGGTGACGCAGACGCCTCTGCTGCGGCCGCGGCGGTGTCCGGCGCATCGACAGGTTCTCGCTTTACGGGCATCTGCAGGGCGTGTGTCGATGCTTCGTTGGGTACGAAAATATTTCTGTGTGCACACCGTGTGCGATGCACAGCTGCGGAACTATGCGGGTTTAGAGTAGAGCGAGAGAGAAGGTGGGAAAGAGAAAAGGAGAAAAAGAGCCACAAGGACAGTGGCAAAGGGTGAGAAGACAGAAGTGAGGGTTTTTTTTTTCTTCTGTCCAACGTGAAGGGATGACACAGCAGTAGATGCAAGCCTCACCTACTCTGCGTGCATCTCCGTCGCAATAAGTGTGAACTGCGACGCACACACGGGCAAACGACGCAAAGGTGATTTATAAAATTGTATAAAGAGCAGGTGGTCGGAAAAGAGATGATGCATCGCACACTCGGTCCGCTTACTCATGACTCAGCATCCCTCTCTTTCTCTCTTCTCCCTTCATTTCTCTCCTTTCAAACGATGATAAAGATACACGAGAAAAGGCACAACGCACCACACACGTGTTGGCAACAAAGAGAACGCACCGCGCAGCCGTCTCTTCGTTCTCTGCCACATGGCATAGAAGGAGTCCGACAAGCCCGCAATCCCCTTCCTCAGCCCACTGTTGCTCTTCCTCACGCACACACACACAACACCACTACCATTTTGTTCACCTCTCTCACTGCGGCTACTGCTGTGTGTTTGTGTGTGAAAGCAAGCGTGTTATCCTCCGCATACACGCGCGCACAGTGGCACCGCCAACTGCGTTGACAGACGCCTCACACCGCATCCTGCACCCCCGACTCGTTCTGCAGTCGCAGCATCGCATTCCACGCGTACAGCTCCCGCCGCCGTCGATCTTTTAAGGCTCGCTTCGCGGCTTCCGTCGACGGCGTACCGGTGGGCGACTTCGAGACGGCGCGGACGGCACCAACAGCCAGCAGCGGCCGCCGCTCTGCCGAGACGCTGACGTGCCGCGACGTGCCGCCGTTCGCACCGGGAGGTCGCAGTGGCGCTGGGGAGGTTTTCGATGCTGCAGTGTTGGTGGCGGTGGTTGTGCTTTGCGTGCGTGTGTCGCGAGGGAGAGCAACGGTGGGTGCGGTGCCCTTATGCACGTGTTGGTGTGGTATCTGCGCCGGCGCCGACGTGGCCGCTGCTGCTGGCGGCGGTGGTTGCATGCGAAGGCCGGACCCAGCAGGCGACCCCGCCGAGGAAGAACCAAACGACGCGGAGGAGCTGCTCACCACCCCGCGCGGTGCGGCCGCGATGTACGACTTGCTGCCCGCCGCAGTCAGGGAAGACGACGACTGCTGCTGCTGCTGCTGGGTGCGTAGGTCAGCGCTGAGCGGCGATGCAGCCTCACCCGTGGCGGTGCGTGACGGAAAAAAAGTGGCGTGCGGAGGGGCGGCTGACGTCAGCATCGCCTCAGCCGACTGCGCAGCGGCTCCGCTTCGCATCGGCGCCTGGAGAGGAGACTGCGTGCGGTACTGCTGGCTCTCCTTTGCCGCGGCTGCTGTTAGCGTCTGCGTCGCGTGCAGCAGCGGGTGTGGGTGGGAGGACGGCGTGCCCGTGTCCTCGCTCACACTGCCTGAAGCTGACCACGCGAAGTAGTTTCCGCGCGGCGTCACCGCAGTGTCCGTCAGCGTCGAGCTCGAGAGATTTGAAAACCCCGTGCTGGTGGCGGGGGCGGCGGCGGTGTGCTGCGGCTGCGCGCCGATGGGCGGCACCGGCGGGCTGAGGGAATCCACAGGGGAGTAGAGCGGAGGGTGCATCAGCTGCGTGAAGCGCGTGAGCAGCGGGACGTGATGGGGCTCGCCGTGCGGCTGTCGCTGCTCTCTGCCGGCCTCGGGGGTAGAGTGACGCGGGGGCAGCAGCGGCACAGACAGGGAGAGGCGTCCGGGTGGTGTCGTGCCGTTGCCTACGTTGGACGAGAACAGTGAGTTGCGGGTGTGGCTCAGCATGGGTGGTAAGGTGCAGGAGGTGCTGGCCGCGGCGCGTGACGTCGGCGGGGTGAAGGGGAGAGTGGGCGAGGTCAGCTCCGATCCCTGACCGCCACCACAACCGCTGCTGTTGGCGGCCTGATACTGCTGGTGGTGGAGGCCAGTGGATGCAGTGACGACGCCGCTGAGAGAGGCAGCGCTGCCAGCCGACGTGACAGACATCTCGTGTAGCCGCTGCAGCGCGTTTACGCTCGCCAGCCCACTTGTACTGTGCGCATGGGCGTTAGTGATGGGAAGGGCAGGAGGAGTGCTCGGCCCGGTCGCACGCCGCGCTGAGGCTGCACCGCTGCTGGCTTTACGCGCGCGTGTATGTCGCTGCGCTGCTGCGCCGTCGCCACGGCCACTGACAGGCTCACCGCGACGCCCGCGTAAAGAGTGCGGCGGGGGTGGGGACGCGGCCAACGCACCGCTGCTCCCCGCATTGCCACCTGCTGCTGCGGTGGCACCACTCGCTGCGGCACGCGATGTGTTGGGGGCTGCGACTGCAGTGCGGCGCTGCGTGGCGAGTTTACTGCGTGCCCGCTGCTGCGACTGCTGCTGCTGCGCTGCCGGTGATGCGGATGCTGCTGTTGCGGTATTGGCGGTGGTGGCCATTGGGCGTGGGGACGCCGACAGGGACGGTGCGGCGGGGGCGGAGCCGGTGGCGCGGTTGTCGCTGCGCATCCGCCGCGTGGGTGGGGAGGACGTGAGGGGGTCCGCAGCAGCGTTGGTGGAGAGGGGCAGCCGGCGTGGTGTGTGCAATGCGTCACGAGAGCGATGTGCGTCGTGCGGCATGCGTTTGGTGTGAGCGGGAAGCTTGGCTCTTTTCTTTTCTTTTTTTTTCTCAACGAATGCAAGTCGACTTTCAACAACGCCGCACTGTAGGTTTAATTTCTAATTGACTGGTTGGAAGTTTGGTGCGCTTTCTCGAACCCTCTTCGCAGGAGGGCGGAGAAGCGGAATGGGCGTGGCGACACGCGCGGCTGGCGAAAAGAAAAAAAAATGCCGCCACTGCGTTGAAGAGGCAGAAGAAGCGCAACAAGGAGAGAAGAAAGAGATCAGCAGGGATTGAAACTATTAAAGAAAAAGAGACATTTGCCAGTATTTCACTGACTCTCGCTTTGTCATGCAGCTCTCGTCGAAGCCAATAAGTAGCTTCCACAGTGCACACAGTAATGATAATGATAATAGCAAGCACAAAGCAGGCGACGCAACGCCGCTTCACAGACGTGTGGTGCCGAAACCGTGGGCAACAAAAACATGCCTCCAAGTTGTAGCCAGAGGAAGCGAGGTGGCAAATGCGTGCCAGTTGACAGCTTGCATTCTCTAACATGATGAAGCACTGGATGGGCCTCCTACAAAAATCTTTCTTCTTTACGCTGCTCTAAAGGATGCTCGTAGTGCGTAAGTGCGTTGTCCGCATCATACACCGTTTCCTTCATCTTGTCAGTTCCCCGCCATTTTTTTATTTATGTCTGTATGTCTATCCTTCCACGACTTTGTGTTAACCGCAGCGGTGCGCATCCATTTCTGTATTTCGACTTATCCAATATTAATTATCGAGGCTGAAGAGAAAGAAAGAACAAAAGGCGCAGCTGCGATCGCTTATTCGACCCACCGCACAGCGCTTAGAGGCACCTGAGTTACAGGAGAGAGTAGCCTCCAGACTTATCAACATTACCGACCACAGTAGAGCGCACACCAACACACAGAGGCAGAGAGGGAAGGAGAAGGCCAAGGTCAATGAACCTTGCCTTTGCCGCTTTCATTTTCTTACCGCAGACGGAAGTCCTGGTCGAAGTGGCACGCCTGCAGCTCACCGTCGAAGTCGATGCGGAGCGCGATGTCGAGATCACGCGGGTTGCCAGGGTTCGGCAGGCACGTCATCTTGAAGTTGGCCTTCTCCCCACGTTTCATCATCAGCGGGTGGAAGAGGTAGAGCACCGTTTGGCGCCAGTGCGTCGGCGGCACCAGCGGGGACGTGTTCAGCACGACGGGGTCGTGGCCGGCATAGAAGGGCGTGTCGAAGTGGACGGAGATGGCGTGGATCATGTCCGCCTGCTGCGCCTCGAGGGTGAAGGTGCTCGTGAAGGACAGCTCCTCCTCCTTCACCTTGTTGATGTCGAAGGAGAAGAAGGGCACAATGTCAGTGATGATCTGGTCCTGCTGCACCGTGTCGATGAGCGGCTCGATGTAGCTCAGCCGCTTGAAGTAGGAGTAGTCCAGCCCGCTCACGTTGCGCCACACCTCAAACTTCTGGTCCACGTACTGCGGGTCGGTGATGCCGCAGGCGTACATGTTGGCGTGGTCGGGGAGAATCTTCACATCCGGCGTGCCCCAGCGATCGCGGGCGTAGAGCACTGTGTTGAGCATCGACTCGTACAGCAGGAAGTAGCCCATCCACTCGCTAATAATGATGTCCACCTTCTCGTCCAGTTCCAGCTCCTCCACCTTGCCTTGGATGATGGTGATGACATCGCCGAAGCCGTTGTCCTGCACGATCTGACGCGCCTGCACCGCGACGCTGCTGCAGTCGATGCCAATCACCTTGCGGGCACCCGCGCGGGCCGCAAACATGGAAAGAATGCCCGTGCCACAGCCGACATCGAGCACCACCTTTCCCTTGAACATGTACGCGTTGCGCCACATGGCATCGCGGTAGCTTGTCGTGCGGTGGTAGTCCTTCAGCATCTCCATGTGGATGCCATAGTGGCTGTAGGAGTCGAAGTAGTAGTCCTTGTTGGCGGTCGTCTTCTCCGGCGCGACGACGGCAGCCTCGGTGGGCTGCGCCGGGGTCTCGGCGGTGGACATGAGGGAGGAGGTGAGGGAGAGTGCTGTGCGAGTGGTTTGGCGACGGATGAGAGGGCCGATGCGCATGAACCAGCAGCGTGTTGCGTGCGGATTCGAAGCGCGTACGCGTGTGTGGGTGTGAGGAGGGAGTGACAGACAACGGTGTAATAGAGCTCACCAGAGTTCGCCGTTGTGGTGAGAGGCAAGAGCCACAATCCAGGTCGGGGTAAACATAATTACAGATTGAACGGCGCAGCGGCACAAGGGGGAGAGGAAAAGTGAGGGAGATGTTGACAGGGGATAAGAATACAGTTGTGTGTGTGCGTGCCTAGCACCTTCAACAACTCCAAAGGTCCAGTACAAACCCATCTTAAGTTCTTTTTTTCTTTCTCACAGAAACCACTCATGTTCCATGTTGCGTATAGTCATGGTCAGGGACAAGTGACATGCACGACTCAATGTTCAGCCAGAGTACAGTAACAGCGAACCATAAAGCAAGATTATACCGGTCCTTTTTACCGCCTCCGCAGCCCCACACAATCACCCCCACTCTCAAGATGTGTTCTGCATCTCATACGTTCTTTTGTCTTTTTGTTTCTTTCTATTTCTTTTCTCTTTCATTGCATTCTTAATGGGAGAATCTTGGAAACAAAAGGAGAGCGACCTACTGCGTGCTTTATCCGTGTCGGCCCCCTTTCTCATCGCCAAAGGCGTTCGTTTTCTCCTTCCTGCATCTCCATCTCCTCCTCCTCCACTTTCACCGCGTCCGCCACACACCAGTAAGAAGTGCCACGGGCATTCACAATCACACACACACACACACACACACACACACGTCTACTTCATACATGACTTCCTACATACTCTCTTTTTTTTCACCTGCCTACTATTTTGTGTGTGTGCGAACGGGTGTCGGCTGATTCAAACTGCACCGTTGAGGTAAATTGGAGGATACGTTATATCGACCACCAACCACGACGACGGGAAGAGGGAAAAAAGAGGGAGAGAGGAGAGAAAAGGGACAGACGGAAATACTTTAAAGGCAGCGGTGCTTCTCAATCAAAGACAGCAAAAAAAAGGCGTTTTTTTATTATTTTCCTCTATTTGGTTGCATTAATAGTGGTAAGAAGAAAGGAGTACGGACGAAGGAAAAAAGGAGAGAACAAAAGAGAACGCGCGTTGCACTCGCGAGGAGACGGAGAAAAAAGCTGAGAGGCAACTTTGAAAACTAGTTGAAACCCGCAGCAAGTGGCGGCTGAAGACGAAAATAAAAACAAAAGTCCTAGACGACTAAAGTAAATTTGAGAAGACACTTCAAAACTACCTCAAAGGGGGAAAAACGGCGGTGGATGAAGATCAAGAGCGGCAAACAACACGCCGCATTCAACAAGCCCTCCAACGGGCATCTCCTTGAAACATAGCGCGCATAAGTGCCGAGACGGAGAAACACGAGCAAAAAGAAAAAATACAGAACAGCGCACCGTCGCATAACACACAGAAGGTGAGGGTGCACCGTCTGTGAGCGCCAGCGACACCTCTCTCACTTCTCCAAGGCTTCTCCAGCGGCCGACATTTTTTTTTTTTGAAAAGCTGCTGGTTTACCTGCAGGCCGTACAGCACTCTCCAACAGCCGCAATCAGACAAGAAAACTGTTCGACAGGCGCAGAGTCGTCTCATCGACATGACACGGATACAAGGCAGGCACCTGCTTGGGAAGCTATCAGCACCAACATAGGCAGTGAACACGTCACCGGAAGGAAAAAGGAAGGAGAGAGTGTGCAGGCGTGGCGGCCTTGCAGCACCTCTTCTTACCGACCCTCTCCATTCTCAGCGCACTGCAGCGACGGGGGCAAAGCCGGAGTTGCCGCGATCCTGCGGACGACCCGCCGGCCGACTTCCTTTCTTCGCCGGCGCCGCAGCCGTCGCGCTCTCCTCCACCACGAGCGGCGCCAGCGGCAAGAAGAGCGGGCGTTGACCGTGCTCATTCCCCTCGCTGCGGGTCTGCACAAGACTCTTCAGCCACGCCTGCTGCTCCGCGTACACGTAGTACACCACCATCGTCCCCGTCGCGTCGTCGACGTCGAAGAAGGCGTTGTGGTGCAGCTTACTCTGCAGGGCCGCCACGTCCTCCCTGGCCACATACACCGCGGCGCAACCCTTTCCCCGGCTGACGCCACCGGCCTGCGTGTCGTGGTGGCACTCCACACGGTGCAGACGGACATCGGGGTGCGTTGCGTGCAGAAAGCGGATGAGGCTCTCCGCGCAGTCCATCTCTTTCACGGCCTGCCCAACAAAGAGCTTCGCGTAGGGGCCCGGCGCGCGGCACCGCAGGCAGCTCTCCCGCACCGCGTCGTGCCGCCGCCCGCAGTGCTCGCAGGCCCAGTGGCTCGACGCAGCCAGGCCGCTGCGGGGCGTCGCCAGCAGCTCCGCCTCCTGCGCACACGCCACCTTGGACAAGTCGCAGCGGTAGACAATCGGGAACATGTGCTGGTAGTCGACGAAGCGCTCCGTGATGTGGACGAAGTTGTTCGCACCGGTGCTGTAGGCCACCTCCATCACGTGCAGCTGCGTCCACATGGGGTAGCTGTGCACGGGCTGCGACACCGACACCTCTGCCATGGCATCGCTGGCCGCGGTGATTGACGTGAGGTCGGACAGCGTGTCGCTCACGGCGCCGCTGCGGCGGTGACGGCGGTGGGGGCGGCGGCGCGACGTCGAGGACGAGGCGGCGGACGACTCGACCGCCGTGTGGCTGCACGACTCCGTGAGTGACTTGGACAGGCCGTCGCTGTGCGTCCCCACCGAGTTCGTGCGCGAGTGGCTCGGCGACGTGGCGGCCATCTTCTCCGTATCGGGCGTACCGGCATCGCGCGGCTTCACAATTGTGTTGGTCTGCGCACGCACGAGACGCCCGCTCGAGCCCCAGTCCAGCTGCTCCTCCTCCGCCACGTCCTCCATCGCCGCGAAGGTGGCGAGCTGCTGCAGCGCTGTCGGGTCGGTGTTGGCGGTGATGACGGTGCTGAGGGCGGTGTGCTGCGTGTTCATGATGCCCTCGGACAGCAGCGTCAGAAGGAGAGCGAGGCCGAAGAGCATGCGACTGCACTCCGGCACCTTAGGAACCGCCTTGCGGGGCGGCTCGCTTGCCAGACGTAACATCTTGACTGTGTGTTAGCGTGTCTGGTGTGTTTAACAAGAAAAGTAGTGCTTGGAAGAAAAGAAATGTATGGAGTCCTGCAAGACGAGAAAAGAGGAGAGGCCAAACGTGTATGTCTCTCTCCTCTGCTTGATGCACTTCGAGCGTGGGCGTATCCTAGATAGACTGCAGTACGAGCTAGAAAAATAAGAGAACGGCGCAGTAGAGGCCTTCACTTATAAGAAGAGCGAAAAGAAACGTGAAGACAGCAAACAAAACAAAGTAAACGACGTGGTAGAATGAAAAAAAGAGAGAGATAAAGCTCAGAAAGTGGTCGGTAAGACACTTTCAAAGCGTCCAAGGTGAGTATTTGTGTGTATTGAGGTGATGGAGAAGAAGGAGAAGAGAAGTCGGAAGGTAAAGAAAATGATTTCGAGGGCCCGTGGCCGGACGTTGCGACACTCGCAAAGCAAAGTCGTTGACGCTGGTGGAACAAGCCCGCACATCAGCGCGCTTCGCTGAAGCACACAAAAATTCTTTTTGGTGATGGCGGCCAGTTGATGTCATCAGTCAATATGAAAACAAAAAAAAAGAGCGAGCGTGTCATCACATCGTCATCTCTGCAATTAGATTGTGCATCAGTCTCCATGCAATTTAGTGCAAAAGAAGCAGAGGCATGGCTATCGCCTTCACCACTCCCGCCCCATTCTTCGCTCACCGTTTTTCTCTCTTTCAGTATTTTTAGGACTCTTTTTTGTTTGTTTTGAGCCCAATCGGCTCGTTAAAGTCGCTGAAGCGGAAAGCAGCTGCAACACAGACTCGTCGACATCTGCCAGCGGGGCAGTCGCCACGGCGAGTCGACAATCAACGGATAAAAAAAAAGATAAAAAAAAGAAGCGGCGTGTTGACGTGAATCGTTGCTGGTCAACGCAGCTACAGACGTAACACAGGCCACGGCGCTGCCCTGTGCCACCGATTCATTTATAACGAATAAAAAAGAGGAAAGGTCAAAATTCTATTTTATCTTCCCTCCGCTGTGAAACTAATGAAGAGCCACAGACAACGCTGTGCCTGCAACTTCGTGCGTTGCACCGTCCTCCCGTGCACACACACACGCGCGTTTAAGAGCAGTGGTGCGCAACGAAAAGCCGCAATGCAATCACCATGCATCCTCCTCATCAGACCAAATAAAAGACATCCAGCACAAACACAGAGCAGCAAATCAGACAACGCGCAACACCAACAATCAATAAAGATATAAGGAGAGAGGGAAGAGGCGGGAGGTGAGCGACTCACGGCTCATACGCCACACAACAGAAACAGAGAACTCCGCAAGCGCAACAAGTCGCCGTAGACGACACAACAGGGGAGAGAAAGAGAACTACTTTAGGAGAGAAAAGAAGATCACAGAAGAAGAAGCAAAAAGATGGCGCGGCCACGAAGTTGCGCACACACCAAAACAAAGCCAACAATACTCGCCGACACGAAGCGCCGTGGAGAGTAAGGAATAAAATAAAAAAAGAAGCGATCAAGGAGGGAGAGACACACACATGAAGGCTTCACCTTTCACAGAAGAGGAGCACAGGCGCGTCTTGCGCATATTACAGGTGTCAACACCGCCCCCACTCCGGAAAAAAAAACAATACAAAAAAAGTGACCCTTCACTCGCTACACAATACACCGTCATGGCACCCACACCAATCTTCACAAACCCCCTTTTTTATTCTCCTCCGGATTAAATACTCACACCACCGAAGCTCTCCTGCCCGTCATCCGCTTCCTCTCCTGCCGGGGCCGACATGTGCATCGACGAGTTCGCCTCGCTGCGGGTGGGCCGCCACACCTGCTTCTGCCGCTGATCGCGAAAGAAGCCGTCGTAGTGCCAGCAGCAGTAATCCATCCAGACGCAGTTGGCCTCCATCATGTCCAGCGCCTGCGCAACGGCGGGGGACTGCAGCCGCAGCGTGCTTCGCTCCGTGCTCGTTGCAGCGCTCGTCGACGCACTCGTGCACACCGACGTCGGTGGTGAGGTGGTCGCCGAAGACGTGGCCGCCACGCAGCAGCTGCCAGCGCCACCAGCACCGCCACCATCGGCAAACTCAACGCCTTTGAACATCTCCACGCTGCTGCTGACGGAGTCGTTGCGGCTCGAGGCGCCGTGCGCCAACACCTTCAGCTGCGCAATCACGTAGCCGTTGCTGCACACCTCGGCGCCGCACTGCAGGACAAAGTTGAGCACACGGCGGTTGGCGAGGAAGCCGGCGGAGATGAGGTGGGAGAGAAAGCGCGAGTTGCGGTACAGGGCCTCTACTATCGGCGCCGAAAGGAAGGTGAGGGCCTGGAACACTTTTGCCATGAAGGGGAAGAGCGCCTCGCGGTCAAGCGAGAAGACGGCGGGCAGCACCAGTCGCAGATACATTTCACGGCTACCGCGATCCAGCCCCGTCAGCCGCACCGCCGGCACCGCCAGGCCGCTGTGGCAGTAGAGGACGTCGCGATCGAGCTCCAGCACCTCGGCTGCGACGGCTGCGGCGGCCATCCAGTGATCCATGCGGCCGAGGGTGGCCAAGTGACCCAAGGCCACCTCGCCCGCCTTCACGTGACTCGGGTCGGCCAGGTTCAGCTCAGCTGCGCGTTGGTACGGGTAGCTGGCGATGCTGTTGTTCTTCACCGTAGCCCAGTCCGTCGCGCTGGACGGGCCACAGAAGGAGCTTAGCAGGTTACTGCAGCTGCCGTGCTCGGCGTGGTGCGGGGTGGAGGAGGCGAGCTGCGGCAGCGGCAGCGCACGTGCGGCGGATCCGCTGAAGCTGTTGGTGAGCAGATGACCCGCAGCGGGCACCACCTTCATCGGAGAGGACTTGGGGGCGGCGGCGGCGGCACTGAGAGGGGTGGGGTGCGCGCTGCTGGCACCGAGGTTGCTGCTGCTGCTGCTCAGGTCGGGCTGCGAGGCGCGTCGCGCCGGTGCGCCGAGCGGGGCCGTTGCGAGCGGCGACGGCGCGTTTGACCGGCCTCCGCTCGAGCGGGGCGTGCAGGTATCGGCAGAGAGCGGCGCTGCCGTCGCCGTTGCACCTCCGCTGACAGCCGCGGAGCTGCCGCCGCTGCCTGCTGTGTTGGGGTGGTACGGCGAGTCGGCAGCCGGCAGCACCTTGCACAGAGCCCACTGCGCCGTCTCCACGGCCTCGTCCACCACCTCGGGATTCTCGCAGAGGCACAGCAGCTGCAAGATGTTCAGCACGAGGTGGCGGGAGAGGTGAATGGAGCTCTGGAACGAGACGGTCTTCTCCTGCGCAAAGAAGGAGAGCACGCAGCGCTTCTGCAGCGGCTGGTAGAGGCCATTTACGAACGCCTTCACCACCGACTGGCAGTAGTACTGCTGGACGAGCTGCACCACGTGCGTCAGGGCACGCGTCACGATGTCCCACAGGTAGGAGTTCATCGCACCCGGCGTGCTCGTCAGGCACAGCAGCCACTCGAAAAACAGCGTGCAGCGGTCGCCTGTCGTGTCGGGTTGGTGGCCGAGCTGCGCCTTCGCTGTGTTGATGAAGTGGAGGGTGATAATCATCCGGTCCTCGTCCGAGAAGGCGGCGACAAAGTCGAAGAGCTGCCGCCACGTCGCCGCGTCGTAGTCACACTGGTAGAAGCCACCGCCGCCGTGATCGAAGTAGCAGACCTGCTGGAGTGTCGAGGTGGGCGAGGTCGGCTCGAAGGAGCGGGTCTGCGTTGCAGGGGAGACGACAACGCCACCGCCGCTGCTGCCGCCAAAGCCCGGTGTTGTTGACGACGGAGACGCGGCCGCCGGCAGCGGCATGAAGTGCTCGATGTCTTCGATGAAGATAAGGCGAACGCTGCCGTGGCCGCCGCGGTGCCACCGCGCCGCACGCAGCGGGACGGAGAACGGCGCCTCCACGCGTGTAAGGGTTTCCTCAGGCTTCCACTCGAAGGAGAGGTGGGCGGGGTTGGAGAAGAGATCAATGACGGGCGCCCCCGCCTTCCCCCGCTGACTCTGCACGTACTCCACCAGCAGCCCGTGCTGCTTGCTGGGTGGGACGTACTGCGTGATGTTGTAGCCCTCGCCCGGGAACTGCTGAATGTACAGGTAGGGGTGGCTCACAACCCCAACCATCTGCAGCGCGTAGCTGATCGCCTTTGCGTGCTGCACCTGCGCCTCGGTGCTGCTCCGCACATCAGCGGTGGCAACGATGCAGTCACCGAGATCTTTGGCGTTGAAGGACTTGTTCGCGTAGCGGGTCATGAGCAGGTGGGTCGCCCGCTTCAGCCACTCCGTGCCGATGATGCTGAACATCATCCGCAGCACGCAGGCGCCTTTGCCGTAGCTGATCGTGTCAAATGAATCGTAAATACGCCGCGGCGCGGAGTTGCAGCAGTCGACGGGGTGCGTCTGGTAGGGGTCGGCGTCGGCCAGCAGCGCGTCGTTCATGATTACCGAGAGGAACTCGTTCCACAGGCCCCAGCTCGGGAAGATGGCGTTGACGAAGAAGTACTCGAGGTAGCGACACATGCCCTCCTTCAGCCACAGGCAGTTCCACCACTCGATCGAGATCCAGTTGCCGAACCACTGGTGGCACGTCTCGTGGCCGATCAGCCGCGTAATGCGCTGGCGCCGCTCCAGCGGGGTGGTGCCGGCCACGATCAGGTAGTCCTTGTGCAGGTTGATCATCCCCCAGTTCTCCATCCCCAGCACGGCGAACTTCTCCATGGCGACCAGGTCCAGCTTCTTCAGCGGCAGCCGCACACCAAAAAACTCTTCGAAGAAGTCCAATGCCTTCGTCACGAGGTCGAGCGCGAACCACCCGCTGCTGTTCGGCTCCGTGTGCGGGAGAACCACACGACAGAGTACACGCGAGAGGCGAGAGCGCTGCTCCAGAATGTTGAAGCGGCCAACATGGAAGCCGATGATGCAGGTGTGCATCGGTGGGGTGGGTGTGAAGCGGACGCAATGCCACTGCGATGCTGCAGGCGCGGCAGCAAGACGACCAGAGGCGGAGGAGTAGGAGGACGAGAGCGACGCCGCCGCAGAGGAGGACGAGCGTGTGAAGCACCCACTCGACCACGCCGGGTCTTCGGACAGCGGCCCAGCCGTGTTGCCCGCTGCTGCGGTGCTCCCACTCTCTCTGTGCTCGGCACTGCGACTCGTCTTGACGCAGTAGGGCAGCGCCGTCAGCGCCACGTCAGCCTCCACCTCCGTGTTCGACACCACCGCCAGAGAGGAGTCGGTGACAACAGACAGCTGGAAAGTGGCCTGGATGGCCGGCTCATCGAAGCACGGAAAGACACGACGTGCGTGTGTTGGCTCAAGGTGTGTGCTGATCACCGCCGGGTTGGTCGGACTCGAGTGCATGAGCCCCTCCATGTCAGACCCCGTCGAGATGCGGCCGTCGAAGCGCTCGATGCACAGCACAAACACGTCCCCGACTGCACTCGGCAGCGTCGTGTCAAACAGAAGCTGCAGCGTCTCGCTCGCCTCGGAGTAGCGACTGTTCACGCAAGGCACACGCGTGCCCTCGAGTTCAGCACACCCTGCAGTGGCAGCACGTTGATGACTTGGGTGAACGTGTGGGCCAGACCGTGCCGACTGCGGGTCAGCGGGGATGAGGACGTATACGGCGCCGACATCCAGCGTGAGCTCCAGCGCGTGGACGACGAGGTGGTTCAGCGGCGCTGGTGGAGCCTCAGCGATGGTCAAGGTGATGTACACGGCGCCTGCGAACGTATTCAGCGTTGTGTTGGGCTGAAACTCGAGGGCGTAGTGCAGCGGCACGACGTACGGCGCAAGGCGGAAGGTGGGCGAGAGCATTGACATCCACGCCGCCAGTGCAGCCTCAGAGGAGGCAGTGGAGGGCGGCTCCGGCGCCATCGCCCGTGCGAGCTGCTTGATGATGTTCATCGTTGAGGAGAGAAAGAAAAACAGCCGAGTTTCTGTACGCTCCTCATAAATGGCAAAAGAAACAACCGAAAAAAAAAAGGAAAAGGCAACGCAGTCTGCGACTTCTGATATTTGGTCGCTTAGGTGGCTCTTGCTAGCGGTAAAGGTTCGCAGAAGAGAGAGGTGCGTCGACTTTAGTAGACAGACAAGCTACTTGAACAATTGTTTAGTACCTGGCGGTGCGTCTATCGGTGTGTGTGTATCTGTGCGTCTTGTGAGAAGCAAAAAAGTCAGGAGAATTTGACACGTCGAAAAAGAGAGATAGAAACAAAGAGAATATGACTAGCGGATCGTGCAAGGTGGCGTGTATGAAAAAAAAAAAAAGAGTGGGAGATAGAGAGGTGTGGTGAGTTCAGGCGCCTGATTGTGCCTCTCACTTTCTCTCTGAGTGAAAGAGGGGGAGTGTATAGTGGGTATGAAGGCCCGGCGTACTGATGCCGGCGTTTTGTATTATTTTCTTTTTCTGTATTAGTGTGCGTGTTTGAGTGTGTCTTTGTGACTGCTCTGCTCGACGAGACGGCCCGCTCACGCGCAAACAAACAAAAAAATGCGTGTGAGTAGGCTTTCGATTACAGGGTTGATACGAGAAAAAGCGGAGAAAGTCGAAATGAACAAATGAAAAGAGCTGGAAAAAAAAGAGCCGGCAGTGAACGTGTAACGAGAGAGGGAGAAGAGGCGAACAGTGTGGCTTATACAACCGAGAGCACACACGCAAACACACACGCTTAGAAAACAAGAAGCAAGAAGGGACGGATTGCAAAGAAAGATCAAAGAAAAAAAGAATAGGAGAAGAACGTCGCTCTCGAGACGCTATCCCGTGAGGAAAAAGAAAGAAAGGGCGAGAAGAAGAGTGGGGGGAAAGGGAATGGTGAGAAGCTGCACTTTTATGTGCGATGCAAGCTGAAAAGGGTTTCGATACTGCCTGCCAACGGTGGGGGCCCCCTCCCAACGCACACGTACACGTACACGAAAAAAAAAATACAAACGCACACCGTTCAGCTCAAGACGACGCCCTGCTGTGTTTTGAGCAAAAAGAATTTTTTTTTACGGAATGAACTTCTGCATTCGTGGTCGTCGGTGTGAGTTCGTGCGTGAAGGTGCGTCAACAGCAGTGCAGTGAGAACAGGGGAAAAAAAGTTAAGACAGAGGCAGAGCGGGATGCAAAAGGGAGAGAAGATATATTTTTTTTTGCGCGTAATGGGGCATTCACTAACATGCTTTGCGGACTATATTAGTCGTTGCATCCCGCGTGTCGTGCAGTACAGCAACTTGACGCATCCTCACGAGCACCAGCCAAGAGAATCGAAAACAAATTATAGGCCTCCCTGACGAGCCCACCTTCTCAAGCAGCGATGGCAGGACACGCAGAAGAGCCTTTTTTTCCATGTTCGATGATTTTGTTGCTGTGTAGAAGCAGTGGTCGCAGTCGTCAACGAAGAACATTAACAATAACGGAGGCATCGCCTCGCAAATAGTGTACATCAAACACACAAACACAATCTCTCTCAGTTGAGTCCATGCATCAGCTCCTGCACCGCCCCCTTCCGGTACGAAAACTTCGCCGCCAGCTCCCCCAGCGAGTGCAGCTCCACCACCGTCGACCCCGCCGCCGTGCCGCACTCCGGGCAGTAGAGACGACTGTGCGGCACAGTCAACTTACTCATCCACTGCGACACCTCCACCGCCACTCGCAGGCCCGCCGTGCCACTAATGCGGCGGTTGTGCTCAGGGGCAGCGGAGGCGGTGAGAGAGGAGAGGGGTTTGTTGCGGGCGTGCCACAGCAGGCAGCCCGCGCAGAACACGTGTCCGCAGGGCACACAGGCGACCGGGTTGGACAGCAGCTGCAGGCAGATCGGGCAGCAGCAGGCGCTCTCCGTTGCGCTCTCCGCCGCATCGATGCGCTGCGCCGCTGCCTCTGTTGCCGCTTTCAACGACTTGAGTTGCGCTTGCGCGTCGTTGGCAGCCGTGGTGGCGTCCGCCGCCTTCGCCAACGCAGCGTCGCGCTCCTCCTCCGCAGAGTGCACGTCTAGAGTGAGCGCGTCTTCGCTTCGCTTGTGCTCTGCCTCAGCCGCTGCCTGCCGCACACGCACATCGGCCAGCTCCTCGTGCAGCTGCGCGATGGCACCGGCGTGCTGCAGGCGCACTCGCTCGCACTCCTCCTGCGCCGCAGCAGCTGCAATGGCCTCTCGTGCCTCTGCTTCAATGCGCTGTCGCACCGTCATTTCCTTCTCGGGCAGTTGTGCCAGTCGCACGCCCCACACCGCTTGAGATACGCTGAGCTTTTCCTTCACCTTGGCAGCGCGCCGCGACACGTGCGCACTCGCAGCTGCGCCGTCACGCACCAATGCTGCACGCGCTGCGCTCTCCTCCTCGCAGCACTCAGCCCGCGCCTCCTGCACTGCCCACAGCAGCTCCACTACTCGCCGCGCCTGCTCCTCCTGCGCCGCCTGCACACGGTACCACTGCCGCCCAAGCAGCGCCTCCCGCTCCGCCACGGCCGCCCGCACCTGCGCATTGTGTTCGGCGTCTGCCGCCGCAGACGCCTGCTGCTGTGCGGCTTGCGTCTCCGTCAGCGCCTGCTGCAGCGCCTCGACTGCCTGCTGTGCCTTGTTTGTGCGCGCCTCCGCTGTGGCGATGCGGCCCGCTGTTTCCTGCCGCACGCTGGCCAACTCCGCGCGGTGCGTTTTCAGCTCCGTGTCCCGCAGCGCCTCCCACTCCGCCTTTGCTGCCATCAGCTCGTGTGCGTCGTGTCCATGTTGGGCGTTGAGGTCATCCCCGCGGCTGCAGCACCAGCTCTCCACGAGGTCGCGGAGGCTGCGGAGCTCGTCGTCGGCTAAAGTCACCCAATCATCGAGGCGTGCGCTGAGCTGCGCGCGTTGTGCCTCGTGGTACTGGGCGTTGGTCTCCGCGCTTCGCTGCGCCTCGCGGTGGTGCAAATCTTCGTACAACGTCCGAAGCGGAGAGAGAAGGCTGTTGTGAATGTCCGTTGCTGCCGTCTCGAGCAACTGACGCTCCTCCGCTTCCAGTTTCGTTATGAGAGAAAGACATGTGTGCTGCATTGCGTGGATATGCGATGTCACGGCTGATACATGGCCTTGTGCCTCAGCGTCTTTGACAGCGAGTAGGCGACGCATCTCCGCTGACTGCTTCGCCATGCACATCTCAGCGTCCACCTCGACTTCGCTCAGCTTCGCCGAAACCTCCGCGATGGCTGCAGACGTGGTGGTGGATGTCGTCCCTCCTGCTGCTGCTGGTGTTGTGGATTCTTCTGCCAGCGCGTTCAATGTGGCTTCTCCGCCCAACGTACTCACATCGGACTGCTTCTCCATGATAAGACGGAGGCGACGAGCGTGAGCGTGGACGGTGGCGAGGAGTTGTGCATGTTGCCCTTCCGCTGCAACGCGTGCGCGACGCTGTGCTGTCAGCTCTGTGTGTTCTGCGGACGCAGCAGCAATCAACTCCGCAAAGGCGGTGGACTCTGAAGTCGAAATGCGCTGCCGCTCCTCCGCGCACGCCTCCTGCAGTGTGCTCAACTTGATAGCTTCGTCTCGCTCTCTTTGGTAAGTGATCACCTCTACTTGAAGTCTATGAACCTCCTCAGCGCTTTCCTTCAACTCCCCTCTTAACTTCTCCACCGCCTGTGCATTATCAATCGACTGCGTGTCCGCTGCCGCCGCTGCTGCCTTCTCCTGCGGCTGCAGGCCACGCAGGCGATCTAGCTCCTCCTGCTCTGCCCGGTGCATCGCGCTCAGTCGCTGAAAGTTGCGCTGGATCGCGTTCACGCTGTCCGTCCGCTGTGAGAGATCCGCCTGCAGCTGTGCGACAATCGCGAGCAGCTCCACGCGGGGAGTGCGGTCAGTGATGACATAGGCCGGCGACGAGGACGACGATGACAACAATGACGCAGACGCGTTCGCTGTCTCTCCCCTCCTATTTAACGCATGTGCACCACTATAGTCCTCTGTGCTGCTGCGTGGAATAGGGGCAGACGCGTGCAGCAGCGACGGCGGGGCGGACGACGATGAAAGAGAAGAGAGGGGCGGTGCGACGCCGCGGGAAATCGTGGGGAGGCGCACTATCGATGTTGCCGTCGTTGCGGGTGTCGCTGCAGAAACAGACGGGCCGTCGCTCGTGCGTCGTGCGGCGACGTAGCGGCCAAAAGCGCCGCGTTGTGTACCCGGTGTGTTGTTGCGGCCATGGTGCATGATGGCCCCGTGCTCCCACACCCATACAAACAGTCTGCCTTCCTCTCCACACGCTCTGTGTGTGAGTCGGTGCCGTGCACTTCACCAGCGATGTACAGACTGGGTCGAATGCCCTTTTTACGAAAAAAGAAAAGAGAATAAATTGGGGGATCGCAAGAGGGGAAGGAGTGAAAGGGATGTAGTTTGCCACTCCGAGTGCGGACTTTAATACGGCATGTAAGACTCAGTAGATGCGCCACCTCGCTTGCAGCAAGCAGAAGGGGCGAGCGAAAAAGGTGAGCAGAAAAAAAAAATGATTACATCACAAGAGAACAGAGAAGAGCTGCGGGCACTACCGAACTCTTCCGCCTTGCATTTATTGGAGATGCTACCGCAGGGCACAACGCCACACCGTACAGCCCCTTTGTTGCCACCCGAAGTGCCGTTGTGCGCGGACCCACCGCTGCTTTGCGCGTCGCATCGCTTCGCACTCGTCTTATGCGCGCTAAAAAAATCGTTATTTTTCTTTTTTTTTTTCTCGCAGCAGCTTCGCCCAATAGGAAAAAAAAAGCTCCTGTAGAGTCAAATAAACTCGGGAGACGCACAAAGGAAAAAAAAAAACAGAGAGAGAGACGAGACTTCTTAATCGTTTCAGCTGGCGCGGTGAGCTCACAGAACGCGTCTCGCCTGCAAACCCAATTCCATCGCACCAAACTTCATGTGCCTGTTCGTGTGTGTATGTGCGTCACTTTCCCGCTGCTCGCCCACAACTCTCCTCACACCGGCGGAGGAACACGCACCGCGCTGCTGCCGTGGCCGTCGTGCCCACTGCCGTCCTTCTTCTCCTTGTCCTGCGCGAACTTCTTCTTGAGACGGAAGCCTACCAGAATGCCGAGGCCGATCACGGCCAGCAGCAGCGTATCCCACGGCGTCACGATGCGCTTCGTCTCACCCGGCTTGCCAGAGTGGGCGAGCGAGCCGAAGCGAACGGTCAGGTACGTCTGCGGGAGAATGCCGAGCATCGTTGCCCCGGCAAATGTGTGAAGCGGGACGCCGACCACCGGCGAGGCAAGGTTCACCAACCAGTTCGGCAGGATCGGCGTGAGACGGAGGAAGAGAAGATAGACGAAGAGATCGGCACGGTAGCGCGCCACCTGCCCGCGGATCATCGTGATGCCTTTGCCCTTCATCAAGCGCGCATCAGCTGCCTCTACAAGCGATGTGCCCACGGTGCGAGAAAGCAGATAGCAGCACGTCGCGCCTGCGGTGCCGAGCAACGTACAGAAGGGCACCCCCAGCAGCGTCCCCATCACTGCTCCTACAGCCGCGTTCAGCACCACCGTGCCTGGAATGCAAAACGTCTGCAGCAAGAGATAGAGGGAGGTGATGAAGAGCAGCACCTGCCAGTACTGCTGCTGCGCCACCTTTTGCAGCTCACGGCAGAAGGCAGCGATACCCGCAGCGGAGCGCAGTGACGTGTCCTCGGCGTCAACAATGTCGCGGACACGCCCAAACACACTGAAGGTGCCGGTGAGATACAGCAGCAGGATGGCGCCGAGCAGCAGCGGCAGCACCACACGCACGGCAGCACGCACTGGACGTTCGCTGTGGTGCCCGACGTGCATCGTGATGGGCATCCGAGATTTTGAGGGAGAGTGAAGAAAATAGCGAGCGATTATGACTAAGCTAAAAAAACAAAAGTGTTCGGTGCCCTCCTCATTCGCCCTCGGCAATATGTGCAAGACAGAGAGAAAAAAAAAGAAAGAGAAAGTCGCAGCCCTCAACCTATTGTTGTTGTTGCAAACAATAGAGAAAAGCTATTTGAGGAATCCTGACACCATGGAGAATGCGCGCAGAGGAAGTGGAAGAGGGAGAACAGCGGGAAGATGGCGGTCTCTGCAGGTACGTCGCTGGGGTCGAGGAGAAGGGAGAAAGGAGAAACAAAATGGTCTCCCTGCGCCAGTGTTGGGCAATGGAGCTGATCCGTGAGCGTTGTTTCGTTAGGCCGTACGTGCAAAAGCGGAAGGAAAGGTATTAAAGGCAGGTGATGAATACGTTTGCGACACGCAAAAGAAGGCGAACGGTGCGCTGCGCTCAAGTGAGACTCGGAGCAACACCGTCATGCAGTTTTATGCATTTGGTTGTGAGCTATTCTTTCTTTTTAACATCTGCTTCTCTTTTTGTGTTTTTTTATCACCGCTGTGACGTTCGTCGTGTGCAACGAGACGAGTCGAGACACAACAACAACGCTCCAGCAGAAGCCTGGGGGCCAAAGCTAAACACACGAAATCAAGAGGTACAACAGGGAAGGGGAAGAGACGCACATCGGCCTTGAGAAAGACGCGCTCGAGAGAAAAAAAAAGATAAGCGGTGTACACCTCTAGCAAGCATTTGTGGGTAAATGTGTGCATGTGAGATGACAAAGAGGAAGAGAGCGCATCGAGTGGTGCGGAGTATAAACCCTTGCGCACAAGTACTTTCCCTTAAGCCTCACCACACATACACACACACACGCGCACTCTCTTCACTTTAGAAGGAGAAAGCATGTCGTTCGCCGCCGTGACTCTCGCCTCTCATTATGTGCAGCGTGTCCCTTCGACGCGACGACAGCAAGGAGTCTACCGCACACGACAGCAGCACGAGCAGCGACATAAACACTCACATAGACAAGAAAAACAAAAAGGAGAAAACATAAAGCAGTTCTCGAGGCGTCTCGTCAGGCGCGGTCCTCCACAATGGGAAAAAAAAAAGCAAAACAGAAGAGAACAAGACAGCTGTGCGTTCGTGGACTGCTGAACCTCTGCCACTGGCAAAGAAGGAAACTCCGCCACCACGCACAAACTTGTCTTCTTCCTTCTCTATTATCATTACGCACTTCTTCACCGACACACCTCGAGGTGTACCAGGCGCTCAGAAGCTGCCCTTCATCCACTTCATCATGTGGTAGTGCTCCACCTCCATCCCCACCCCACGGTACGTCGCCTGCGCATTCACGTTCTCCGTCTCGACGTAGAGCCGGATGCCCTGGTAGTAGTCCGACTCCTCCACGAGCTTCCGCAGATGTTCATACATGCGCTTGAAGAGTCCACGGCGGCGGTGCTCCGGCACAACGTACACGGACTGGACCCACATGATGGACCCGGCACGCCAGTCCGACCACTCCTGCGTCGTCATCAGCATCGCAACGATGCGCTTTTCCTCCGTCTCCTCCACTACGTAGTAGTCGGCGACGCCGGGACGCTCAAAAGGCAGCGTCATGCCGCGGCGCAGCGTCGTCTCGTCGAGCTTCAGCTTCTCGGTCTCCCAGGCCATGTTGACCTGCATCTGGATCATGGCCTCGACGTCGTCACGGATGGCCTGCCGAACCTTGTACGCCATTGTTGGAAATTTGCTGTGCGAGTGGGATAGTAAAACGAGGGAGGAGGGAAAAAATATGCGTCAATATACTGTGGAAGACGGGTATTTGCGATTAGGCAGCTGAGATATTTTTTTTTTGTGTGTGAGTGTGTATGTTTTTTTTCTTTTTTTTTCGCAGAAGGACAGAGGGAGAGAGATGAGGAAAAGGTGGTGAGAATGAAGAAAGCGCACTTTCGCGCTGGAATGCATGCATACATTTTTCCCGCAATTTAGCAATAAACTTTTTTTTTCTATTTTCTGAGAGGCGTAGTGCCGTCCAATTCTCCACGATGCGTCAGTGCATATTGCAGCCCATATGTGTCAGCTGGACGCCCGTCGCCACTGCGGCAACGTCGACCAAATGAGGTATCTTTGGTTTCTCTCTTCCAGAGCTTCACCCGAAGCAGCAAATGCAACGTATTTTCTGCAGTAACGGTACAAACACACATACACTTCAGTACATCCCTCAAGAGGACTAGCAAACAAAAAAAAAGAAGTCGGGGTTCTCTCATCTCCACCTCATCCGGCTTTTACGTTAAAGAGCCAGAAAAAGCCCATCTATCTGTGGTGGGCCGCATAGCAGCACCATCCTTGTTGTCTATGATGTGTGGCTACCCATCGCAACCACAACAAGGAAAGAAGGAAATAAAACAACTTTCAAACAGCGAAGAGGAAATATGCACGACACAACGACGTCAACAACAAAAACAACAGCAGCCACACCACTACAGCCTACTTCGTACCGCTCGCCCCGCAGCTCTTTACACCGACAGCTTCGGCACGGCCCCAGCGGAGCTCCGCCCACCCCGTCCTCGTCCGCCTCTTCATCGTCTTCGCGGTACCGCTTCCGCAGCGCCTCACCGAAGCTGTCGCTGCGCACCACCGGCGCTGTTTCGCTGTGGCCAACATCGAGCAACGACTGCACCGACACGGCAGAAGAAGTCCCGCCGTTGCAGGCGCCGCTGTCAAGGTGGATGCTGCTGGTGCCGGTAAGAAAATCAAAGGCAGTCGCTGGTGTTGCAGCGGCACCGACAAAACCGGTGGAAGCGCGGTACGCACTCTCCTCCGCCTGAGAGGCGAGGAAGGGATCGACAGGGCCGCTGCTGTGCGTCGGCAGCTCCTGCGCCACAAAACCCATCGTCGCTCGCTTCACCGCATTATCGGTGCTGCTGCTGCTGCTGCTGCTGCTGTTCTGAGCAGACACAGCGTGACGCAGAGCCGTAGGCATATTTTCCTTCGCATCGGGCACACGCATGGGCGGTGTGGCAGAGGCGGTGGTGTGGCCGGCACTGACACGTCGCTCCTCCGGCGTGTTGCTGAGCGACGCCCGCCCTGTCGCGGCATCGTCGCTGTCCGCCACGTGCGCCACGACCGGAGACGCGCGTGCAGGCGGAGAAGAAGCATTAATTGCCGAAGCCGCCGCTGTGCAGTCGTCGCGGTGGTCTTCATCATCGTCCGCTGCGGCGTGCTGCCCTGTGGAGAAGCCCCAAGCAGCGATGTCTGTCGTGCTGCTGAGAGGGTGGAGGCGGACGCACCGCTGCTGTGTTGCCGCTGCTGCTGCTGCTGCTGTTGTTGCTGCTGAGCAGGCGCAGAAGAACTACCGGCAGCACTCGCAGCAGACGGCTTGGCGAAGGGGTTCGACACCTTGCGTGGTGCAGGCGGTACGCTCGATGCCGTCGATGCGTGCGGAGACGAAGCTGACGACAGCGGTGGTGAGGCTGGCGGCGGGGTCGGTGCTGCCTCACGCGCGAAGCTGATGTGCCGACGAGCAGTGGTGGGTGGCTTGTGGCCTCTGCGCAGCGATCTCTGTGTCTGTTGTGGTTGCTGTAGACGCCGCGGACGGCGACACAGCCGCAGCAGCAGTCGCGGTTGTTGCGGTTGCGTGACGAGGAGGACTGCGGCTCTCTGGCCCACTCTTCCCCGTCTTCTCCTCACTCCCGTCTATGTGTACCGCCGTACGCCCAGAGCCGCCGCCGCCGCTCTCCGTCACCGCTGCCGTGTTCACCGGTGGCGTGCCGGCCGACGTCTTCTTCTCCGGTGGCTGCACCTGCCCCAGCAGCTTTCGCAGCAGCTCGTCCTTCTTCTTCTCCGATACAAGAGCCTCCTTCAGCGGTAAGGCACATCGCCGCTTGCTCTTCGTGGCCATGCGCATCTCATACAGTGCCAGCAGCTTCGGCACCAGCTTCGCGTAGCCGCTGTTGTTGGCCATCTGCGCGCACTTCACCACGCGGTCATGAACTTCCATCAGCATCGCCAGCTCGAGAGCGCGCGTCGTCTGCTGCGCCTTCAGTGCGCTCTCAAACAGCTGAAGAAGGTGGTGGTCGTGCACCTCGTCGTACTTCGCAATCGAGGCGCTATAGAAGGCGCTGTGCCGCTTGAGCTCGTCGCTGCGAATTTGCTGACGCAGCACGCGGTCCCACCGCTCCCGGCCCTCCTCGCCCAGCGTACGCGTCAGCGGCAGGAAGAGCGGCACGAGCTCCGTGCTGAGCCCGCTCGCCGCCGCTGCCGGGTAGGAGGCATCATCCCGTGCGTAGCGGTACGCCAGCAACGCGTTGTCGCTGACGCCGTAGACCCACAGCGCGAAGGACTGGTCTGACAGGGTGCGGGGGTCGTAGACGGGCACCCACGAGCCGCCCCAGTCCTCGGTGAACATGCGCACCACTCCCGCCGTGTCCGCCGTGTGCAGCAGGCCGTCCTCCGACCACCCCAGCCACTGCAGCTGGTGCGTGGAGCCATCCGGCAGCTCCGTGAGAGGGATGGTGCGTGCCGGCAGCGCCGCCGCCCGTGCGCCGACATCGACCACCTCCATCACCACCTCCCCCGTGCCCGAGAGCGTGACGATGGCCAACGGGTCGAAGTCGGCCTTGAAGCTGCTCATCAGCTTCCGCGACGACGTGCCGACCATCGTGACGATGCGCTGGCACTTACTCAGCACCGCCAGCTCCAGCCCAGAGAGGGAGAAGATGCGCAGGTAGTGGCTCGTCGCGACGGCAAGGTACCGAATGCCGGCGGCCATGCAGCGCACCGTCTCGCCAGGCAAGAGGGCGACGCGCCACTCCGACTGCGCGCCGAGGGGCGTAAAGGCGTGGTAGAGGATGGTGAGACGCGGCGCCTCATCGACGCTTCCCTGCGCCTCTGACACCTCCGCGGGCACCACGACCAGGCCGGCTCCCACCGGACTCAGCGTCCCCATCACCACCGCGTCCCGCAGCTGCAGCCGCACCGCCGGGTAGGCGATGTCATGAAAGTGGACCGTTGTGGCCTCGCGGCTGCAGTGAATGTAGCCGACTGAGTTGTACGCCAGGTAGCAGCTGCCCTCTGGCCCAGCAGGCGTCGCACCAACCTGGAAAGAATAATCCTGCACACCACCAGCAGCGAAGGCACCGCCGCCGCCACCGCTTGACAGGAGTCGTACTGCCGCTGCGGACGACGACGACGCCGTGCCGCGGCCCGTCGCTCGCCCATTACGCGCATTCTCCTCGTCGTCGTACTCGTCCTCTCCCTCTGTCTGTCCCTCCATCGAGGCGTCATCGCGGTGGTGGCGGTCGCCGCCGTCCTCGCCATACTCGTCGTCGGTGTTGTCGTCGTCGTAGCGAGTGCGTCGGCTGCGTTGGTGTGACATTGACTGCTGCGGACGCGCACCATCATTGTCATCACTGCGATCGTCGTCGTCGTCGTCGTCGGTCGATCCCTCCTCTGCTTCGTCGTCGAGAAAACGACTGCGGGCACGCGCGGCTTCTCTCTCAGCGTGGGCGAGGGCGGCGGACGCGTCATCGGCACGCCAGCGCGACGGCCGCTCCTCATCGTTCGCCCGCACCGATGCGCCGTTTTTCTGGAGGTCGGCGACGACTCTGCCGAAGTCTTCCGGCGCTACACCGCTGTCCGATGATGAGCGAGAAGACGGGGAAGAAGAAGACGACGCAATGGATGACTCGGAGGCCGTGTCGCCGTCGCTGTCATCAATGAAGTCGGCGTCATCCTCCTCATTCATTAGCACCCGCTTGCTTTTAGTCTTTGACGTGTGCTTCTTGGCAGCCGATGGCAACGGCGGGGACTGTGGCGCTGCGTTGCGCGCTGATGCCGATGGCGCTTTTGCGCTCGTAGCTGGCGCTGCCTCCTCCGTCTTCTTCTCCTCCACGTCCTCGGCAACATCCGTTGGTGTGGTGGGCCTCCACTCCTTCAGCGCTGCCCGCCGCAGCAGCGAGACGCGGCCGTCTGCCAGGCCCACCACCACGTCCCCCGTTGCCGCGTTCACCTGGACATCTGTTATTGCCACGGCGCCAGTGCTCTCGCTCAGCGGCGGCACGGTGCTGAACTGCTCCGAGGTGTGCCGCGCCATGGACAAGTTCTTCGCCTCCACCTTGCCGACATAGATGCCGTCACGCGATGCCATCAAACACGCGAGGCGATTTTTGCTGACGCTGTAGACGAGCGCACCGTGGAGGTCGGTCAGCTGGCGGTCGTGCAAACCACCAACCGCACGCATCCGCGGTGCACCAGAGCCAGCACCACCACCGCTGCTGCTGCTGCTGCCCTCCTCCAGCTGAAATACTTGGACCTCGGTGGCCGTGGGCACCATCAAGAGCAGTCCCCCGCTGACCGAGGAGGGGGCGGCGTTACACCACGTCATGCGGTACCGCGCCGCGTCGTCCCGCTTCGCCGTCGGTGACAGCACGCTGCGGAAGACAAACTGCACCTTCTGCGATGATGCCGGCACGTCCGTTGCTGCGGCTGTGGCTGTGGCCGGAGCCGTCACGACCCCAACCTCCCCTGATGCGCTCCCCATCGCTATGTACCGCCCACACGGCGACACCGCCAGCGCCACAATCGGAAATGGGACGACGAGGGGGATGGTGTGGATTTGAAAGCGTCCTTGCGAGATGTCAAGACAGCGCAGAGAGTCACCGGCTACAAAGACACGCCGCCGCTCCCCGTCAAGCTGAAGGCAGCGCACCTCGCCTGTTACTTGGCAAATAACACGAGAGACGAGCTTCGCGGTGTCGAAGATGCTTTCGTGGAGGAGGATACGCCCATCGCGGCCACAGCTGAGGGCCAGCTCGAGGGCGTCGGCCAGCACCACGTCCGTTACGGGGCCCTCATGGCACTTGAAGGACCACAATGCAGGGGCGGTGGGCCACGGCTTGGCGGCGAAGAGCGAGACAACGCCGTCGGCACCGCCGGTGAGAACGTGGTGGCCGGCGATGCTGACGCGTGTGGCGCCACGTGCGTGTGCTTCGCGTAGAGCAAGCATGTTCGCCGTTAGCTGTTTTTATTTTGTATGGTACTGTGCTTCCTTTTTGCAGCTCCGAGTAAATGGGCAGCGGAGAATGCGCGCAGTAGCACACGAGTCGCGGTGCACGCGTGCTAAATGCACTCGTGGGTTGCTTCAACTGCTTTAAGAAAGGGGGAAAGAAAAAATAAAAAGACACGTGGGATTTTATGGTGAATGACTTCTATGGGAGAAAAAGAGAAAAAGATGCGTCTGTGTGGTCGACGAAAAAGTGCGTCTCCGCTTGAATTTCTATAGTGGTAAAGAGGCGAAGGCGCTGAAGATGTTTGATTGCTCTTTTCACCTCACTGTTGCCTTCGCAGCGATGCGGTCAGTGTGGGTATGTGTGCCTGTGCGTGGTGCGTGGTGCGTGCGCCACTCTTAACAACGACTTTTTTTGTATTAGTGTGCGAGAGACGTGAGCAATGGACGCTGTGTTAGCGAGACAAGGTGGAAAGCAAGGCGTTAGAGAAAAGAGAGAGAAGAATGGCGTGAAAAGACGTTAGGAGAGAAAGGGACGGCGCGACAACGCGGCCACCGTCGCACACGCACATAGAAGTACGGCCTACACCATTAAAAAGGAGGAGAGGAGGAGGAGAAACAAACGGGTGCTGTCACACAGTCAATTTGTCCCCGTATATACAAATACAACAAGACACCACACATAAGCAGCGCTGGGCGACAGTGCGAATAATAATAAAAACTACTAGTCAAGAGGGGCACACCGCAGCCATTTCCATGCACAAACGTGACGGCCTTTAAAGTACCTAATTTCTTCTACCACATCTTTGTTGTTGGTGTTGTTGTTCTACTTGCATTGTTGTTCGTGTCCTGCTCCACTGCTTGTCGACAGTACCCTGCACCTTTCACCTGCAACTGCAGCTTTTTCGTTGTTGTCTTTCTGCTGCTACTTGACGCGCACAGAGGCGATGAAGAGGGTGAGAGAGATGCATGCGGTAGCACGACGCGCGGAGCACGGCGACAGACGGTGGCGAAGACCAGGAAGGAAAAGACAGACAGAGTAAAAGGAAAAAAAAAAGTGTATAGAGGGCAGAGTAAGAGAGGCAAGAAAAAAAAAATTCGTATCGGAGAAATGGAACACGTACACGTGAGCTCTCTAGAATCGGTGACAGTGAAGCACAGACAGGAGGGTAGATGGAAAAAAGAAAGAAATACACGAAGCAGACAGTCATCACGCGATGAAGAGAGAGAAGAAATAGAAGAGGAGTAAAAAAAAAAAGAGGGAAACCTGCCGGCACAACACACACAGACAGACACACAAGCACACAAGCACCGCTTCTTGACGTTTCAAAGAGAGAGGAAAGAAATAGAAGTCGGGGAGATCAAAAAAACATGTCAGTGTTCTAACAAGCCTAAAAATGGCTCGGCTGCCCTCTCTAAGGGTTGGTGCGCTGCTTGGCACGCTCCAACGCCGCCCGCACGTGCTGCAGCGTCGTCGCGGCGTCCGCATCTGACGACGTCGTCGTTGTCGCGGCGGGTGGTGGAGTGGCGGGTGAGGTGGCTGACAGCGCCGTGGTTGAGGAAGACGAAGAAAAGGTGGAAGAAGACGAGGACGAGGAGGAGGAGGAGGAGGGAGAGCGAGAGACGGCGGAGACATCTTCAACATCGTCCGCGCGTGACGCACGCACCTCCGCTCCGCTGCTTGCTGCCTTGGCGCTACCACCACCACCGCCACTGCTGCTGTTGTTGCCACCGCTGACTTGGTGCATGCGGTTCAGCTGCTGCAACACCTGTGCGTACTGGGTGCGCATCTGGGCCAACTCCATCTTTAAGCGCTGCACCTCGTCTGCCTGTGCTGCAACAGCAACAGATTCGCTGGTGTTTGTCGCCAGCGAAGCCTCAGGCGCTGCCGCTAGTGTAGTGCTCGCGCTCTCCTCACCACCAACAGCAAGAGCAGGTGTCGCTCCTCTGTCTGGTGCATTAAGCACAGATGCCTGCTGCATCTCCATCTCTCCTACAACAGCAGCTGCTGCTGCTGCCGGTGATGCTCCTTCCACCTTCGGCGTTGCTTCATGAGCAGCCGTAGTCGTAGCCGCATTTCCGGCTGAGTCAGCGCAGCGGAGCGTCGGCAGCTCCGGCGTGACCGGAGACACCATCAGTCCCGTCGGCACCGCCGCCCCGTCTGCGGTGATGGACGCCTGTGCCGCACCCAGCGGCACCTCCACACCACAAGAGGGATCGATCTGGGGTAAAGTCGGCACATCGACGCCATACGCGCTTGTCGCTGTCTCGTGTTGCTGCTGATGCTGATGCTGATGCTGTGTTGTCGTGCCCCGTTCAGTTGCACCCGCAGCACCGGTAAGAGAAGGCACCTCGGTCAACGCCGGTTGGCGTCCACTGCGGCTCGGTGGCGGCCGCTCCGCCGTCGCCAGCAGCGTTTCGTCAAAGGTTGGGTCGGCGGTGCTGACACGCAGCGAGCGTGGCGACACCTCCGCTGAGGTGGACGAGACGGACGCCGCCGTGGCGGGCAACGCGATGGCAGCCGATGCCGGGGCCAGCGTGCCGCTCGCTTCACCCTCTCCGTCTTCTCTTTCTGGTGCGAGCGTTTGCTTCTCCGGCGTGTGGCAGCCCTCCGACGCCGCGTCGGCGGGAAAGGCATCAACAGCGCCACCACCAGGGGAGAGAACACGCGAGGTGTCTGCCAGCGGCCCCGTCGCCCCCACATTCACCTCATTCACACCCTCCGCGTTGTCCGTCTGCGTCCCCACCGTCACGTAATGCAAACGCACACTCGCCAGCGCAGCAGCGGCGGCTGACGACGAGGCATAACCACCGCCGTCAAGCGACGACGCGACCGAGGCAGCCAGCGTGCTCGTTGCCGGGCTGGGTGGCTCGGAATTGCGCCGCGGTGTGGTGCGGCGACGGCGGTGCTGCTGCTGCGCGTTCGCGTCGCCGCCGCCACCACCGCCTCCTCCGTTGTTGTTGTTGTTGGTGGTGTTGACGGGCGTGGCGCAGCGGCTGCCGGGCTGTGAGACGGGGAGATCAACCCACACCGCCGCCATCATGTTCGATCCGGGCCCGACGTGGGACGGCGGCAGCGGGACGGAGGGACGCGCCGAGGACGAGGCGGAGTGCACAGACGAGGCCACCGACGAGGTGCGCTCGTGCACGCGTTCGCTGAGCGGCACGACACGCACATTATGCGACCCGCCAACACCAGCAACGGCACTACCAGCAGCGGTGTTGCCCATGGCAGAGAGAGGAGGCGCGGCGCTGATCAGGTAGGGGTGTGCGCACTCCCCCTCTGCCACCGCCCACGACCCTCCAGCAGGCGGCAGCACCCCTGCCGTGAAGGACGACGAGCGGCGCAGCACCGTTGGATAGTTCGGCGTCCCGCCCACGCTGTGCGAGGCGTGCCGTGATGTGGGGGAAGGAAGCACGTTGCCCGTACGGCTGCTCTTGTGGCTGGAGTTGGGGTGCAGAGGACTTGTGCGATGCAGCGCACCACCGCTGAAGGGCGAACTCGACGCGCGGCTCTGCGCAGAAAGAGAACGCCGCGGGTGTGTCGGTGGGAGCGGCGCAGCAGCAATAGCAGCCGGAGCAGCAGCAGCGTTCGATGGCGGCACCGCAGCCACCGTCGCCATCGGTGAAACGGACGATGCCGGCCGCTGCGTGTGTGGGTTTGGCATCGACGGCATCGCCCCACCCGTACCACCTCCGGTGCTCATGACAGACGTGTCATCCCCGCTGTCCAGCTGTCGACGCACCGGAGAAGGCGAGAAGGAAGGAAGGCCCTCTACTCCCTCGGTTGGCGTGTAGGCGCGGTATGGATGGGCCGCAGCAGCCATGGCAACAGCCGCGGTGGCAGGAGCAGACGTGAGAGAGGCGGTGGGACTGCGGTCGGAGGGCTGCGTTGGCGTCGCAGGACCGTCGCCACGGCGGCGCCACCACCGCTGCTGCTGCTGCTGCTGGTCCTCCTGCGTTTGCTCCGATGAAAACGCTGCTGCTGTCATGTCTTCGCTCGCCGCCACCGGCGTCTCAACACCTGAGGAATGCCCGCTGTGGCTGCGACGACTGTGCAGCGGGTGCGGCTGCGCCGTGCTCCGCCCCGCGGCCAGCACGCGAGTGAAGCGCGTCAACTCGGATGTCTGCACGCGGCCGGCGTGGTGCGGACTGCTTGTGTCGCTGCTGCCCATGTAACCCTCCGGCTCCTCGGCTCGTTGCAGGCGGTGCAGCCGTGACCCGGCGGTGCTGCCGTACGCGAGATCGGCGGGGTCGCTGCGGGTGTTGTCGATGGGGTGGCGGGGGTAACGACGCGGACGCTCTTCGCGATGGGTGTGGCGATGGCTGTGATACTGCTGATGCTGATGTTGGGCACCAGCTGGTGCGCTCTTCCCCTCCGCTTTTGCACCACTTGCTGCGTCTCGTGGGGAGAGAGAGCTGGCCGACCGGCTCGACCGCGAAGACGACGCCGCCGACGACGACGAACCGTGTGACGGAGAGCGCGAGGAGAAGTCGGATGTGGCGGCCGAGGACGTGTAGGAGGTGACAGCCGAAGACGATGATGACGAGACATCATCGGTACGTGACACGACGGTGCCGGACCTGCTGAAGCTGCGATCTTCCACCTCGTCCTCCTCCACCTCTCCTCCTGCTGCTGCTGCTGCTGCATGAAGATCTTTACCACCTACTACAATCTTTTCTGCCGGTGCGTCGCGCCGTGCTGCTGCTCCGTCATTGCCGTTTATGTCGTTGTTGCTGTCGTCAGCGTGAAGAGGGGCGTGTGGATTGCATCCTGTGGTATTGGGAGGGGTTTGAGAGGGGACGGCCTTCTGGTCTGCGGTGCCGTCGACATCGCCTGTCGCGGTAGTGGCGTATGGGTGTGACATTAATTCTGCTTTGCTTACACGTGTTTTTGCGTGTGTTTGAGTGGGGGCGTGTGCGATTGCTGTGGATCTGATTTCCGCTGCTACTGCTGCGGTGTACTCGTATACGTCCGTCTGGACCAAGACGTCGCGGGTGTTCAAAGTGGCTCAACCAGAGGAGAGAGAGGGTCAGAGAGAATCAATCAAGAAAAACACCAAAGGTATGGGATCTGCCTCTGATGTCCAACGGCAAAAAATGGCAGCCACACCAACAAGAGGAAGAAGTGGTAAAGCTGAAAAGGAGTTGAAAACAGAAAAACAATATTTGAAAAGAGTGGAAAAAGTCTGGCGTACAGGTGCACGAGTGGTGCGCGCGATGGCGTACTTCACTGCAAAAGGGGACGAAGAGAGGAGGGTAAAAGAGGGTAAATAGCGGGCAAAAGACAAGAGGAAAAGCATAAACTCATTTATGTGAAAGAGCATCGCAGATGAGGGTTTTCTTTCCCTTTACTGCTGGCGATTCCCTTCGCGGTCAATAGAAGGACGGGGAAGTGGAGCTATGCCACGTGCACAACCACAATGCAGCGCATTTCGAGAAGGCTCTGCTCACGCATCCCCACCGCTGGCGTATGGATGGACTTGACGACCGCTCATTAAGGACCCATTACCTCGCCGTCATGTCGTGCTCGCCTCTCGCACGTGAGCAAAGACAGCTTCCTCTGCACGTTTCGTCAAGTCACCGCGGAGGTTCTGGA
This sequence comes from Crithidia fasciculata, assembly GCA_000331325.2. NCBI lineage: Eukaryota > Euglenozoa > Kinetoplastea > Trypanosomatida > Trypanosomatidae > Crithidia > Crithidia fasciculata. The sequence goes on along the minus strand of CM003408.1, from coordinate 459,836 downwards.
AGAAGAAAAAGACATCTTCTCCATTTATGACACACATGCAACTTTGCTTTCTTTCGACAGTTGTTGATTCTTTGATGTCGTTGATAACAGCACCCACACTCACTCTCTCCCACACAGATAAAACAACAAGCGCAGTCGATCTACCGCTGCCCTGCTGCGGTGTCTCTGCTACTCAATCTCTCCTCCTTTATGCAGCGAGGAGCCGCAAAGCACAGCGGAGCGACAACACCGCACGGATAGATCGACGTCGGACAGCGCAACACAGCTGACAAATACACACAGACACAAACAAAAGCTACGAAATAAGCACATACACCGGCAGGTGCGGCAGTGCTCAGCACCATCTTTATAGCACGTCCGCACACAAACACACACTCTCTTTCTCTTGAACGCCACGACGCTCACACCTCACGAGAGAGAACGGAACACAGAAGAAAAACACCTTAAAAACTGAGGAGTGGGAAAAGGAAGAGAAAAAATGAAGGGCACTAAAACGGGGAAGAGAAGAAGAGAGAGAGAGTGGAACAGAAAGTGACTGGGCGACAGAACACAGCGCGGGCGGAAAAGCAAGCCAATGGCCACGAAGTTGAAAGCGCACAGCATGCAGAGTGGGAGGCGGTGCACATGGCAAAAGCTGCATTGACCACCCCTACTCCCTCAGATTCATCTCTGCCTGCCAGTACTCACCAGTCCTTCTCTCCCCTTCACCACAGCCACTGGAAAAAAAAAAGAAAAAATTTAAAAAAAAACTTCCAGTACTCGAGAAACATTAGCAACAAAGACCAGCAAAGGCACATACCTTTGTTTTTATAAATATTCAAAACAAAGGCCACTGCAGAGCGGAAGCACCAATAAGGAAAGGCAGAAGACACAGCGAAGACAGAAGAGGGTGTTAAGCGGCACCTCCTGCGCACGGCATACAAGAGGAGCACCCGGAGAAAAAAAAAAGAGTAAGGTGTGTGTGACTGGAAAAAAAAAGATAGAAAGCAACTCAAGTCGTAGTATCAACAGTCAAGTCTTAGAGAAAAGGGAAAAAAGGAAGTGAAGGGGAGGAACAAATTCGAAATAGTCATTGAGAAGTCGGTACAGTGTTTTGTGAAGTAAACGCGGTGGTCGCTGCGCAGTGCGACGAGTTTGCGACAACAAAAAGAAAAAAAGACACGGCGAGAGAAGATAGGTGAAGAGGCGAGGAAGCCGGGCAGGTGCATTCAGCAGCCACACAGGACGACCGCAATCAAAGCTGACGCTCCGCCTCGCCCTCGGCGGTGATGACGCATCCATCAGTCGCTTCACAACTCGTCCTCGCCGTCGGCCTTCTCCGCGTCCTTCTGCGCTGCCGCTGCCGCGTCAGCCGCCACCGCAGCCTCCAGCTCCGTCTCCGCCGGCTTCACCTCCGACTCGCTCGCCATCTTCTCCAATGCATCGTGCGCCTCGGCCTCCTGCGCCAGACCCTCCACCACGGCCTCGCTGCGCAGCTCCTCGGCCGTCTTCGCCACGCGCTCCTCCTCCGCATCCTCGGCCAGCTCCGCCTCCGCGTCCGCCTCCTCCGCCTCCGCCGCCATCTCTTCGAGCTCGTTGCGCTCTGCGGCCTCCTTCGCAAGGGCCTCCACCGCAGCTTCATCCCGCGCGTCTTCGATCGCCTTCTTCGCGCTGTCCACCTCCGCACTCTCGCGCTCCCGCTGCTGGCTCGTGGCGACGTCGGCGATGTCCATCTTCGTCGTGCGGCGCACCACCGGCACGTGCGAGTGCGCCTCCGTGTCCTGCGCCTCCGCCGCAGCCTCTTCCTCATCCGCCGCGGTGGGCCGCAGCTCCGCCGGCAGCTGCTCGGTCGTGAAGCACTTGTGCGTGCGGCGGCGCGGCGCCTTCACCGGCTCCGGGGCGACAGAGACGGAGGAGGCGTGCTCTGGCGGGGGGGCGGAGTGGCGCGGGCTGTGGCGGGTGCGGCGGATCACAGAGTCGTCAAACTGCGGCGGCGGGAGGGAGCGGGCCGTCTCGGTCACCTCTTCCTCCTCCTCTGCCGGCTCCTCCTCCGGCTCCTGCTCCGGCTGCGGCTCCGGCTCTTCTTCCTGCTGCTGCTCCGTCTGCACACCGGCCTCGTTGCCGTGCGCGGCCTCCTCCCCCTGCTCCTGCGCCTCCTCCGGCTCCTCCTCTTCCTCGCTCTCTTCAGCCTCGCTCTCGTCGGCTTCACTCTCCTCCTCTACTGGCCCCTCCTTCACGGCGATCGGCTCGCCATCCTCGGCGTCGAGCTGATACGCGTAGTACTGCACCAGCTTATTCACGCGGGCCAGGTAGTTGAGCGAGAAGTCCTTGGTGCGCACGAAGTAGATGGCGAGAAGGAGGTAGCAGAACTGCGCGTAGGCGCTCGTCGTCGACTTCCAATAGTTCTGACGCGCAGTGAAGAAGGGCACGGACTCCACGAGTGGGGCAGCCGCGGCGGGGGCATCCTCGTTGGCCGCGTCCTCCCCCTCGTCGTCCTCGGCGTCAGAGGCGGCCGCGGCACCGTTCTGCTGCTCGCGGGCCTGCTCCGCCATGAGCGTCTCCACGTAGCGAACGTAGCCGGACTCGTAGTAGTCGAGCCAGCGCTTCCACCGACCCTCCACCAGCACCGGCGCGCCGTCCTCCATCGTGAGGAAGTCCAGGCACTCGTCCCTCAGCCGCGGCTCCTCGCCGTCCTGCTGGTGACGCTTGCCGTTGCTGCTGTGGTGCTTCTGCTTGCCGTTCGCCTTGGCCTCCTCCCCTTCCGCCTCCGCCGCAGCGGCAGCAGCAGCAGTCGCCTGCTCCTCGTGCTCCGCCGCGGCCTTCGTGTCCTTCGCCGGCGGCAGCAGCGGGGTGCAGAGCAGGATGCGGTTGACGACCTCAACGATGGCAGCGCGAAAAGCCTTCTCGTCTCCGCAGTCCTGCACCGCCTTCAGCTTCGTGATGATGCCGCGCAGGGTGTCCTTCGCGACGTCCTCTGTCTCCTCGGTAAACACGAGCGAGGTGGCGAAGATCACGTCGAGGCAGCTGTTGAAATCCGGCGTGGCCTCCACCTTGCGCGAGATGCTCTTCCCGCCCTGCGAGAGCAGCTCCTTCCCCTTCGTCTTGTTGCTCGCACCGACGCAGTAGTCGCGCAGCACGAGCAGCTGGCGGCGCAGTTCCTTCTTGGCTGCGGCGGAGTTCGACGTGCTGCTCAGGCAGAGGAAGTGGGTGACGCTCGAGGGGAGGTCGTGCGAGGCGCCGAGGCGGAGGGTGGCGGCGGCCTTGGCACCCGCGGCGGGCTTGCTGTTCTGCAGCATGCTGCGCGAGGCACGGCGGGAGTCGCCGTTGTTGCTGGCCGGGTGCGGCGGCGGGGGGCCAAGCGAAGAGGTACGAGACGGCATGTTTTTGTGCTTTCGTGTGAGTGTGTGCCCGTGCGTTCAATGAGAATAGTGGGTATACTTAAGAAAAAAGAATAAGAATAAACGTGTGAACGAGTGTAGAGAAGAAAAGAAAATAGAAAATATAGACGGATATCGATTCACTTGATTTTGCGTAGGTGATGAGAAGGAGTGCGAGTTGCGGAGGGAAGAAGAAGAGTCAAGCACGGAGAGCGTGATAGAGAGAGTGAGAGAGACGATCCAGATGGGATGAGAGACAAAAGAAATTAGAGAGGAAAAAAGCAGCGGAGTCGAGAGGAGCAATAGAAAAGAACGCACTTTTTCATCAGCGGCAAAAAGACGGTGGCGTTGATGATGGACACAGGGGGCAGCCAACACAACGCGACACACCGCTCCCTCGTCGTCGCATCGTGCGAAGTCACGTGCAAAACGCATCCTGCGTCTTTTCTTCATTCTTCTTTCTTTTCATCGTGCACAACGCCCGCAGGTGCCTTTGGAAACTACAGGTCACCAAGAGAGCGTTGCGACGGGGCAGTCAGCGCTGATGCCAGAGAATGACAAAAAACTAACCGTTTCTTCCTTTTGTGTCTCCCTCCCCGCTCTTTTCTTTCTTCTGATTTACAATGTGTTTTCAGTTTCTTTTTTTTTTTTCTTTGAGTTGTATTGTACTACTATTACCTTTCACATGGGACAAAATGCGAACACAGACGCGGCTGAAGGTGAGGGGAAAAAAATGGAAAGGCCGCCAGGCGTCTGCGACACGGGCCGTAACGGAGCTGCCCTTCGCCTTTCCCGTCCTTCTCGCATTGTCGATGAGAGTGAAAAGTCGAAATTCAAATAAGGCAGCATAAGTGGTGTCTGGAGTGTGCGTTGGAGGACCGGCCAATGCCGTATTCTCCCCACTCAGAGATTGTTTTACAATAGAAAAGAGAGAAAAAAAAGGCTCGTCTGCTAAAGCGGAGGTAACAGATCGGAGTTGGCAACACTCGACCCACTTGCTACCCCATGCGTGAATGTACAGGCGCGCCACGAGACACCGAACAGCACAACACAGAGAAAGAATAGAAACGCACCGCATACGACAGCGCTAAAAGGCATTTACGCCAGCGCTTCCTCACCAACGCATCAGCCACACCAACACACACTATGAAGCAGGAATACAGGCTCTTCGCCACCCTTCTATGACCGCTCTTCTCACCACAAGCCAGGCTACGGTAGGTTGATGACCTCGTCAGCCATGTTCAACAGCGTTGGGTCCATCGACACGCAGATCACACCCCCGAGGTACCCGCGCTCCAACAAACGGCGCCACCCATCACACATCCGCTGCGCCGTCGACACGTCCTCGATCTCTTTTGTTGGCTCATCCATCAGCAGCACCTCCCCACCGTGGAAGTACGCACGAGCTAGCATCAACCGCTTTGCCTGATCAGCACTGAGTCGCGTCACGGAGGTGTTGCCCGCGCCGTTGCTGTACTGCCCCGCAGTGTTCCACGAGTTCGCCGTTGTGTCCGAGATGCGCGTCAGCAGACCGAGCGGCAGGCGCTGGATAAAATCACACTGCGCCAGCTCCGCGCACTGCGTGACACGCCGCATCAGCGCATCGGTCGCGACCGACACGTAGCCAGCAAGGGAGATGTTCTGCGCGACTGTAGCGCCAGAGAAGATCGTCGGCAGCTCCGGCACGTAGCTGAAGATGTGGCGCCGCAGCACGTCGGCGGGAATGGTGCGGATGTCGACCCGCCACTCCCCGCGTGAGGCCTCGGCCATGCCAACGACGCGATCGGATGAGGGGCGGTAGGAGACGGGATTCGCGTCGGCTCCAAACATGCGTGCACCTTCCGCGCCAGCCGGGCTGCTCGGACTTGCCGCGTTGCGACCGCGCTGCGTGCCACCACCACCACCACCACCGTGTGGCCGCGCGGAGTCGTAGGCGCTGCGGCCGGTGCGGGCAAGACTCGCAGCGCTGGCGTTGTACATCCGGCCGGTAAGTCCGCTGCGCCGCTGCCGCCGACTGTGCGTGCGGCTCGCGAAGCAGAACGTAACGGCGCCAGAGCCGAGGCGGCCGGCGTGCGGCGAGGAGGCAGCGGACGACGGCAGGGGGCCGTTCACGTTGACGTAAAGGGCGAGCAGCAGATTGATCAGCGCCGTCTTGCCGCCGCCGTTGGGAGCCGTAATGCACACGAAGCGGCCGCGCTGCTGGGGAGGGGACCAGAGAATGATGTCGGCAGAGAAGAGCGGCGCGCGGTCGTCCATGACGTCGTCCATCACGGCCGACTCCTCCTCCTCATCTTCTTCTTCGGTGGTGCGGTCAATGGAGTCGCTGCGGAGGAGAGGTCCGCTGCCCTCAAAGCCACCTTCCCCTCCACCGCTCAGCAGAGACGTGCTGCCAGGCGTGGCGGTGGCGCTGGACGGCGTGCCAGCAACCACAGCAGCACCAGCACCAGCAGCGGCGTTGCCACTCTCTCCACCACGGGTGAGTGACGACGTCGTGCGCCGCGCGCTGCCGTGCCCCGACGCCGTGCACTGCTGCTGCCGTCGCCGCCGCCGCTGCCGCCGCTGCTCTGCCGGGTCCACCGGGACGTACCGCAGGCGGATGTTCTGCACCTCGATGTGGCGCAGCACGTGGCGGCGGTAGAAGGCAGCGACGCGCGCGGGAGCCACGGTCAGCTGCTGCGCGGGTGCCGCGGCGGAGAGACGCCCAGCAGCCGCTGCCTTCGCCTGCATCAGCTGCCGCTGCTCCACCCCACTCTGCCGCTCATCATTCGCGTGCGCCACGCCGCTGGCGGAGATGATGAAGTTGGCCATGAAGGGCTCCTCCTCGCGTGAGACCACCTCCCACTGGGTCGGCTGCAGCAGCCGCTCCAGCATGCTCGCTTTGTAGGCGTTGTAGCCCACCATCTCCATCGTGTCGCGTGCCTCGCCGATGCTGTCAACAGCAGCCTCGATCGCCTGCATGCCCTGCACCAGCTGAAAGGGGTCCAGGTTCGGCTGCCCACACCACGCAACGCCGTAAGCGGAGGCGGCCATCGGCAGCAACCACTCAGACAGGTCCAGCAGCGCCTTGCCAGAGCCAGGGAGAAGCTTGCCGTGTGGAAGCTGCACGAGGGCAACGAAGGCACTGCGCACCAGTCCAATATCCTCATCCGTTACCCACGCACCGACGAGTTCATGGAAGTACTCGCCCCAGCTCTGTCGCGCTTTAGCCGATGCAACGCCAGACTTCCCTCCCTTCACGCCGCTGCCGCTACGACGACCCGCAGAGGCCGGCACACGCGCTGTTCGTGGGCTGCTCTTCAGCGAGCCCGCACCACCGCCGCCGGCTTCCGCGCCAGCTGCTGCGTTGCTCCGCTGGTGGTGGGAGAGTTTGATGTGCTGGCGGCGCTGCTGGTGCCGATTCCACCACCGCACGAGGCGGACATCCGCCCCGTAGGGACGGAGTTGTGGAATTGCAGCGATGATCTCCTCCCCGCGCAGCATCGCACCCTCGCGCAACACATTCGCGTCGTCGTCGTCTCCTTGGTACTCATCCTCGACGGCGTACGCGCCGGAGGGCAGGTAGCCTTCGCGCTGCGCGAGCAGGTAACGCCGTTCGACCAACGCGGCGACACCGCGCAGCGCGTATGGCGCCATGGCGACAGCAGCTGCCACAGCCATACTTCGATACGTGAAGGGCTGCAGCGCGTCTTTCAGCTCCACAAAGATGTGGATCGCGTTAAAGAGGTACTGATGCAGCTGCACGTCAATGCCCTCCATGTCATTGACGTAGTACAAGATCTCCTCCACCTCTTCATACGTGTGCTGCTCGTAGAAGGTGAGCTGGGTGTGGCTCAGCGCCTCGTAGAGCTGCATCTTCACAACCTCACGCCGCTGGCTGGCTGTCAGCACAATAAACTCACTCGTCGTGTTCGTGATGACGTACTGGACCGCCATGCGAGTCAGCTCAAAGGCGCAGAGACCGAGCATAATCTGCAGGTTCACCGCGGGGCCGCCTTTGCCAACGCCACCGCCGCCCTCTTCCCCGCCGCTCTCCACGTAACCGGCGATACGCTCGCGCACGACACGACTGGCAGCCGAGACGCGAGAGCTGATGGTCATCATCACGGTAATGAGCGCCGCCGACATGAGCTTTGCCTTGGAGCTCGAGTACATGTACCGCAGCAGGCTCCACGTGTTGCGGTAGTAGAGCCGACGCCGCAGCGAGAGCAGCCGCTGCTGCACCGCGTTCAGCAGTATCCACACCGCCTGCACATCACAGATGAAGCCGGCGCTGTGGCCGCGAGACAGCTCGAGCGCGCCGTACATCTGCGACGGTGCCGGCCAGCGCGCGATGCATTTAAAGAAGAGCGGCATCACGTAGGCCTGCAGCTCCTCGAAGTCCGCCTCGCACTTCTCGACGTCCTCGTTCACCACCAAGGTCTCGAAGACACGCTGCAGGGTCGACCAGTACCATAGAATACTGAGATTTGCACTCGCGAGGTCGAAGTCGGTGGGGCCGTTGTTACGCACCATAGCGGGTGCCAGGAAAGCCGGTGGAGACGCCTTCAGCAGCAACGCCCGGATCTCGCGCGACGACATGGACACCTCCACCACGTTGTACCAAATCAGCATAAGTGCCTCCCAGTGCAGCATGTGAACACGGGGACAGCGATCACCACGCGGGGTCGCAGCAGGGGCAACAGCAGCAGCAGCAGTACTCTCCCCCTCCGCTCCCGCAGGTCCCGCATCCTCCTCCGAGTCTGACGCGGAGTCCTCCTCTGTATAGGGGTTGAAATCTTCCGGGGCTGGCCGCGACGTGTACGCGAAGCACCCGCTCTGCGGCACAGCGAAGCTCAGCCGCTGCCGCCAGCCATGCGGACGCGCAGAAACCGGGGACAACATCGCGTCCTCTGCGCCAGTCGTTGCGCCGCCCGATGCGAACCACGACCACGCCGACGTGCCGGAGTGCAGGTGGTGCGTCACGTCGTCAAGCCACGCGTTGATCGCCGACACGTCAGGTTCGACGAACGGCATCGCAGGCGGCAGACTACGAAAGAAGTGACGTGCGTTGCGGCGCGGCGCGTTAAGGATTGTACGCTCCATCTGCTTCCAGTAGTGCATCAGCATCTCTGGCGTTGCCTCCCACGTCTGCTCTTCTTCATCTTCATCAGCTCCAGCGCCGTCATCGTGGCCGGCCGCCATCGCCGCGGCAGCGGCATCCCCCGCACCGTACAGCATGCTACTCTCGCCTCGCTGGCCCAACATGTGCGACATCTCGAAGGGCACCGATACGTCGCGGCTGAGGAGGTCGTACTCAGAGCCGTAGGCATCGCCACGTTGCAGTGGGCGGGCAGCAACCGCGTCGTCGACATCGCTCTCATCACTGAGTGTCGGCGCAGCGCTGACGGAACTTCGCGAAACAAGGCGGCTGACGCGCTGAAGTGCACGCTGGTACCACGACGGCGGCTGTGAGAGCGCCTCTGCATCCACAGAGTCACCATCGGCCTCGTCGCAGAGCCCCTCCTTCGACTTCGCTTTGCTGCCGCCGCCACCGCCCTCCGCCTCCTCCTCTCCGCCTCCTGCGGCGGCGTTTTCATTGTCGCTCGCCAGCGCCTGCACCACACGCGGAGCACCGGCCAAGATCGAAATGTGTCGAAAGGCGGCTTCCGTCTTAAAGCGGCGCAGCTGCCCCAACGTGTACCGCGCAGCGTGGTAGCTCTCCATGACAAAGAGACCGGTAGAGAGCGCGAGAATAAAGGACGCAGACTCCACCCCGTCGAGGGCGGGCGGTGGGGTCCATACTCGCGCAACGAAGGCGATCGTGACGCGGTAGGTGTCCACGCCGCACTGGTAGAGGTTCGTGGGTCGCCAGTTGAGAAACGCAGCGTACGGAGTGGCGTTGGTGGTGGAAGGTGGTGAAGGCTGCGGGGGCGACGGCTGCGGCGCGTGCGGCACCTCCGATGCTGTTTGCAAAGAGCTCATGGCGGCGTGTGCGTGCGTGCCGAAGAGATCCCTCGTCCACCTTCGTTTTTTTTTTTACGCGCTACGCTTTGAGTGGAAGCAGGGAAAGAAAAGAATAATAAACTTTAAGCACTAAAATTAAGTGAATAAGAGCACGAATCGCAAGAGTAAGAGCAAGCAGGTTCTGTTGGTGTGTGTGTGTGTGCGTTTTGCGGGGTTGCGCAGCGAGGGAAAGAAAGAGAGGAGGCGGCGATGCAAAACTTTGATACGGCGCCACAGTCCCTTTTCAACTTTCTCTGTCGCTGCGGTTTTCTTCCCGGTCTATTTTTCCTTCACCTTCTAACAAAAAAAATATATAATATTAAAATAATTTTCTCTATCCTACCAAAGCGATAAGGTCTTCCTGTTACTCTCTTCTTCCTCTTCTTCTCTTGCGAGTGCTGAATATGGAGTAAAAAAAGGAAGGAAGCACGCAAGAGATGCAGCGGGCGTGCTGGGTGGAAAGAAGCAGGAAAGAAAATAATAAAAAGAGGTGCGAGCGAGGAGGCGAGATCAGCAAACGGTGGTCGTTAAGTCGCACTGCAACTTCTCGTACTGTCTTTCACGGATTGTCGCTTCTCAGATTTTTCTTTGTACTCTCTCAAGCTTCCTTTTTCCTCGTTCTGTTTCGCTTATTGTGGAGCTTGCTTTGTAGGTGCGGCCTTCTTGTTGACTATCTTGTAGTGCAAGAGGTGTCTGTGTGAGTGCGTGTGTGTGTGGCGCGGTCGCGGATAGTCAGCTGCAAAAAACTCGCTAGAACAAAAGAGGTCCGTGAGAGAAAGCAGCAGGCGCTACAGCACAGGAAAAAGATGAAATTCGACTAGAAAAAAAATAAAGCAAGGGAAGATCGCTGCGGAACGTGTCGTGCGATTTGTGGAGAAGAAGAGGAGGGGGACAAAAAAAAGGAGAATCCCGAAGAAGGCGCACGCAACGGTGACTGGTGTGTATGAGCAGGCGATTCCGTGCGGCACAGCGCACAGCACCGAAAGAAAAGAAAATTAGTCGCCTTCGACTCTTTCGTTCTTTTCGGCTTTCTTCTGTGAATCTTACCTTGACGCTATGATACTAGGGAAAAAAAAAGGAGGGAAAAAAGAGAAGGAGAAGCAGCAGGTTTTGTTGTTGTTGTTTTTGTTGTAGGTGTTGTTGCTGTTCGTCTTGTCGTAACGGCAACACGGTGGGTGTACCGACTCTGTGAACGCGTACAGAAGAAGAGACTATGTGTGTGTGCGTATTCTGGTACGAAGAGAGAGAGAGAGAGTCAAAGACACCACCACCACTTGACCAATACCCCACTATTCGGGGTTTTTTGAAGTTTTGATGCGTTTCGCGTTGCCTCGTCCAAGGACTACACTCTCGAAGAAATGTGAAGTCACGGAAAGAAAAGAAATTGTGTAGTGGCGAGAAGGCAGGAGAAGAAAAGTTTGACATGAAGAGAAGATAATTTTTTACATGTGCATCGACCAATCTGTCGCACCGCCTGAAAGATGTGTTGAAGCAACAGGAGAAAAAAGAGGAGCATCTTGCACAGCTCTCTCCCCACCGCACCGCTGACCGCAGCTGCTATCCCTCGTACCACCCCTTTATTCCATTGCAATTGCCCACAAGCTCGCCCGCACTACTCCCCGCACGGCAAACGACGCTCGACGGTGCTTAGTTGTCCAGGAGGTGTTCTGCTAGTCATGTTTGCGGCTTGAAAACTGCACGGAAAAAGCAAGTGAAGCGTGGACGCAGTGACCGCGAACGAGAGAAAGAGAGAAACAGCGATGCTCTCACATTTCCGGCAGCTTCGCGTTGACTTTTCTTATTAATCATTTTTTTTGTTAATGACTTGTTTTCTGGGTAGTAAAGACGCAGCCGATACCCTACTTCCTTCTGTGGCCGCCCCGCGTTGGCGCGTTGCTGAACGCCTCCCTCACTCTCTTCCCTGCACGCCTTTCACCCAACCACGCACACATACAGCCAGACGCTAAAAAAGACACTCGCTGAAAGACGCACCAGGAAGACGGCAGCAGCGATGGTGCGCTTCATCACAAAACAGAGGATGAAAGGGAAAACGACAAGGCCAGCAGAGAGAGAAAAAAAGTGAGTGATGGGAGACGGCGTACGACACGCGAATAGGAAAAAAAAAAAACACTAGGAAAAATGTAGCACGACAAGCGCGAAGCCGCTTCACCGCGAACACAACACATCACCAAAATAAGTAAAGAAATTGAGAAATGAGTATCAGGAGGCTCCTCTTTCGAAGCCTGACAGCAGCATGGAGGCACGTACACACACAGAGACAGGAACACGCACTTACGGACGCAGATGGCCAGAAAAAAGAAGAAAAACATTACGCATGTACGGAGTGTGTCCGAGAGAAGCTGTAAAGTAGTACAGCTAAAACCAGCAATACATGTTGCAGCGAGTGTGTGGCAGCGCCGCTTCCCTCCCCTTGTGATACTACGGCAACCGGACCACCTCATCCGCCACCTCGATCAGATCCGCGTCGTGCGTCGCGCAGATCATCCCCCGCACAATCCCCTCGTCCAGCAAGCCGCGCCACTCGCCCAATATCTCCATCTTCACCTCGTGGTCGAGACTCGCAGTGGGCTCGTCCATCACCAACACCGTCCCCCCGCGACGGCCGTGGAACAGGGCACGCGCCATCATGAGGCGCTGCGCCTGCCCACCGCTGAGCCGCACCATACCGCCACCGCCTCCGGCACCGCCAGCAGCCGCCGAGGCAAGCGGGGACGACCACGCCCCTGTCCCGCTGTCCGCAATGTACGTCATCAAGCCCTGCGGGAAGCGCTGGATGTACTCGCACCGCGCCCACTCCGCACACTGCGCAATCTCAGCAAGCAGGTCCTCCTGCTCGAGAGAGATGAAGTTCTCGAGACTGATGTTGTGGGCGATGGTGGCGCCGGAAAAGATGACGGGGCTCTGCGGCACGAAGCTGAAGAGGTTGCCGCGCAGAATGTCGCGCGGAATCACCGAGACGGGAAGCTGCTCCTCGTAGTACGACGACGCGCTGCCGGCGTCAAACACACCGCTGCTGCTCCTGCCGCCGTCACTGCTGCCGCGCGGTGTCGCAGTGGGCAGGCGGAGGGAAAGAAGGATGTCAGCTGGGAGGTGGGAAGCAGCAGAAGGGTCAGCCAGTCGGGGTGAACCAAAGCTCACTGTCTCCACCTCGTCGCCGTCGGACGGGGCAGGCGTGTCAGCCGCGGCTCCCCACTGCGGGGACGGAGAGGGAGAGGGGAAGGGACGCACACAGCCCTGCTCCTCGGGGGTGCTGTAGTGCGTGTACATGCCGAGCAGCAAACTCAGGAGCGTGGACTTGCCGTGGCCACTTGGGCCCACCAGGCACACCAGCCGCCCACGCATGTTTCTACGCGTCGGCGCCGGCGTGGACGGCGACTGTGCGTTGGGGGTGTCGAGCCACTCCTCGGATTGCAGCGCAAACGTGCACGTGATGGGTTTGGGAAAGACAGGCACAGTGGGGGCGGTGGGGTAATAAAACTGGAGATTCTGCACCGACACGGCGTGCACCGTCGCGCTCACCAGCGCCGCCGCAGCCGCAGCCGCAGCAGCCTCCGTGTCCTTCTTCGCCCCACGACTCCCAGTCGCGGTAACCTCATCCGAGGAGGAAGAGGTGGACGACGAGTCGAAGTTGGCCGAGTCCGCGAAGGAGCCGCTGGTGGATGGGAAGGCCGAGGACGCCTCCAGCCGACCGCCCTCAGGCGGCATGTCGCTGTAGTACGCCTCTGTCTGGTTGCCGTCGCTGACGCTGCCACCACCACCCGAGCCGTGCCGGTCCACACGCAGGAAAGAACCGACGTTCGTGCTGTTGGCGTGCGCCGACACGCCGTCAGCGAGGGAGGCGTGCGGGCGTTGAAGCGGTGCAGCTGCCGGCGTGCTGCGGTGGCGGCGCTTGTTGTCGTGACGAAGATGAACATGATGGCGCTGGTGGTGGCGCTTCGATCTGGTGAAGCGGTGATGCAGCAGAGCAAGACGTGCCTTGCCATCCAAGGCCCCGCCAGCGATCCCGGAAGGGCCACACGGGGCCGGAGCAGCGAATCCTGCCCAGCAGAGGCCTTTGCGTAGCATGAAGAGCGCACCGTTGAACGCGAGCATCGGCGGGGAGTGGGCGAGCAGCCACGCCGCGACGACGGTGACGTTGCGCGAACACCGCGCAGCAAAGGACGGCGGCGCCGGCGGCGGTCGACGGAACGATTTACCCAAGGAAGGGTGGTGGCCCGCGCCGGGGCTCCCGCTGGGCTCGTACCACGCACTGCTGCGGCGCTGGCTGGCACTCAGCAGATCAGGAGACTCACCGGCGAGCAGCGCGCTCGACGGCGCATCGGCGTTCTCTTTCGATTCACTCCTTCCCCCTTCTCCTCCTCCTGCGGCGGCAGTGGCGGCGGCTGCTGTGGTGGCGGTGAGTGGTGAAGTTGCCGGTGTTGCTGGCGCCTCTTCGGGCAGGTTGAAGGGGAACTCCTTCATGTAGTCCATGGTGGCCGGCTCCCACAGGCGCTGATCCAAAACGCGTTCCAGCACATTCGCCTTGTACGCATTCAGCAGCACCACCTCCGCCACACGCTGTGCGTCCGCGACGGCATCGACCATGTCCCCAACGCACCGCATCGCCTCGATCAGGCGGTTCGACAAACTCAGCGCGTCCACACCGGAGAAGGCCATCGAAGCGCCGTAGCTCGACACGACGGTGGGCAGCACCCAGTCCGCGAAGGTCGTGAGTGCGCCACCGAGAGCGGGAAGCATCTTCCCGTACAGCTGCTGCGGCACGACGAGCAGGCTACCGATCAGCGTCGTGGCCTCTGTCGCGCCGGATGCAGCGCCCATCATCCGCGTGTGGTCCGTCCACCACCGCATCAAACTTAGATCCGCCGCGTAGGGCCGCAGCTGCGGCAGCACGGCCACGATGTCAAGTCCGCGCAGCATCACGCCGCCCTGCCGCGCATTACTCTCCATGTTCTCCTCCACCTGTGCGTCGAGCTCGGCGGTGGCGGAGACGGTGCCGTCGAGGCCGTAGCCCCGCAGCCACGGCGGCAGCACCCCGCCGGTCTTCTGCGCCGTCTGCGTCCACGTCGTCACCCGCTTGCCGGCGTACTTCACACCAAAAGAAGCAGCGACAGTAACGCCAACGAGGAGGCGCGCGCGAAAGGGCAGTTGGCGCATTGCGTGCTGCACCGCGAAGAGTGACATGACAAGGCCACTCACATAGTTGTGCACGTGCACCTCCACGCCTTCGATGTCATTCACGTAGTAGACGATCTGCTCAATCTCGTCGTAGGAGTGGAGATCGAAGAAGGCGAGGGGCATGCGGGTGAGAGCCTCGTACAGCTCCGCCTTGACGGTGTTGCGCCGCTGCGAGGCCGCGAGGGTGATGTACTCGTGCGTCGTCCTCGCCAGCACCGTGTTGACCGCGAGACGCACGCACTCAAAGCCGAAAAGAGCGAAGATGCGCGCGCCGACCGGGGTGCCAGCGTCGCCGCCGCCTCCACCACAACTCCCACCACCATTGCAGCAGCGGTCTGCCTGCGCAGAGGCGCGGTAGTAGGTGTCGAGGTTGGCGCTGATGGCCTCCCGTGACGCCTGCCCCAGCGCCGCCACGCGCGACGACAAGCTCGTCAGCATCGCGAGAATCGCAAAGGAGAAGATCTTGGTGGCGCTGCCGGTGTACATGTAGCAAAACAGACTCCGCACGCAGGCCAGCTCCATCAACCGACGGCGCCGCAGCAACGCCGCCAGTGCTGCTGTCAGCTCTGCCCAGCAGGCACGCGGGGAGGCGCCGCGCAGGGCGATCATGCAGCGCGCTCGTTCCTCCTGCGGCGACAGCGGAGGCGTCGAAGACGGGGAGAAGTCGATGGCGAGCGGGTTTGCTTTCGAGGGCCCCTGTCGCGGCACCGCGTCGCCGCGTGGAAATAGCGGTGGCGGTGGTGACGCGTTGCGTGAGCAGCAAACCGCGGCGTTGACAGTTGCCCCCTCATGCGCGGTGTCCACCACACTCGCAACCTGCGGCAGCTGCAGCTGACGGTTCAGCGCTGCACCACCACCACCAACGCCACCGCCGCTACGCGCCGCCCACGCCGTCTCATGATGTGTGCTCTCGCTGCTGGACTGCTCCGCGTGCGCCTGAGCAGAGCGCAAGGCGGCGTCGAAGAAGTCACCGCCGACCTCTATGCCGCGTTGGTAGACGGCACGCTGATACTCCTCCAACTCCTCCAGCGCCTCCGCACAGCGCTGCACGTCTTGATACACCACGACGGCCTCATACACCTCCCGGATCACCGCGAGATACCACGTCAACGCCATGCAGACGGTGCTGACTCGCCCGTCCGTGAAGCGGGGCGAGGCGGACGTCTGCGAGCTGGGGCTGGCCACGCAGTGCGCGGAGAAAGAAGCAGCAGCAGTGTTGTGCAGCGGGGAGTCGACGTGTGTCTCAGACCCGTTCGACAAGGCCTCGTTCGACGCCTGCCGGCTGGGGTGCCCGATGCTGCGCCACAGGTGACGAAAGACGTGATCACGGCCCGTTCGGCTGCCCATGCCACTGCCGGCATCTCCGTTTTCCTCGTAGAGCTTCGCCAACTCCGCCGCGTTGCAGCCCAGCAGCAGCTGGCGAATCTCTGTGTAGTTCACAGAGTAGCGCACGGTGTCGGTCCAGAGCGCGTGTAGCACCTGCCAAGGTTGCGCGATCTCGTCCACCACCACAGCAGGGGATGGGTGGCGGAGAGAGGTGTTGGGAGACGCGAACGGTGGCGGCTGCGGGGGAGGAGAGGCGATCGCGCCGGTGCCGCCGCGGCAGCCGTGGCCGATGGTCTCCAGTGGCGACACAGCGTCCATCGAAGACACCATCGTTGCGTTTGTCGTCGATGTCGCGCTGTCGAGGCAGTCGTAGCTGCAGTGCATCACCGGGAAGGTGTGTTCGTCGGACAAGACCAACACCTTCTCTGCCCCGTGCGGCACACCGTCAGAGGTGGAGTGCGGGTGGGCACCATCGGACGTGCGGCTGGCCGGTGGACGTTCATCTTTCCCGTTTCTCTGGGCATCGCCGCTCGTGTTCTCCTCCGCGCTAAAGAAACGCCCGAGCTCGGCAGCCGTGGTTGGCACACCGGCGTGCTTCTGCGGCGCACGTCGCACGGCCCGCTCAATGAGAGCCCAGTAGCTGCACAGACGGTGCAGGGAGCGCGATGAGCCACGCGGGAGTCGCACCCACGACTGGCGCTGCCCACTTGCTTCCGAGGTGCCACGTGCGGTGTGCTCCCCGTGCACGCTCTCGTCGTCGTTGTCATTGTTGTTGTTGTTATCATCCGCCTCCTCGGCCTCTTCCTCGGCCTCCGCCGCTGCCTCTGCCTCCGCAAAGGCCTCCTCTGTTTGCCGCATCGCCTTGCGGTAGCGCAGGTAAAAGGACGTGGCCTGCACCGCCTCCAAGCTCAGAAAAATCACCGCCATATGCAGCACCAGCGGGGCATCGCGGGCTCCGGGCAGCATCCACGCACACGTGCGGGTGGTGATCAGCGAGGTGTAGTAGCGATGTGCGCGCCAGAAAGGGCCGCTGCTGCTGCCGCCGCACTGCCGAAAGCCGTCGTGCGGACACGACCACGCCTCATCCTCGAACGCAGCCTTTTTAATCCCCGCCGCCGTCGCGCTGCACACTTTTCGGTAGCCAGAGAGCGTGACGTCCCGGCAGGAGTAGTACATGATCCCGCACCACTCCATCAGCATGTTCGGGCGATCCGCGCCATCGTGGCTGAGCGGGTCGGAGCCGGGTGGCCGTTGCGGGAGGGAGAAGTGCGTGTCTGCTTCTCGTGGCGCAGTAGAAGCAGCGGAGGTGCTGGTGGTGGTGGTCGTTGCTGACGGTGTTGCAGCGGGGCGCGAAGATCGATTGTACGGTCGAGAGGGGGATGCACCGGAGGTTGAGGAGGTCAACGAAGAAGCTCCTCCATGTGCCTTGGCAGCAGCGGCACGGGTGGCGCTATCGCACGTCTGGAAAGGCGGCTCTACCGGCGGCGGTGCCTCCTTCTCCTTGCGACCGGTGAGAAAAGAAAAGCCGGACGTGGGGTACATGGCAGCTCACAGAGGCGCAAACCAAAACACAAGACAAGAGAGAGAAAAAAAAAGTGAAAGGCAGCCCCGCTTTCTCTTTTTTGTTTGTTTCTTGCGATGCTGCGTCTCTTTCTCTTCTATTGTTACTCGGAGAGAGAGGTAGATTTGCCAAACCGGCTGGAGGGATCTGCAAACGCCGCCACACGCGTCGAGGGAGCTCACCGCACCACTTGAACACAAGAAAAAAAAAATCAGGCTGGTAGCTCAGGGAGCGAAACAGGAAAGTGCCTGCGTAGCGTAAGAAGTAGAAGAAAAGGGAGAAAAACAGAGAACGGAAGATGTATTCGTGCGTGCAGGTTTATACGTTGGCAGTGGAGACAAAGACTGGGAGTGGGAGGAACAACAAGAAAGCAAAAAAAAAACTCAGATTAAGAAGACGACGAAGGAGAAGGAAAGGGCGAGAGGAGAACGCAGCTTGCGGGCGTCAGAACGCCTGTAGCAAAATTATTTCGTTTGAGAAAGCAAAAAATCCCTAACCGGTCTTCTTCTCGCCTCTTAACTAGACAGAAGAGAGAAGAGAGCCAACACAGGACACGACAAAGAAAAACGAGTAAGCAGTGAGAAAGTGCAGAAAAATTAGAGAAAATGTGGTGTGCGGTAGGGAGTCTCAGGAAGTGCACGCAGAGAGAGAAAAAAGAAAGTAAAGTACAGAGTGAGATAACAAAAAGAAGCTTAACACACGCACACAAACACACGCTCGCTCGCTCTCTACCTGACGCGTCAGCTGTGCTGCGGAGCTCCCTTAACAACGGCACCACACCAAGGCGAAAATGGTAAATACAAGTATAAAATGAGCTTCACGTCTTCTTCTTTTTTTCTCTCTCTTCTTTCAGTAGTACTCGTTCGAATTCGCACTCGATAGCAGAGGAGGGAAGGGTCGACAAGTGTTGACGGCCGCTTCAGAAAATAAAATAAAACAATAATAGTAATAATGATAATAGTAGTCGAAGAGTACAATGTATTTGTTGGGGTATGGAGGGGTATAGAGTTAGAGAGAGAGAGAGCGGTGTCAAACCGCTACACAAAAAGAGAGACTGGATTTAGAAAAAAAAAAGAGAAAAAAAACACCAGCCACACGACAAATACTTGAGAGATAGCAGATCAGCTAGAGGGGACAACAAGAGAAGAGAGGCAAAAAGAAAAGGCCCTAAAAGGGACGGGAGGTCGCAACAAACACACACACCTGCACGCAAAAAGAAATGTCGTCAAGAGCAGCTGACGGCAGCTCTTCGTGTTGCACGCACCCCGCTACTACTGGTCGTTGCTGCAGCTGCAGGAAGTGGCCTCTCAAAATTGAGAGAAGACGAAATAGAAACACAGCGACGTGAAATACAACAGTTTTGTTTTTTCAACTTTTTGGGTTTTTCCGCTTTATCAAGTGCGTGGCTGAGTGCGTAGCCGTATGTGCAGGTCGGCCACTGGCGTACGCGTTCGTGTGTGTGGACCAGCCGGTGGCAAGGAAGAGAGAGAGAAGAGAGAAGAGAGACAGGTAGAACAGAAGTAGACATTAATCAAAGAACGAAAAAAATTCGTGCTGGTGTGCATGCGGTAGAAAAGAAGCTACCCGCATTCTTTTCACCTTGATCGACAACACCGGCCCGCAGCTTTGGCATCTTGGCTAATAGACAGACTTCTTCTCCCCCTTGTCAATATACTATAAAGCCAGCTGCGTTGATTGAGCGGCGCGCACACTTGCGGGGCTTGACTGAAGCTGGCACTGCTTTTTTTTTCCTCTCATTTTATTTCCTAGATCGAGGCAAGAAACTCCTACGACTCGCTGTACCCTTCCGAGGAGGCTGAAAACAAGCTTCGAAACAACCACAAACAAAAGAAGCAAAAGATGTTCAGCCACGTCAAAGGCAAGGAGACAAGGCTACATAAAAGGGTAGTCGTCATCTTCGAAGAAGAGAAGATCCTCTTCCGCTGTCTTGGCTCGCTTGCGGTCGCCACCGACGCCGTCACCACCACCGCCACTGCCACCGCCCAGCCCTCCATCCCCAACGCCCATCCCCCGTCCTCCACCGCCACTGCCGCCACCAGCACCACCAGCAGCCATAACACTACCACCACCAACACCGGTAACCATGCCACTCATCATACCACCGCTGTTGTCATCGCGGCCGCGACGGCGACCACCGCCATCGGACCAGTAAAAAGGCTGCACGTTGTCGGCAAAAGTTATATTCTCCTCGCACAGCGGCTCCCCCTCTGGAGTGGTGATCAGCGTCGCGATGTACTTGCCGTTCCGCTCCGTCCCGCAAACACTGTAGGCGACTCGCATGCTTTCCCTCACCTGCCGCTTCAGCGGTGGGCAGCGGCGGAGATCCCAGAGCACGGAGTGGGCGTGAAACACGACATCAGGTGTACTGCCTTGGCCACCACTCGACTCATCACAGCGCAGATAACCGCGCTGGTCTTCGGCGTCGTAGGTGCGCACACAGCCCGTGTAACGCACGAGCGTCGTCGGTGAAGCACCAGAGTCAGCGCCGCTGCCTTCGCCGGCTGTCGCGCCGTGCTCTGGAGAGGGAGCAGGGGGAGAAGCAACACTGCCGTCGTTGCCGCTGCTCGCGGGATGCGGCAGGTAGAAGTTGCTGTGCGGTGCAGCCTTACGCCCCACCACACCAGGGAAAAGCGGCGCAAACCAACTCTGCTCCACCGGCATCGCGAAGTGCGCCGCAGGAATACCGCGAATAAACTCCGCCCGCAGCAGACGCCCGTTGCCGCCGCGTCCGGCGTGGTTGCGGGTGACGACGAAGCTCATCTTCTCGCCCACCCGCACGCCGCCGCCGAAGCCCTGATCTACCTGCAGCTGCAGCAGCTGGGCGGTGGTGGCCGTGAGAAGGTTGGCGGCTGCCTCGGCCTGTGCGAGCTCGTCGGCGGTGGTGGGGGGAACAGAGACGCGATCGCCCACATCTGTAGACAGTCCGGCTGCTGCGTGCATCAACTGGCCCATCGAGCTCGGAGACATCATGAGTGTGGTGGGCGAGGGTGCGGGGGCATCGCCCAGAATACCGCCCAGCTCCGACGCCGGTGCAAGCGTTGTGGTTTCAGGAGTATCATCAGCTGGAGGTGCGTCAGACACGGCTGTCAGCGGAGCTCCTCCGTCTGCGCTGCTGATGTTGCCGCCGTCCTCTGCGGCTGCGGTGCCTTCCTTCACTTCCTCCTCCTCCCCCACCGCACTATCCACCACAGGAGCACCACCGTGGTAGATGCCCGCCACCGACGGCGGCAGCGGCATCCCGTTTCTCAAATAAAAGGCACGCAGCGCCAGCTTCGTAAAGGACAGGGCAATGCCGTCACTGATGAAGTACACGTCAGGGCCGCCGACATCGGGCGAGATGAAGCCGAAACCTTTCGGGTGTCGGTACATGACGCACGACCCCTCGTACACACGATCGAGTCCTGGCGGCATCAAGGCGAGTTGCTCCGCTGCCGTGAGGGGGGGCGTTGTGACCACCGGCTGCAGTGCTGAAAGGAAGGGGCGATGCTGCTGCGAGGGAGCCCGCAGTTGCAGCAGTAGCAGCAGCAGCTCCAGCGCCTGCACCGCCAACAAGATTGTTGACCTGTTGGCTCGTGTGGGACGCTGTCTGCGTCTCGGCGGTGGCAGCAGCGCCGCCGTGCAGCTCCGCCTCTCCGGCCGCCACGCCGTCCCCTTCCTCGGCCCGCCCACTGCGCACGCCCTCCTCACCACTGCGAATGCGGTGCAGCGGGTCGCCGTCAACGCCACCGCTGCTCGCTGCTGTGCCGTCCACGGCCTCGGTGCCCGATCCGGCCTCCACGGCGGCGACAAGACGGGCGTAGCGTGTGGCCGCCTTCACGGCGTCGTCCTCGTCGTCCATCTGCATCGCAAACTCAACGCTGGTGCTGCTGCTGCTGCTCGGTCCATCGTCCGGTGCACGAGTCTCTCCTCGCGCGTTCACGTCGGCAGCGTGCGGCCGCCTCCACCGCTCCACCGGGCCCGCACCTTCATTATCATCGACACGGCGGAAGAGCGACGAGGAGGCAGCAGAGGCAGCGGTAGACGACGCAGCACGCGGTGTTGCGTAGGGCGGAGGGGCTGAGGCGCTGCCACCACCGGTCTCCGTCTCCATCGCGTCCCCATCACCCAACACGTCATCTTCGACAGCTGCGCGTGCACGTGCGGCAGCAGAAGCGGACTTGGAGGTGTCTGTTGCGGACGTATTGCCATGGCCGCTCGCAGCAGCAGCAGCAGCAGCAGCAGCGGCCACCGAGGAAGCTGGAAGCAGCGCGTTGCGGAAGTGCAAATTACCGCCACGGCTGCCGTGTTCGCCGCCGCTGCTGCTGCTGCCGTTGCCGCCACCGCCACCAGAGAGTCCTGCTGCTTCCAGCATGAGGGCTTCACGCAGCGAGGCCGGACCGGTGTCGATGAAGGCGTCAGCGGGAAGCTGCTCGAAGACAGCGTCGAAGATGTTTTTGGACGTCAGCTTTGGTGGCATCGCTACTAGTTGTGATTGGGTGCGTGTATGTGTAAAAGAAAGTACAGATGAACGCACGTAGGCGTCGCGTACTCTTCTCGGCTTTGTGGTTGATAAAGAAACTCCTTTTTTCGTTTCCCTCACCAGAGTTCTGCGATGAGAGTGATGGACACGATGAACGCAACAAGAGACGGAGGAGGAGTGGAAATGAGAAGGCGACGAGAGAAGTCGAGTGGCGAGTGTTCCTTGGAAGGTACCGAAAAGAGGTAAATGGTCGAGAAAGACACATCTCCAGCAGCGATTTATCCCTTCCGGTATACTTTCCTTCTCTCTTTATTTTTTCTTCTCTCTTGTCGCAGGTGCTAAGGGCATAAGGGAAGAGCGACAGTGGTACTTTTTTTTTTTAAGCCGATTGGCAGCATCCACGACTGTGCATCATGCCGTGTTGTGTTATTGTGCGTGTGTAGGCATGCATTTGAGTTGTTTTTTCGATCTATCACGGCAGACAATCCAGGATGCGCAGAAACTTGCCTCCTCCTTCATCAACCCGCACGAGCAGAAAGACGGCTCGCGCACAAACCGCCACGTCTTTTTGTCTATGTCTCCGCAGCACCAACACCAGCAGCAGCAGTGGGAGCAGTAGTAGGTGGCGGCACTGGAGTACAGACAGCCCGCAACACACGCTCCTGCGCCAGCAGGCGCTGCTCCACGACATCCCTTTCCAACGCCTCCAGCCGCAGTGCAGCCTCAAGGCGAGCGATGCGCCGCAGCAGCACCGCACGTGACACCTCCGCGGTGTCCTCAACACTCCCATCCTGGTCAGCAGCAGCAGCCACATCAAAAGACGTAAGCACCTCGATGCGCTGGCGCAGAATCGCGTTCTCGTGTTGCAACGCGTGGACGGTGGCGTGGCAGTCTTCGATGCTGCACGTCGGTGGGGGATTAGCTGGGCGGCTGCGGCTGTGGCTGCTGCTGCTGCCTCCTCCTACCACCGGTGCCTCTCCGCTGTTGGATAAGGACCCAATAGGGGGAGAATCGAAAGGCGGCGGAGGAGAGGTCACGTAGCCGTCGGTGTGTGTAGGATGCAGCAGCGGTGTAGTGTTGGCCCTTCTGCCCGTCATGCTGCCATGATACCCAAGTCCCAAACGCGCATCCTCTCCTCTCTCCGCTGCACGTGGTCGTTGATCGACGAGCCCCTCGGAGCTGCTCAGCGTATTTGTGTAAAACAGCTTCGCAGAGGCTCCCAACTGGGGGCCAGCGGTGGGGGCGAAGTGGCCGTGTGCGCCGCCGCTGACGTTGTCGGCTGCCGCGATGCTGTGCGTGGCGTCACTCGTGGCGGAGGCCAGTGGGCTCGAGAGGCGGCGGTGTGAGACGTACCGCAGCGGAGGCGTGGGCGTGGGTGCTGGCATATCGATAAAATAAAATAAAAATATTATATGGGACTAGCAGGAAGAGATGGGAATGATGGGCGGTATTTGTCGAGCTGCGGGGTGTAGCAGGAAAAGCACAAAACAAATCGAGGAAAGGTGATGAGAAGATGGGGGTCTTCACACGGTAGTCGATGAGGCAGCATGATCGATTAGACGACACCGACCTACCCACACACGGGGAAGGCCTTACCGCCATTGATGTGTCGAGGTTTTCCACTCGATAGGCGCCGTGACTGCGCGTGCGGCACGGAAGCAGTGCGTCCACTTGTCTCACCCTTCACGACCGCCGCGACGCAAAACACAACAACAACGGATTCTTCAACTGTCTCAAAGAAATTTCTGCAACCAAGTGAAACTAAGTAAAGTAAAAAAAAAATATCAACGAGCGGTAGAGCGGACTCAGAGCATCTCATAAAAGAAAAGTAAGGTGGAGTCGCATGTAGTTGGCGTTGCACACGTCGCCGCTTCAAACAGACGCTCCTCACCGCCAACACCCCTCCAAAAGTTGACTGTGCGCCTAAGTATGTGTGTTTGTGCGGTGTCCTGGTCAACTGTTATTACGAGACCATTCACATACACACAAACGCAGAGAGTGGTCAAGCGTTGAAACTGTTAGGGTGGAGCGGTACTGAAGAGAGAGTTGGGGAGGAGGTGTAGGAGCAATGCGCATTTAGCTCTAAAGCAAGCCGTTTGTGTAGTATAAAAAGAAGAACGAAACCAGAAAAATAAACGAAGCAAAAGAGAAAAAATGTATTTTTACACGTCATGAGAGCACTCGCAGCAACCATGCGAGAAAGAGAGAAAGGGACAATGACCGGTGAATCATATTCACTGAAGAGGCGCAGGATATAAAAAGATGTATAAAGAGCAAAAGGCAGAAACAAAATGAGAAAAAAAGAAAAAGGCGTAGAGAAGAGACGGAGGATGCCAACTTATACACAAACACAAACACAAATGTGGGTGCACATCGAGAGCAGTAGCACGGGTGCGCATCGCCTGCTGCTGCTGCTGCTGCTGTTTTGCAAAGGAAGTAGGAACGGCGTGCTCTGAAACTTCACACCACGCTCCCCCCTCGCCTCTAGTCTTCCTCGGGCTCCTTGAAGTCGGAGAGGTGCGACAAGCGGTACGACACCGACCCTGGCGCACGGGAAGTCGGCGCACGCAGGTCACGCGCAATGTCCATCGTCGCCGCCCGCGGTGGCCGTGGTGGCAGGCCCGGAGGTGGCGCCGTTGCCGTCGACGCCGTCGAACCGGCGCGCGAGTGCACACGTCGCGGCAGACTCGCCGGCGGCTGCGTCATGCGCGACGAGGCGCTGTCGGAGTCGTTCGGCCGCACATCCGACGCGCTGCTGGCACGGCGCAGCGGGACCGACACGGCTTTGCGTGCCTCCGACGGCGAGGACGGCGGCAGCGGTGGCCGCGGTGGGGGAGAGGTGGCACCGGCCGCGTCGCTGTGCCGGTCGCCCTCTTCTCCATCCTTCCTCCCGTGCCGCGGAGCCGACTTTGGGTTTATCGACACGGCGAAGGACGGCGCGGACTGTGTGCGGCGCGCGTCTGCCGAGTCCTCACGCTCCCTACTCGGCAGCTGCCCAGGGCCACCCACCACGATCTCCTCGCTGTGCAGCGTCGTGAAGTCCTCGCTGTTCTCCTCCTTGTCGCTCATCGACTTCGCCTCGTCGCTGCCGTCGTGCTCCTTGTCGCTGTCGTCCTCGTCCTCGACACCGAGCACCGGCCAGGGGAAGTCATCCAAGTTGGGGAACACCATATCCTCGAAGAAGAGAGACGTCACCACGTTGGATGCTACCTGACTCATGTCTGGGAGCAGCTTCAGTACAGTGTTGAGAATGCCATCATGCGAGGCCACCTCTTGGGTGAAGTCCAGCCGCAGCTGCGGTGGGCGGGGGCAGCCAAGCCAAAACTTCTTGGTGGGCGGCGGGCCCACCACGAAACGCATGCGGCCCGCCAACTCCAGCACCTTGATGCTGAACACGATGTCCGGCACGCGGATCTCGCGGTAGCAAACAGCGAAGCGGATCTTGAGCCCAAAGCCACCGCGGTAAAGCACGTCGAAGTCGAATTCGGTGTCGCCGGATGAGGAGGGGGTAGGGTCGCTGACGTTGCCGATCAGCGGAATCTCACCACCGACGTCGAGGCCGTCTAGATAGATGTTGCCCCGCAGCCGCTGCGGCAGCGACTTGGACACCCGCTCCAGCTTCTTCTTCAGCTTCTCCTCGAGCAAGTCGTGCAGGGTGTTGGCGCGCGAGTTTTCAAAGAAGAGGCGGGCAACGAGAAGGTTGAAGACATCCATCTTGGGCAGGTGCTGGATGAACTCGTGCCACTGCGAGGAGAGGTTCGTGGCCTGCAGCAAATTCAACCACCGCTCCTGCACACGGCGGGTGGGAAACTTGATGGCGAGGCACTTCCACTGCGACAGGGGGACGTCTTCGGTTGGCGCTGCCGCGCTGCCACGTCGTTTTCCCTTCGATGCCGCGCCATGGCCGCCGTCCCGTCGCGCCTCCTCGCCCCCTCCAGCCTCGTTGCATCGCCCCGTCACACCCGCAGCGCAGGCCAGATGCTCAATGAAGCTGCCGCGATGTGCCGCCGCCTCTGCCGCGTCGAGCTTCTCTTGCGCCTCCTCGTCGGTCAAGTTGACCCCCTCTCGCTCAGCGTGGCGGCGCACGCGGTCGACGGCGGTGCGCTGCTGCTGCTCCTTCTTGATGGCTCGCAGACGCTCCTTCAGCACGGCCGCCGGGTCTTCGAGGAAGAGTGGTGCGCCGTCCTTGTGCTTCACGATCGTGCACTTCCCTTTAATGGCGGCGTACCGTGTGCTTTTGTTCCGGTGGCGGTGGTACTTGGAAATGCGCTCACCCGTGGCAACGATGCAAGCGCGGTTGATGCGGCCCAGCATGTGCTCCTTCACGACCTCCTGCCGATGATCTGGCAAGGTGCGCAGCTCATCAACCTGGTAAATGTCGATGGTGTTGCTGTAGAACACCATACGGCACTGGATGGCCTCGCTCACGATGCCGTCGTCGAAGCGCACCATCTTGCACAGCGTCTCCACCTTCGCTGGGGTGACGACGGCGGCCTCCTTCGCAACGGCGTCGAACTCGGCATGTTTGCGTGCCTTCTTGCGCACCGTCTGCGACAGCACCGACTCGATCTTGCGGAAGGCGAGGAAGAAGAAGAAGATGCACGACAGCGCACCGCCGACGGCACCGTAGAAGAAGGTAAAAATGGTGTAAAAGTTCATCGTGGAAGGGGAGGAAAGGGACTGATAAATACTCGAGAAAAGGCAAGTAGAACGAGTGCTCTGGAGAGAAGAAGAAGAATGTCAAAAAAAGGGCTCGGTGCTTTGCGCGAAGGTAAGATGAGAGGGCCAACAGTTGTGGTGTGCAGCCACCCTGAAGACAGAAAGAATATAAAATAAAAGCAATACTGCGGCAGTGTCAACTACTGGGTCAGGTTCTTTGATGATGCTAGAGAGCAGGAATATAAAACGCAAAACGGCACCGTGTTTTCCCCTTCTTTTTTTTTTTCGTTTCCCTTTCCGTCGCGCTGCGTGGAAAGGTGCGCGAACTGCTCTATATTTTTTTGTTTTGTGTTGTGGGTGGGGAGTTGATGCTCCAAAACGAAAGCAGAGAATGCGGTGAAGATTGCGGAGAGAAAATTAAAGAAGACAAGTCAGGCGAGTGTGGCGGATACGTGTGGCTTACATCCACTCCCCTCTCAAAATATCACAGCCATTCCATTGCCTGTGAACGCCCACTTGTGCGCGCCTTTTGTAGATTATTCACTGTACTCTCTCTCTCTTTTTTTTCTCTTTCTCTCTTTTTTTTCTCTTTCTCCTCTAAACGCCGCGTCTGTGGGGAAGAAGACAGATTGAGAGAGAGAAAAATGAGCAGTGCAGGGCCCTCTTAACCTAAAGTTTGTTCTTTTGCGTGTAATACTACGCAAGTGACACGCGCGACGCACCAGCTCTGCTTGCCTTCGTTGCGTACTAAACCTATTTCCCTTTTTTTTCCAGGTGTTGTTTCCACTGTCCTTTTGGACAGTATCTATTTGCAAGAGTATCCCGGTGCGTGAGAGGAGATAACACAACATTCTCACTGATGATAAAAGGGAAAAGGTATATGAAAGAAAAAAAAAAAAAGACGATGCAAAGCAACCAAGTCAAGCGTAGAGCGGCACACACGGACAGGTGGGGAGCATCACCTATTGGAGGCCGCACGGCACCACGAAGAGCACCGAGAAAGAAAGAGAGTTCCATGGCGACCAACTTGAAAGAAGAAACATGAGAGCGCGACACAAGCAGATGAGGTGGATAAAACCCCATAAAACAAAAAGGCGAAACAGAAAAAAAAGATGGATGTATTTCAGCGCATGTATCTTTTCATTCCTTTATGCCCGCCAACATGCACCGCAGTGCTGCCTCGGCAGATGTCCCTTCACGTCTTGCCCTTCCCCTTCGAGCGCGACACAGACTCACGCGTCATGTCGCTCCCCTTCACCTTCAGCAGATTCTTCAAGTTCCGCATCGTACCGGAGCCGCCGCCGCGCTTCCGCCCCGTCGCACTCAACGCCTCCTCCGACTCCGTCAGGTCCGTCTCCGACTGCATCGTGCGGTTCAGCATCGAGCTTGTCATCGTGTTGTTCGCCGACAGCGCAGACGTGTTGGGCACCGTGCCACTCGTATTGTTCGCACGTCCGCCGGTGAAACTCCCGGCGTTGGGGTTGTTGGGCGAGAGGAGGGATATTGGTGAGGCGACGTTTTGCACGTTGTTCGTCGTGCTCCCGAGGCTTTGATTGCCGGAGGAGCGGCGGCTCGCGTTGAGTTTGTCCGGCGCGTGTTGAGCGTCACCACTCGCGTTGTTGTTGCGTGGTGTATTCGGCTGAGAACTCTTGGGCGGTGGCCCTGGCGTTCCCGTCGCCACTGCCGCTGTGGACGGCCGCTGCGAAGACGGTGCCGCCGTCGCAGCCTTCGTCGCCGCGTCCGCCTCTGCACCCGGTGTCGTGGCAGGCGGATCGGTCAGCGGACTCGGCGGAGCGGCGACAGGCGCTGAGGATGACCGCACCGGTGCCCCGCTGATCTTCGCGGCGCGCTGGCGGTCGAAGGTGCGCACACGCAAGTCGCGCATCGATGACTTGGGCGACTTCACCACGCTCGGCAGGGGGAAGTCGTCCATATAAGGCAGCACCATGTCGGAGAACAGGTACAGCTTGATGAGGTTCGTCATGATGCCGCTGAGGTCTGGCAGGGAGGTCAGCACGCGGTGCAGGATGCCCTTGCCAGAGGCACAGCCCTGGTGCACCTCGAGCCGCAGCACAGGGGGCTTGTGGCCACCAATCCAGAACTTCTTGGAGGGCGGAGGGCCGATGCTGATGTGCACCGTGGCTTCGAGCTCGATCAGCTTCACGGAGAAGACCACGTGAGGGACACGAATACCCAGAAACTCCAGCGCCAGCCGAAAGAAAAGCGTGAAGCCGCCCTCGCCGCCCTTATACATGAGGTTGAAGTCAAAGCCCACCTCACCGTTTGCAGAGACAGTCGGCTCCGAGACGTCGGTGATCCACGGGATCTGCGTGCCGATCAAGAACTCATCGAGAATCAGCTGGCCACCCAAGTCGCGCGGGAACTTCTTCGCCGGCAGCTCGCGCAGCTTCTTGCGAATTTGCTTAATGATGGCGTCGGCCAGGCCGTTCACGCGC
Organism: Crithidia fasciculata; assembly: GCA_000331325.2. Classification (NCBI taxonomy): domain Eukaryota; phylum Euglenozoa; class Kinetoplastea; order Trypanosomatida; family Trypanosomatidae; genus Crithidia; species Crithidia fasciculata. The sequence goes on along the minus strand of CM003408.1, from coordinate 430,820 downwards.
ATGTTCTGAAAAAAGAAGCGGCTGAGGAAGGTGTTCACGGTGTCGGGGTTCGGCAATGTCTTCGCGAAGTCGTGCCACGCCCGCGCCTCCTTCAAGCCCGACAGCAGCGTGTGCCACCGCTCACTCTCACGCGCACGCTCGAACTTGATGATGACGCAGGACCAGTTTGCCATGTCGTTCATCTCCGCGTTCGACTTGCTGTGCCGCCGCCCGCTGTGGTGGTGGCCGTGGTGGGTGTGATGGTTGTGTCCGTGGTGCTGCTGCTGCTGCTGCTTCTTGCGGCCGTGCTGACCACTGCCCTCCCCGCCAGAGCCATCATTCGTCGCATCTTCCTCACCGTGATCACTCCCCTCCCCGTCTCCCATCGACGAGTTAAAGGAGCGATTGTCTGAGAGACTATCCATCGAGGCTGAATGCGACATGTTCGGCGCTGAGGCAGAAGACGCGTTGCCGCGCCGCATACTGCCGCCAAACGTGGCGTTGGACGCGCTGTGCTGCGCAGCGCCGATCGAATCGAAGAGCGGGCAGCCGTCCATCGTGCGCCAGATCAGAACGCGGCCGTTGAAAAGGGGATCGACGCCAGGCCGCGTGGTGCCCTCCAGCGGAGCGCTGCTGCTGTTGTTGTTGTTGTTGTTATTATTTCCATTGTTGTTGCCGCCACCGGCAGCTTCGTCGCCGCTCTCCTTGCGGCGGTGTTGCGAGCCGTTCGGCGTGGCAGCTGCGGAGCCCCGCTGCGACGGCGCGGCGGAGTCGACCTCACTCCCGCTGCCGGCCGCCGCACTCCCCTTTCGGTGATTTGCCTTGCTGCCATTGTTGTTGGTGTTCGCCTTATCCCCGCCACCGCTCTGCTCTCCTCCGCCGCCGCCGGCTCCCTTGTGCGGCTTGTTGAAGTGCCGCAGCTCCATCACGGTGGTGTGCAGCACCGACACACGCCCTTTCCGGTGCTCCGCGACGGTGACGCCGGCGGCGCTGCGGAACGCGTTCGTGTCAACGTCCCTTGCTGCCGCGCCGTCCCGCCAGCGATGGGGCGGCTGTCTGCCCAGTGGGAAGGCGCTTGCCGCCGGCGCCGGCGGGACTCCCCGCGCCGGCGGCACCGCCCGGCATTCCGGTGTTGGTGTCACCGATCCGCAGCAGCTGGTAAATCGTGACTTCGTTGTTCTCCAGCGCCAATCGGCATTCGATCGGTGGCCCCGTCGTGCCGTCCGGGCCGTACCAGCTCATGAGGCAGAGACCGCCGGCTGTGATGGGGGTGACGCGCTTCGTGCTGCCGGCCAGCCCCTCGAGCCCCTCGTCATTCGTCAGCACGTTGAACTGCGACGTGGTGCCATCGTCACGGCCGCTGCCCGCGCCGCCCTTCTTCTTCCCCTTGCGGTCGTAGGCGAGGTGAGAGAGACCGGGCAGGTGCGAGAAGGCGTCGTTGACGATGCGCATGAGCTGCAAGAGCGTGTCGATGCCGTAGAGGATCCACACAATAACGGCGATGATGCCGGCGACCCAGCCGTACACGAGGGCGGAGATTTCCGCCATGGCGTGCAGCTCCGCGAAAAGCCGTGCAGCGAGGGAGATAAAGAACCAATGCAAGAGAGAAGAATAAACGCAACCTAAGCAGCAAAGTCCAGAAAAAAAAACGGAAAGATGGAGCGCGGTAGCCGAGAAAAGAAAATGAGAAAAGGCAACGAAGAAGACAAACAGTCCAGCACGACGCGGCAGATGTGAGACCCAATAGTAAAGAATAAAAGCAGAGAAAGAAAAAAAATACACGAAAGTATTAAAGGGGAAAAAAAAAAAGCAAACGAGCCGTAGAACGCAGTGGTGTGTGTCTGTGTAAGGGAGGAAAAAAAGAAGGGAGAGAGGGGGGTGTATAGCGAGCTCGACCCGAAAGAGGGAGAAGCGATATTCGTCTGGTATTCGTAGAGAAAAAAGGAGAGAAAAAAAGCAGTAAGGAGACGCTCTTTGACAAAGAGAACCTGCAATACTTCCTTTTTTTGTTTGTTTGTTTGTTTGAGTATGTAATGTACTTCAATGAAGTCGGTAGCGAAAAAAAGTGAAAGGGAGAAACCAAAGAAAAAAAAAAGCAGATAAAAGCGGTGGCACAGCTTCTGTGCGATTGCCGCCTTCTCTCCTTCTCTCTCTTTAATCTCCTACCTCGACTATTGCCCCCTACCACTGCTGTGGAACGCGTGTATTTGCGTAAAAGGCACAATATGAATAGTAGCTCGAGGTCAGAGAGGAGCGTGCAAGCGAGCCACCTTTGCTTGTGTGATACTTTTAAGGAGGCTTTTTTTTTCCTTCTTTCTCTCTGTTACTCTCGTCTGCGCTGCAATGAGAGAGTACGTAATAAAGGCACTCCACAAGTTTATTGCTGTGTGAGTGTGCGTATGTGTGCTGCACCACGCCGTCTTCTACTGTAGCGGAAAGAAACGAAAAAAAAAAAAGCTGCTTTATGCGAAGAGGCGAGAAAAGTTCAGAAGATGAGGAGGAAACATGCGACGTGGGTGAGGATGAAGCAAATCGAGCAGAAAGACTCGCGAATGCACGCGCATGGCGGTGAGTGGTTGCATGGGAAGAGACACGCGCTCCTGCCGCTCGGTCTGCCCCCAACCATCAGTATCGCTATCGCTAATGAAAATAAAAGGGGGCAGGTGAAACACGCACTCCCATCAGCTGCGCAATTCCTTTTGCCTCTCTTTTGTTTTCCTCAATTATTATTTTTTTTTCTTTCCAGCTGATCTAAAGTCACCCCGGCAAGTTCTACCAAGGGTTGCGGTGCAACGAAGCTACAAAGTGAAAAAGGGGAGAAAAGGTAAAACACGTCTATTAAAAGCCATAAAGAAGAAGAAGAGAACGTGAAGCGGGAGGGGAGAGAAAACAAAAAAAGAACAAAAATCGGAACTGCAGCCTCCATGCAGTCGTCATGGAGTCCGCCACTGCCAGGAACAACGACAACGCTTATTTTTGTTTTCTAGTTTCAAAAAGCAATGGAAGTAAACCAAAGAAAAGCAAAGTTGCCTTCAACAACTTGCGTTCACTCCACGCAGCTGCTCCCAGACATCAGCAGCTGCCACGACACCTTCAACTCCTCCATCCAGCTAACACGAAGCTCCTCGTCGAAGAACGGCACCGTGCCGCGGCAGCAACTGCCCGTACCACCACGATCCGTAGTGCGACGTGCCTCACTCTTTTTAGCTGGTCGGCTACCGCCGCCGCTACTCGCCCGCTGCCCGACTGATGCAGATGACGATGACGACGCCACAGGCTGTCCTGCACATGCCCCAGCTGACGCGCGTCGTGACACCCGCCGCGGCGCGTCGACGCACATCTCCTGCAGCTGCACAAAACCGCGTAGGTAGAGCGGGTACTCGCAGCGCAGCGCACACTGCATTCGCCACTTTACATAAGCCAGCGCGACAGCCACCTCCTGGTGCAGAATGCGCTCGCCTTCTTCGAGCCGGGCTCGTAACCGGTGCGGAAGAGGATGCACAGGCGTTGCGCCGGCCATCGCGCTAGAGGGCCGACTACCACGCGAGCGGCGTTGCAACACTTCATCCACCGCTCGCTGCGCTGCCGTTGGAGAAGAGGACAAGGATGAGGCGGTACGCCGCGCGCCCGCACCAGCAACCCCGCAAAACCCCAACTTCTCCAGACTGGTCGACGTGTCGATGACTGTGACGTCAGCGTCTGCGCAGCTGCCGTAGAGGCGAAGCACCTCCTTCGGCACACGCAGCAGCGAGGCGGCACTCGCCCTCACCGTTGCAACAGAAGCAGATGCTGCGACATCTGTTGCCCACGCCTCCCTCTTCCCCTTCCCCTTCTCTTCACCATCGTCTTCACCTCTCGCAGCCGCCACGCAGCGCAGCAGCGCCGGCGTCGCAGCGAAGGAAGCGAGACTGGCATGCGTGCTGAGGAGTGGGTGGCGCAGGAGCTGCTCCGGCCAGCGGCCCTGCACTGCCGCCACCTGCAAGGCGCGATGGGCAGCAGCCTCCTCCGCTTGTTCGGCTTCCTGTGTGGGGTTTGAAAGACTACGGCGTACCGCCTGCTGCACAGGCGAGCCTTCGCTTTGCGACCGCGCTGATCGCAACGGGGAGGACGAGCGAGAGGCTCGCAGCGGCGTCAGCGCACTCCGCCCGTCATCGCCGTCGTGCATCAGCCACTGAACGGTGGCGTCACCCGCCAAGGATGCTGTTTGCGTCAGCACCTCCAGCAAGTAGTTGCGGTGCTCCACGATGAACGGGGCGGGGTGGTGCAGGTGATCGCGACGCAGCGCCGCCACCGCCTCCAGCACCGCCAGCGTTGAGTGCTGCAAATAGAAGAGGTAGTGGTTAAGACACGCCGCGTAGACCAGTCGCGGCACGGCGTGCACTCGCGACTCGAGTGAGACCACACCGGTGTGCGTAGACGCCGTTCGCTGCCGTGGTGCGGGCGGCGTCGCGGCCTGCAGTGCGGCTCCGCCCTCCACACGGGAAAGGATGCGGGCACGTGGGGTGAGCGACGCAACACGGCCGCTCGGTGGACGAGGAGAAAGCAGAGGAGCAGTCGGTGGCTCACGTGGCGCTGATTGCGAGCGCGCTGCTGCGGTGACCGACGGTGTCCGTCGCAGCGACACCCGCGCCGGATGCATCGCGGCCACGGCGGGCAGCGCACCTTTCTGATTCGCAGACAGCAGAGGGGGCTGAGCAGAGGAGGGGTGAAAGGCGGGAACGCTGCGTCGGTGGATCGGAGGGGGGACAACACCGGCACCCGCAACTCCAACAACTGCAACGGCTGCGGCAGCGGTTGGGGTTGCCGCAGACTGCGCTCGAGGACGCGCCACAGCAGCGGCGCCGCGCCGCCCGCCACCGGCCGAGGACGGCGTCAGCAGCGGCGGTCGTGGCGTGTGTGTTGCCGGCGGCACCGGTGACGTGAGGCCTGCGGACGACGAAGATGGCGGGGATGGCTGCGGGGCCAAAATGTGCTCCAGGGAGAGGCGCAGTGCGGAGCGCAGCGGGGGGACGACGTGCGAGGAGCCGTCGCCGCCAGAGACAACACCCTTCTCTCCATCCTCCATCTTCTCCTCTGCCGGTGCACTCGCAGCATTGCGAAGTGGTTTTTGGGTCTGCAACGCAGTTGGCACAGCTGCTCCTTCGCCACGCGCGGATAGAGAGTTGAAAGATTCAGAGGAAGACGACGTAGACGACAATGCAACGCCGCGGCCGTCACCACCTCGTTGAGGCACGACGTCGCGCGGAGTCGTGGCAGAGGCTGGTGCCCCGTCTCGCCGCACAACATGCAGGAACTGCTGCAACGCCGTCCACACCGCCTCTCGGTGTTGAACCGCGCGGAGGGCAGAGGCGAGTGCGCTGCGGTAGGCAAGCAGCACCTCCTCTGTGTGAAGAAGGAGGGCGTCCGCGGCGAGGCGGGCACCCAGCGGAGCGCCGAGGGACGCAGCCACGTGTGTTGGCGGTGGTGTGAAGCTCTCACTGTTCTCCCTCCTCCTCTCCCTCTCAGCAGCAGAAACCCGCGTGTCGCTACTCTCTGTACTTGCTTGCTGGTCCGCACTCGGAGCTGGACGCTCACCAGACGCCTCGTTACCAGGCAGGTAGTAGTATGCGTGCTTCGACCCCTTCAACATACGCAGGCTCAGCAGCGGAGATTCAATTAATGAGGACGATGACGAGGGACGGAGATGTGCGTCCACGTCAATGCTGCTCTTTGGGGTTGTATGGCGGTTGAGGGGCACATCAGCGAGACTGCAGCGCTGCGCCGCGTCCCTCTCTTCTTGCCCGTGACGAGAGGCAATGCCGTTCGGTGCACGTCCAGCCGCGTCACCAGCAAGAGCGGTGGTCGGTGGCGCCATCAGCAGCACCTGTAGCTGAGACTCGATGACGGCGGTGTCGAGTGATGGCAGCTCGACCTGCCGCAGTAAGCTGCCGTAGACGCTCCACACGACTGGCAACGTGTTGTGGGGTATTGCCATGCCGCACAACGGCAGAGACACGCGTCCCTGCAGGAGCGGGGGTACGCGGCGGCTGCAGGAGTGACAGCGGCGATGTGTGCGTCTGTGCCTTGGCCTTCCTTCCTCCCTGGATGCCTCCGCCTCCGCCTCTGTATTGGCTTCTTCGATGGAGGGCCGAGAACACTCCCGCTGCTGCTGCTGCTGCTGCTGGCGCCTCTGAGCACGTGCGGACAGTCGAGGGCGACTTTCATGCGCCACGGCGTCGGAGGGGAAGTCGCGGTGGTGCGTCGCTGCCGTGCGTGGCACGCGCTGTGGCTTCACCGGCAGTGCGGTGCGCATCGACACGGCGAAAATGTGTGCCACGTCGTTGCAGCCAAAGACAGCACCGCCTGCTGTGGAAGTAATAAACAGAGAAAGAAAAAAAGTATTAAAGAGACGGCAACAGAAAGAGAAAAAGAGAAAAGATAAGATGCAATGTGTTTGCTTTGTTTTTTTTTGTGTGTGTTTTTTTTGGTGCAATGAGGGAAGCAATAGATTCAAATAAAAATGGGAGTACGGGTTTGGAAAGAATTCAAGACTCCGACGACGCCTCTGCAGCCCGCCGTTAACAACGCTTCAATGACAATTAAAACAAACACTCTTGTGGAGAGTCAGAAAGGAGAACACACTAGAGTGTCGCCCCTCGATACTCAGAGAGGAGAGTCCAGCGCGCTTAAAGCACAACGAAGCGGAAGCCTACAACACGTCTGGGGTCATCGAAATTGGTGTGTGTTTGTGCAAAGCCTCCAGTGCGTTCAGCAGCGCCGTCCGTATCAATCAGCAGAGCGTGCCGTGTGTGTGCTTGTGTTCGGGTGAGAGGAAAAGGTGATTTTGCGGTGCGGTGTAAACGGAGCTACACACAGGAGAGGCTGGAGGACAAAAAGGGTTGAGAAATGGAAGAGAAAAAGATAGCAAAAAGGACAGCGGAATCGCTGAGAGGTTGAGTTGGCAGCAACTACATGCAACCTGAGACGTATTTGTCTTTTCTTTCTCTCTTTTATTGGAAAGGAGATGTAAGTAGTAAAAAAGCACTTCGCTCAAGACGCTGCGAAGCACTGGCCGAGAGTCACCTTGCGCATCATGGCAAAACTCCGCATATCTCATTTAATAAATTTCCAAAAACCAATCCATTTTTTTGTTGTTGTTTTTTCATCGTTCTCTTGTTCTCGACGCATCGTTGGGGAGCTCCCCAAGAACGTTCGTCAACACAGGTTGAGCAGCGAGCCCGAAAAATTGTTAAAAGACGGAAAAGGGGTAAAGTATTTTTTTTCTTAAGAATATTCGATTCATGGTCGTACGCTGCGCTCAACAGTAGCTGTGAGTATTCCCGCCTCGTGTTCCCACCCCCCTTTCCCCCTTATGTCGAATTAAATTATTGTTCTATCCCTCTGAACCTCCAACTTCACTGTTGTCGCGAGTTTTTTTTTGTTTGTTTGTTTGTGTGTCCGCATCGCAGAAGACCACGTCGGCGCAGCATCACAGGGTGGTGGTTGCGGTGGCGAATTCGCCTGCACGTACAAACAAACATCGAGAAAAAAAAAAGGGAAAGAGCTTTCAGAGCAGGCGTGGAGAAAAAGCGAACAGCATCACAGCGCTCAAATCTATTATTATGCTTTCTTCGCTTTTTTTTATTATGTAAAGAAAATATTCGTTTTGAAAAATGCAGTGTGATACCCGTCCTTCTGGTCTTAGAAAATACTAATATATAACGTGTCTGTGATGCTGTTAATTCTGCACGGCACCGCTTGTTTGTTTGGCTTTTTCTTTTCTTTTCTTTTCGTACCGTACTCGTTGTGGTCGTGCAGCACCGCTTCGTGTTCACTCACTGTTTGAAGGGACAGGGAAGAGGAGAAGAGGGAAAAGGGGGGGAACGAACCACGCGATGTCAAACAAAGGGTTAAGAGGCTGTCGGTGAAACCGCCGTACGAATTCGGATACAAAAAAAAAGAAAAAAAAACAGGCACTCAGAGACGTGCTCGCGCCGAACGGCCCCCGCCTGCACTACAGCCGACTGCGAAGAGGCACCGTGGCCGCCACCGCCGGTGAGCAAAACCCCTTCGGCTCACACACCGGATAGTCAACGTAGCCCTCCGGCCCACGTGTAAAAAACGTCGTAAAGTCTGCCTTGTTCAGCGGCGTGCCACTCAGCACCCGATACACCAAATCGGGGTTCGACACCGCCGGCATGCCAAAGCACACGGCATCCACCACGCCCTCCGCCACTGCACGATCAGCTGCAATAGCGTCGGCGTAGCCGTGGCTGGCGAGGAGAATGCCCTTGAAGCACGCACGTGCCCACACGTCCGAGCGTGCGACCTCCTTCGCCTTCGGGTCGCCACGGAAGAGATCGAGAAAGGCGACACGGCGCTGCTCCAGCTTGCGGCAGAGGAAGCGCGTCAGCGCCTCGGGGTTCACGTCGGACTGCCCGTTGGTTGAGTCCAGCGGCGTAAGACGCACCCCCACACGATCCGCTCCGATGGCAGCACTCACGGCGCTCACCACCTCCAGCAGGAAGCGGCACCGGTTCTCAATGCTGCCGCCGTACTCATCCGTGCGCTTGTTCGACGAGGTGCGCAGGAACTGGTCGAGTAAGAAGCCCGTTCCGGAGTGCAGCTCGACTCCGTCGAAGCCAGCATCAATGGCGTTGCGTGCAGCCTGGGTGAAGAGACCCACCATGCGGCGCACGTCGGCTGTTGTCATCTCCTTCACCTCCTGTGCAAAGGGCTGGGCAACGCCGTCGCGACACCACGCCGCCATGCACTGCTCTGCACTGGGAAGAATGGGCACGGCAGAGGCACCAATAGGAAAGAGATGGGGCAATGTCAAGTTGGCGGCAACGGTCGCCCTCCCACCGTGATAGAGCTGCGCCACGATCAGCCCACCGCGTGCGTGCACCGCGTCGGTCACCCTCTTCCACGCCGCGATCTGCACATCGTTGTAAATACCGGGCTCATACGCCATTGCCGAGTAGCCCTCTTCGATCATGATCGACTCGGTGATGAGCAGCCCCATCGACGCGCGGTCCGCGTAATACTGTACCATCATCGGCGTTGGCACGTGGTCGTCATCAGCGCGGCAGCGGGTGAGCGGGGAGAGGACAAAGCGATTGCGCATGGTGTGGCGACCAAGTCGGCAGGGCTGGAGGAGGTGCGCGAAGGCATCGGCCCGTGGGAGGGCGGCGGCGGAGGCACCGTCTTGCTGACACATGGCTTCCAGTGATTGAAAAGAGGAAAAGAAGCAGGAGCGACGCGTGGTGCGAGTGTCAAACTCCAAAAGATACAATACTTAAGTGTTCTAAAGAACAACGAAAAGAACGAAGCGCGAGAAGGAGAAAAGGAGAATTTTAAAGTGCAAACGGAGTAAGGAGATACAAAAAAAAACAAGAACGAAGATGAGAAGAGTTGCGCAGCAACTACGTGATAACGGAAGGAAGGAGGGAGCCCGTGAGGGGTGTGTGGGAGAGAGAAAGTATTTGTGTGTGTGAGTGTGTGTGTGAGTGACTGTCTGGGGAAAGGGACTGGAAAGAGTGGAATGAGAAGGGCCACGCCACTTCGTGAGAGAGAGAAAGAGAGAGAGAAACACAGATAAAAGAGACGCAAGAAAAGAAGTGAAAGAGCATGGCACGGAAAGAGCGCAAAGCCACGCATGTCAGAGAGGACATGGGATGCCATGACGGTGTGTGAGAAGGCAAAAAGGCACACTGCTGCGCGACTGGAATGACATCTTTTTTTTTTTTAAGTCATGTAGAGCCTTACGAGTACTTGGCGCGACAGTGAAAAGCCTCTCTTCCCGCTGCACAACAGTGGCGAGTAACGGGTGGCAGGGGACGTGCACGGCTTGAAAGCGGGAGAGAGAGAGGGAGAGAGAAAGCATCGGCGCACCTTAAGTGCTGTCCCTCCGGCTTTCTCCTTCCCACCAGACCCGCAGCTGCGCACTTGACACCAGAAACAGAAAAGAAAGAAGCCACTCCCGCTGCGGCAGCGAGCCTCACCAACAACGTCTCTTTCTCTTTCTCTCTCTCCCTCCTCATATCAATGGTCTACGCAGCGTTTTTTTTTCCTCTAATACGAGGCATTCTCATCTCGCGATGAACAGGGAGCCAAACTGAAAATAAGAAGGGAGCGAATCAATGACACCGTCCATATCCAAGTGTAAGCTGCGTCGGAGCACTACGTGTCTTTTGCCTCGAGTGTAGTCTACTTTGGAAGTAATAAATGTTTCTTTTTTTCTCCGCCTCTTCCAACCGATACAGGTACTTTCTTACTTTCTCTTTTCTCCGCCTTTTCTATCATTCTTTCCTTCTCTTTCTTTGCTACATGTCCTCCTCCGTCGTCTTGTGGGCCCGCATTTGTCTATTGCGGCCTGCGCAGAAGTGATGGAGTGACGTGGCAGTACAACATTCAGAGCCTGTACAACACACACACACACTCACACCCAAAAACAAAGTAAGAAGGACATGCAGCGAGTTCCTCTGCGCAGCAACGACTAATAAAACAATTGATGCTCACGTCTACTCGCTTTCGCAAATAAATAAATCGAAAATCGTTTCACTGTTTGCTAGCTTTTTAGGCCATGCGCGAGAGGAGCAAGGGAAAGAAAGAATGCACTTGTGGGGGAATAAAAAAAGAAGAAGAAAAAAGAAGAGGCACGTATGACGCATACTCGAGTCGCCACCCGGAAATGGGACGAGAAAAGGAAAGGAAAAAAAAAAATAAAGTAGTACGACAGCGCCTCCCAAAGAAGGTAAAATAATAATAACTCGGTAGTGGGACCTAATGAGCCGCAACATTACACTGAATATGACTACGGAGGAAGAAAAAGAAAAGGTTGTATAAGGGAAAAAATAGATTTGGTGCGTGCTCGGGGATCTGCCTGGCTGTTTTGTATGTTTTTTTGTGTGCCTGTGTGCGAACGTGCACAGACACACAAACGACCGTCGCTTCCCGTTGGTGAAGTTGCCTTTTTTATTTCCCCTCGGGAGAGATGGCGCAAGACGCGGTGCAGAAGAGAGAGCAATGAAAGAAAAAAAAACCGAAATGGCTTCTGCACCACCCAACGTTGTGTATAGCAACGAATAGGGGAACAGATGAATAATTAATTCAAGAAAAAAAAACGGAGGCGGCATAAGAGCTGCATTCGAACACACATGTGCATAAACGCACTCAAATGAGAAAGAAAAAAGAAAAATGACAAGTGAGAACGAGTCAGAGGCGGCACATCAACATGCACGCACGCACACACACCATCACCACCACCACGTGTGCTCCTCTCCGAGCTCGAACACTTCGCTTTTTGATTATTTGTCTGTAATCCTTTTTGGTTGTTGTTTTTTTAATGGACGTCTACAAAGAGAAAGGGAAAAAAACGGAAAATGGGAATAAGTGAAGTAAAAGCAACGGTACAGCAATCCACTATATATATATTTTTTTTCCACGTGCTCACCACAATAACCCGCGGCATAACAAAAGTGGTTGGAAAATAGAAAAAAAAATCCGGTAAACAGAAAAAGACAATGAAAAGAGAACACAGAGAAGGAACTTCGAGAAAAAAAAAAAGGACCGAGACAGCATTCGTATAGACTATCCCCACATACACACACACACACACGGCACAACAGAGAGAGAGGGGTGTGAAAACCTGCAAGACAAGCACACGAGTGGCGGAACCCACGTTGATCCGCTACGGGAAGCATACGCACGCGGGGGAGTCAAGAAAACGGACAAAAACAATGATAGCTGGCAGGTCGATGTGTACTATAAAAGAAAAAAAAAACAATTTTTTACGCCAGTGAACTCGACAAGGGCACTCGCAGAGCCACAGCGCTCGATGGGATCGAGCTGCGTCACCTCACATCGAAAAAGAAGAAAGAAAGCAATCATCATGCGCCTTACAGCTCGTCGTCCGCCCGCTCCTTATGCTTCACCTCCTCGGTTGCAGACATGGGCTGCACCTCGCCCTTCGAGGGCGACTCGCCAAACACGCCAGACGTTCCCGGCGTCCGACGCGCGCGTGCCATGAACGGATAGTCGGTGTAGCCCTTGCTGCCGCGCGTGTAGAACGTTGAGGGGTCCATCGGGTTCAACTCCGCGCCGGCGATCGCGCGTGCAACAAGATCCGGGTTCGCGAGCGACTTGGTGCCAAACACGACGGCATCCACCGTACCCTCCGCCACAGCCGTGGCCGCCTCCTCGATCTCGAAGCCCATCCCGGTGAACAGCACGCCCTCGTACGCCTCGCGGGCCCACTTGTCCGCGCCGCGGGCAGGGGTGAAGAAGTCGCCGCGCATCACGTCCAGGAAGGCAAGCTTGCGCGAGTTCAGCTGCGCGCAGATGTACCGCGTCAGCGCCTCCGGATTCTCGTCCGACTCCCCGTTGAACGTGTTCAGCGGCGAGATCCGCAGCGCCGTGCGCTCCTTTCCAATCTTCTTAATCACCGCGTCCACCACCTCCAACAGGAAGCGGCACCGGTTCTCAAGGCTGCCGCCGTACTCGTCCGTGCGCGTGTTCGACGATGTCTTCAGGAACTGGTCGATCAGGTACCCGTTCGCGCCGTGCACCTGCACGCCGTCGAAGCCCGCAGCAATTGCATTGTGAGCAGCAGTGGCGTACAGCTGCACGTACTCCGCGATCTCGTCCTTCGTCAGCTCCGTCGGCACCGGGTAGGGCTCCTTCTCGCCGCTCAAGTTAAACGGCGCGGCAGACTCATGGCCCTCGATTGCAATCGCAGACGGCGCCACAATCTTCAGCCCGCCCGTCACGTTGCACGGCACCGTGGCACGGCCGCCGTTGTGGATCTGGCAGTAGATCAGCCCACCCTTCGCGTGCACCGCGTCCGTCACCTTCTTCCACCCGGCCACCTGTTCTTTGCCATAGATGCCGCCCTCGTGGGCAAAGGTCGAGTAGCCCTTCTGGATCTGTGTCGCCTCGGTAATGATCAGACCCATCGACGCGCGGTCCGCGTAGTACTTCACCATGTCCTCCGTCGGCACGTGGTCGTCATCAGCGCGGCAGCGCGTCAGCGGCGCCATCACGAAGCGGTTAGCCATAGAAGTACGGCCAATCACCAGCGGCTTCAGCAGCGCGTCAACGTTGGGCTTCGGCGCCGTCATGGTGTATAGTGTGGGGGAGGAGCGGCGGGGAGAGACGGGGTGTGTGAGGCTGCGTGTGGGATGCGGGGATCGGGGATCGGTGGTGAGTGTGATAACTGCGGGTCCCACGCACACAACAGCGACGCAACACCAAAGAAAGAAGAGAGAGGGGAGGCAAAGAGAGAGAGAGTGGAAGATAGATCAGGTGGGGACAGTGGGGACAGCGGCGGCACACACCGCACGACGCGGCGCACCAGCAACGGCCTTGACCGCACCACACGGGGTGGACACGGTCGCCCACACGCAACAACAACAACAACACCAGCAGCAGCGTGGTGCACCACACAGCACGGCGGCACGCGCAGCTCCCGCACCACCACTCTCACTCCGCCACAGCGACCAGCGTCGCAACGCGCGCCGCGCTCGTCGACGGCCTCGCTGCCTCGTCCTCCGCACTCATCTTTATCGACTTCGTACTTGAGCCATTCGGGTACACTCCCGAGTTATTACGAGCGGCCACTGCCCGTGGCGCAACACGCGCACCCGCACACCCGCACACCCGCACACACACCGCAGGCACGGGAGGCAGTGGAAAGGCGACGCCGTGCGGCACAGGGCAGAGCAATCACACGCGCGGCGACATGCGCAGACGCCGCAAAAGAACCGCGGCAGCGCCACCCGCAGCATCCTCCGCGCACCGCCGCCACCGCAGCACGCAACGGCGCCGCGACACCACAGATGCCCGGCAGTGGCCCTGCCAGCAGTGCGCTATGCCGCATTCCAAGGCACCAGGGTAAGGGAAGGGAAAAGGGAAAAGGAAAAAGGAAAAGGAGTAAATAATAGTATTTACAATAATAATAATAGGAATAATAATAGTAGGAACAGCGACGACGCAGGCGCAGCAGCCACCGCAGGGGGCCCCGACGGGACACCCGTGTCGGGCAGCGTGGCGTCGCGCGTGCCGGCCACAGCACCGCACTCAGTGCGCAGCCAGCGTCGGGTAGTCGAGGTAGCCCTTGCTGTCGTGCGTGTAGAACGTCGCCACATCCGGCGCGTTCAGCGCGGCGCCGGCGATCGCACGCTCCACAAGGTCCGGGTTCGCGATCGCCTTCACGCCAAACATCACCGCGTCCGCCGCACCCTCCGCCACAGCCGTGGCCGCCTCCTCGATCTCGAAGCCCATCCCGGTGAACAGCACGCCCTCGTACGCCTCGCGGGCCCACTTGTCCGCGCCGCGGGCAGGGGTGAAGAAGTCGCCGCGCATCACGTCCAGGAAGGCAAGCTTGCGCGAGTTCAGCTGCGCGCAGATGTACCGCGTCAGCGTCTCCGGGCTCTCGTCCGACTGCCCGTTGAACGAGTTCAGCGGCGAGATCCGCAGCGCCGTGCGCTCGTGCCCAATGGCCGCAACCACCGCGTCCACCACCTCCAACAGGAAGCGGCACCGGTTCTCAAGGCTGCCGCCGTACTCGTCCGTGCGCGTGTTCGACGCCGTCTTCAGGAACTGGTCGATCAGGTACCCGTTCGCGCCGTGCACCTGCACGCCGTCGAAGCCCGCAGCAATAGCGTTGCGAGCAGCAGTGGCGTACAGCTGCACGTACTCCGCGATCTCGTCCTTCGTCAGCGCCGTCGGCACCGGGTAGTGCTCCTTCTCGCCGCTCACGTTGAACAGCGCCGGCGAGTCGTGGCCCTCGATCGCAATCGCAGACGGCGCCACAATCTTCAGCCCGCCCGTCACGTTGCACGGCACCGTCGCGCGGCCGCCGTTGTGGATCTGGCAGTAGATCAGCCCGCCCCTCGCGTGCACCGCGTCCGTCACCTTCTTCCACCCGGCCACCTGCTCCGCACCGAAGATGCCGCCCTCGTGGCCGAAGGTCGAGTAGCCCTTCTGGATCTGCGTCGCCTCGCACACGATCAGGCCCATCGACGCGCGGTCCGCGTAGTACTTCACCATGTCCTCCGTCGGCACGTGGTCGTCATCAGCGCGGCAGCGCGTCAGCGGCGCCATCACGATGCGGTTCTTCAGCGTCGTCTGGCCAATCACCAGCGGCTTCAGCAGCGCGTCAACGTTGGGCTTCGGCGCCGTCATGGTGTATAGTGTGTGGGGGGAGGGGCGGCGGGGAGAGACGGGGTGTGTGAGGCTGCGTGTGGGATGCGGGGATCGGGGATCGGTAATGAGTGTGATAACTGCGGGTCCCACGCACACAGCAGCGACGCAACACCAAGGAAAGAAGAGAGAAGGAGCAAAAAGAGAGAAAGAGATAGTGGAAGATAGATCCGGTGGGGACAGTGGGGACAGCGGTGGCACACACCGCACGACGCGGCGCACCGGCAACGGCCTTCACGGCACCACACGCGGTGGACACGCTCGCCCACATGCAACAACAGCAACAGCAACACCAGCAGCAGCGTGGTGCACCACACAGCACGGCGGCACGCGCAGCTCCCGCACCACCACTCTCACTCCGCCACAGCGACCAGCGTCGCAACGCGCGCCGCGCTCGTCGACGGCCTCGCTGCCTCGTCCTCCGCACTCATCTTTATCGACTTCGTACTTGAGCCATTCGGGTACACTCCCGAGTTATTACGAGCGGCCACTGCCCGTGGCGCAACACGCGCACCCGCACACCCGCACACACACCGCAGGCACGGGAGGCAGTGGAAAGGCGACGCCGTGCGGCACAGGGCAGAGCAATCACACGCGCGGCGACATGTGCAGACGCCGCAAAAGAACCGCGGCAGCGCCACCCGCAGCATCCTCCGCGCACCGCCGCCACCGCAGCACGCAGCGGCGCCGCGACACCACAGATGCCTGCCAGCAGTGGCCCTGCCAGCAGTGCGCTATGCCGCATTCCAAGGCACCAGGGTAAGGGAAGGGAAAAGGGAAAAGGAAAAAGGAAAAGGAGTAAACAATAGTATTTACAATAATAATAGGAATAATAGGAATAATAATAGTAGGAACAGCGACGACGCAGGCGCAGCAGCCACCGCAGGGGGCCCCGACGGGACACCCGTGTCGGGCAGCGTGGCGTCGCGCGTGCCGGCCACAGCACCGCACTCAGTGCGCAGCCAGCGTCGGGTAGTCGAGGTAGCCCTTGCTGTCGTGCGTGTAGAACGTCGCCACATCCGGCGCGTTCAGCGCGGCGCCGGCGATCGCACGCTCCACAAGGTCCGGGTTCGCGATCGCCTTCACGCCAAACATCACCGCGTCCGCCGCACCCTCCGCCACAGCCGTGGCCGCCTCCTCGATCTCGAAGCCCATCCCGGTGAACAGCACGCCCTCGTACGCCTCGCGGGCCCACTTGTCCGCGCCGCGGGCAGGGGTGAAGAAGTCGCCGCGCATCACGTCCAGGAAGGCAAGCTTGCGCGAGTTCAGCTGCGCGCAGATGTACCGCGTCAGCGTCTCCGGGCTCTCGTCCGACTGCCCGTTGAACGAGTTCAGCGGCGAGATCCGCAGCGCCGTGCGCTCGTGCCCAATGGCCGCAACCACCGCGTCCACCACCTCCAACAGGAAGCGGCACCGGTTCTCAAGGCTGCCGCCGTACTCGTCCGTGCGCGTGTTCGACGCCGTCTTCAGGAACTGGTCGATCAGGTACCCGTTCGCGCCGTGGATCTGCACGCCGTCGAAGCCCGCAGCAATAGCGTTGCGAGCAGCAGTGGCGTACAGCTGCACGTACTCCGCCGATCTCGTCCTTCGTCAGCGCCGTCGGCACCGGGTAGTGCTCCTTCTCGCCGCTCACGTTGAACAGCGCCGGCGAGTCGTGGCCCTCGATCGCAATCGCAGACGGCGCCACGATCTTCAGCCCGCCCGTCACGTTGCACGGCACCGTCGCACGGCCGCCGTTGTGGATCTGGCAGTAGATCAGCCCGCCCCTCGCGTGCACCGGCGTCCGTCACCTTCTTCCACCCGGCCACCTGCTCCGCACCGAAGATGCCGCCCTCGTGGCCGAAGGTCGAGTAGCCCTTCTGGATCTGCGTCGCCTCGCACACGATCAGGCCCATCGACGCGCGGTCCGCGTAGTACTTCACCATGTCCTCCGTCGGCACGTGGTCGTCATCAGCGCGGCAGCGCGTCAGCGGCGCCATCACGATGCGGTTCTTCAGCGTCGTCTGGCCAATCACCAGCGGCTTCAGCAGCGCGTCAACGTTGGGCTTCGGCGCCGTCATGGTGTATAGTGTGTGGGGGAGGAGCGGCGAGGGAGAGACGAGGTGTGTGAGGCTGCGTGTGGGATGCGGGGATCGGGGATCGGTGGTGAGTGTGATAACTGCGGGTCCCACGCACACAGCAGCGACGCAACACCAAGGAAAGAAGAGAGAGTGGAGGCAAAAAGAGAGAGAGAAAGTGGAAGATGGATCAGGTGGGGACAGTGGGGACAGCGGTGACACACACCGCACGACGCGGCGCAACAGCAACGGCCTTGACCGCACCACACGGGATGGACACGCTCGCCCACACGCAACAACAGCAACAGCAACAACAGCAGCAGCGTGGTGCACCACACAGCACGGCGGCACGCGCAGCTCCCGCACCACCACTCTCACTCCGCCACAGCGACCAGGCGTCGCAACGCGCGCCGCGCTCGTCGACGGCCTCGCTGCCTCGTCCTCCGCACTCATCTTTATCGACTTCGTACTTGAGCCATTCGGGTACACTCCCGAGTTATTACGAGCGGCCACTGCCCGTGGCGCAACACGCGCACCCGCACACCCGCACACACACCGCAGGCACGGGGAGGCAGTGGAAAGGCGACGCCGTGCGGCACAGGGCAGAGCAATCACACGCGCAGCGACATGTGCAGACGCCGCAAAAGAACCGCGGCAGCGCCACCCGCAGCATCCTCCGCGCACCGCCGCCACCACAGCACGCAGCGGCGCCGCGACACCACAGATGCCCGGCAGTGGCCCTGCCAGCAGTGCGCTATGCCGCATTCCAAGGCACCAGGGTAAGGGAAGGGATAAGGAAAAGGAAAAAGAAAAGGAGTAAACAATAGTATTTACAATAATAATAATAGGAATAATAATAGGAGGAACAGCGACGACGCAGGCGCAGCAGCCACCGCAGGGGGCCCCGACGGGACACCCGTGTCGGGCAGCGTGGCGTCGCGGCGTGCCGGCCACAGCACCGCACTCAGTGCGCAGCCAGCGTCGGGTAGTCGAGGTAGCCCTTGCTGTCGTGCGTGTAGAACGTCGCCACATCCGGCGCGTTCAGCGCGGCGCCGGCGATCGCACGCTCCACAAGGTCCGGGTTTCGCGATCGCCTTCACGCCAAACATCACCCGCGTCCGCCGCACCCCTCCGCCACAGCCGTGGCCGCCTCCTCGATCTCGAAGCCCATCCCGGTGAACAGCACGCCCTCGTACGCCTCGCGGGCCCACTTGTCCGCGCCGCGGGCAGGGGTGAAGAAGTCGCCGCGCATCACGTCCAGGAAGGCAAGCTTGCGCGAGTTCAGCTGCGCGCAGATGTACCGCGTCAGCGTCTCCGGGCTCTCGTCCGACTGCCCGTTGAACGAGTTCAGCGGCGAGATCCGCAGCGCCGTGCGCTCGTGCCCAATGGCCGCAATCACCGCGTTCCACCACCTCCAACAGGAAGCGGCACCGGTTCTCAAGGCTGCCGCCGTACTCGTCCGTGCGCGTGTTCGACGCCGTCTTCAGGAACTGGTCGATCAGGTACCCGTTCGCGCCGTGGATCTGCACGCCGTCGAAGCCCGCAGCAATAGCATTGCGAGCAGCAGTGGCGTACAGCTGCACGTACTCCGCGATCTCGTCCTTCGTCAGCGCCGTCGGCACCGGGTAGTGCTCCTTCTCGCCGCTCACGTTGAACAGCGCCGGCGAGTCGTGGCCCTCGATCGCAATCGCAGACGGCGCCACGATCTTCAGCCCGCCCGTCACGTTGCACGGCACCGTCGCGCGGCCGCCGTTGTGGATCTGGCAGTAGATCAGCCCGCCCCTCGCGTGCACCGCGTCCGTCACCTTCTTCCACCCGGCCACCTGCTCCGCACCGAAGATGCCGCCCTCGTGGCCGAAGGTCGAGTAGCCCTTCTGGATCTGCGTCGCCTCGCACACGATCAGGCCCATCGACGCGCGGTCCGCGTAGTACTTCACCATGTCCTCCGTCGGCACGTGGTCGTCATCAGCGCGGCAGCGCGTCAGCGGCGCCATCACGATGCGGTTCTTCAGCGTCGTCTGGCCAATCACCAGCGGCTTCAGCAGCGCGTCAACGTTGGGCTTCGGCGCCGTCATGGTGGTATAGTGTGTGGGGGGAGGAGCGGCGAGGGAGAGACGAGGTGTGTGAGGCTGCGTGTGGGATGCGGGGATCGGGGATCGGTGGTGAGTGTGATAACTGCGGGTCCCACGCACACAGCAGCGACGCAACACCAAGGAAAGAAGAGAGAGTGGAGGCAAAAAGAGAGAGAGAGAAAGTGGAAGATGGATCAGGTGGGGACAGTGGGCAGCGGCGGCACGCACCGCACGACGCGCCGCACCAGCAACGGCCTTGACCGCACCACACGGGGTGGACACGGTCGCCCACACGCAACAGCAACAACAACACCAGCAGCAGCGTGGTGCACCACACAGCACGGCGGCACGCGCAGCTTCCGCACCACCACACTCACTCCGCCACAGCGACCAGCGTCGCAACGCGCGCCGCGCTCGTCGACGGCCTCGCTGCCTCGTCCTCCGCACTCATCTTTATCGACTTCGTACTTGAGCCAGTCGGGTAAACTCCCGAGATATTACGAGCGGCCACTGCCCGTGGCGCAACACGCGCACCCGCACACCCGCACACCCGCACACACACCGCAGGCACGGGAGGCAGTGGAAAGGCGACGCCGTGCGGCACAGGGCAGAGCAATCACACGCGCGGCGACATGTGCAGACGCCGCAAAAAGAACCGCGGCAGCGCCACCCGCAGCATCCTCCGCGCACCGCCGCCACCGCAGCACGCAACGGCGCCGCGACACCACAGATGCCCGCCAGTGGCCCTGCCAGCAGTGCGCTATGCCGCATTCCAAGGCACCAGGGTAAGGGAAGGGAAAAGGGAAAAGGAAAAAGGAAAAGGAGTAAACAATAGTATTTACAATAATAATAATAATAGGAATAATAATAAGAGGAACAGCGACGACGCAGGCGCGCAGCAGCCACCGCAGGGGGCCCCGACGGGACACCCGTGTCGGGCAGCGTGGCGTCGCGCGCGCCGGCCACAGCACCGCACTCAGTGCGCAGCCAGCGTCGGGTAGTCGAGGTAGCCCTTGCTGTCGTGCGTGTAGAACGTCGCCACATCCGGCGCGTTCAGCGCGGCGCCGGCGATCGCACGCTCCACAAGGTCCGGGTTCGCGATCGCCTTCACGCCAAAACATCACCGCGTCCGCCGCACCCTCCGCCACAGCCGTGGCCGCCTCCTCGATCTCGAAGCCCATCCCGGTGAACAGCACGCCCTCGTACGCCTCGCGGGCCCACTTGTCCGCGCCGCGGGCAGGGGTGAAGAAGTCGCCGCGCATCACGTCCAGGAAGGCAAGCTTGCGCGAGTTCAGCTGCGCGCAGATGTACCGCGTCAGCGTCTCCGGGCTCTCGTCCGACTGCCCGTTGAACGAGTTCAGCGGCGAGATCCGCAGCGCCGTGCGCTCGTGCCCAATGGCCGCAATCACCGCGTCCACCACCTCCAACAGGAAGCGGCACCGGTTCTCAAGGCTGCCGCCGTACTCGTCCGTGCGCGTGTTCGACGCCGTCTTCAGGAACTGGTCGATCAGGTACCCGTTCGCGCCGTGCACCTGCACGCCGTCGAAGCCCGCAGCAATAGCGTTGCGAGCAGCAGTGGCGTACAGCTGCACGTACTCCGCGATCTCGTCCTTCGTCAGCGCCGTCGGCACCGGGTAGTGCTCCTTCTCGCCGCTCACGTTGAACAGCGCCGGCGAGTCGTGGCCCTCGATCGCAATCGCAGACGGCGCCACAATCTTCAGCCCGCCCGTCACGTTGCACGGCACCGTCGCGCGGCCGCCGTTGTGGATCTGGCAGTAGATCAGCCCGCCCCTCGCGTGCACCGCGTCCGTCACCTTCTTCCACCCGGCCACCTGCTCCGCACCGAAGATGCCGCCCTCGTGGCCGAAGGTCGAGTAGCCCTTCTGGATCTGCGTCGCCTCGCACACGATCAGGCCCATCGACGCGCGGTCCGCGTAGTACTTCACCATGTCCTCCGTCGGCACGTGGTCGTCATCAGCGCGGCAGCGCGTCAGCGGCGCCATCACGATGCGGTTCTTCAGCGTCGTCTGGCCAATCACCAGCGGCTTCAGCAGCGCGTCAACGTTGGGCTTCGGCGCCGTCATGGTGTATAATGTGGGGAAGAGAGAGAGGGAGAGAGAAAAAGTTTGGCGGAAGTCGTAAAGAGGAGACGCTTGAAAGAGAAAGGTGTTTTCGATCTATTGACAATGCGTGTGGTTTATAAATCCTGTGAAGGAGAGAGCTATGTGAATAAAAGAAAGAGGCTGGGTGTTATGTGACTTACTAAAAGTAGGGCAAGTGGGAAGGTTCAATGGTATTGAACCAATAGTTGGGAGTGAGCGTGTGATTGTTGGGAGGGTCATGAACAGGAAGCGAGGGATACTTAGTGAAGAACGAAGAAGCAGTGTGTAGCTAGTTACCCCTATAAGTGAACAGGTGTGGGGTTATGCAAACGTGTGCCGTTTGCTGCGATCTACACGCTGAGGCGCCTCTTTTAAGCATAAAAGTAATTTCTCATAAGGCCGTTACATCCACCACAGTGTCGCACGCCGCTATTCCTATCTCATCATCATTAACTTTGTTTGTTTAGTTTTTGTTCTTTTTCTTTTTCTTTTTTCAGGGGTGGTGGACCATTTTACTGTAGTCCAAGACCGTCTTCCACTAGAAGAGGTGAGAGGAACTCTTCTGTGTTGGCCATCTTCTCCGGCTGATGTGGCACAAAGAGAACGGCAAAAATACGTTAAAATTAAAAAAAAAACGCACACACACACAACAATAATAATATTTACAACACTGCGCGTGTTATGTGGTGAAAAGAGAAGGAAGGAATGGAGACAAAAAAAAAGATATTTTAGTCTGCCGGTGGCCTTCGGGATGGCCAAAGAACGCGTCGTCGCGGGGGCGGCGGAAAAAAAAAGGGAAAAGGGAGGGGGAAAAATTTACGACGGGCGGGGATTGAACCCGCGATCTCTCGCGTGTGAGGCGAATGTCCTAACCACTAGACGACCATCGCTACGTCGGCTCATGAACACCGCACACCCTTTATGCTTTAAGAAGATGGCATCACAAAGACGACTTCACGTACGCTCCAGGCTTCTTTCCCGACTCCGCTGGTGCCTGCATGAGCCGCTCCTGCACAAACGCAACGTGCAGCTTCACACCCGTCACGAAGGCCCTCTCGTCCACCTTCACGAAGCAGGAGTGCATTGGGTGTGCCCCGCAGCCCTCCGCAAGGTTTTGCATACCGACAAAGGCAAAGCAGCCCGGGATGGCCTCCAGGTAGGCAGAGAAGTCCTCGCCGCCGTTCAACGGTTGCGTCATCGGCACAAACTTATCGTTGCCGACAACGCGACGCGCCATCGCCGCCACCTCCGCCGCCACCATCGTGTCGTTCACCGTGCAGGGGTAGCCCGGAATGACGCGGAAGTCGATTGTGGCTCCGTGCGCGGCGGCGACGTTGCGGGCTACCGACTCGATCATCGGCGGCGCACGCTCCCGAACATCTCGCGCAAAGGAGCGCGCCGTCCCGAGCAGCTTCACCTCGTCAGGAATCACGTTGTGGCTTTCGTTCGGCCCCGTCGTCATCGTTGTGATGGACAGCACCGGCACCACCTTTGGATCGAAGCGGCGCGACACAATCGTCTGCAGCGCCGTCACCACCTCCGCAGCGATCGGCACGGGGTCCACCAGCAGATGCGGCGTCGACGCGTGGCCGCCACGACCGCGGATGCGAATTGCAAAGTTGTCCCCTCCCGCCATGATGGTGCCGCCCATCGTTGCAACGGTGCCGGTGGGCAGCGCGGGGGAGATGTGCATGCCGTAAATGCATTTAACGCCCTTCAACACACCTGCCTTCACCAACTGCGCAGCACCACCAGGAGGCAGCTCCTCCGCGTGCTGGAAGATGAAGCGCACCGTGCCCCGGATCTCCGCAGCGTGCGCGCATAGCACCTTCGCAGCACCCAGCAGCATCGCCGTGTGCGTGTCGTGCCCGCACGCGTGCATCACGTTCGGCACCGTCGACTTGAACGGCACGTCCGTCTCCTCCTGCAGCGGCAGCGCGTCGATGTCCGCACGCAGCGCGATCACGGGCCCCGCACCCGCGCCACCCGCAAGGTCCGCCACCAGCGCCGTCGGCACGGGGTTCGACAGGCTCAGCGCAGCGCAGCCGAAGCCCTCCAGCACCGCGCGGATGTACGCCACCGTCTGATGCTCCTGGAAGGACAGCTCGGGGTGGGCGTGGATGTGGCGCCTCCAGGCAACCACGTCTGGCTGGACGGCAACACACTCCGCCATCAACGTGTCAAAGCCCGACATCTTCAGAAACAAACCACACAGTGTTGCTTAAAGGAGAAAAATGAGAAAAGGTAAGGTAGGTGCGTTAGGAGCCACCAATGAACAACACCGTTGAGAGAGCAACGGATGTGTCCGCGAGCAGAGAAGGAAGGGGGGAAGGGGCGAATGTGATAACGTGGAGGGGCGGGTAAACGGCAGACGGAGCTTGCAGCGCGCACAACACACGTAAAAAAATATTTACTAAGAAATGAAGTTTGTCTTTCACCGTAGTATTCGTTGGAGGACAACGCCGTAAAGGCTTACCTTTGTTTAAAAAAAAAAAAGAGAAAAGACACTGGAAGGGGGGAAAGAAAAAAAAAGTAAGTAAAGAGAATTTGAAATCGAAGGAAGAAGGGAAAGACACTCGCAAAAAAATAAGAAGTCAGAAATCGAAAAAAAAAAAGGGGAGAGAGAGAGCGACGCGTGATGCTGCGGTGAGTGATCGCTGCGACGCCGGGTGGGATGAGTGAGCAGAGAGCGTCGTCAGCATGGCGCGAATATGTACAGCACGAAGAGAGAGAGAGAGTGAGACGGACGGAGCGATCGATTGGAAGAGAGACGGACGACACGGGAGAGAAATTTTGAGAGACGCGTTTCACTGAGAGTGCAAACCTCAAATTATCACATGAACAACAGGTTGGGCCGAGGAAAGGGAAACAAAAAAAAAAGGCAAGTGCGGGAACCGCCGCTTTTAAGCCAAGACGGGATAAGTAGCGCTTCACAGCTGAGTAACACCAAGTGTTCTTTCATGCACGGCGTCTACGGAGTGATGCTCTCGGCTTTCATTTTTTTCCAGGTAACTTGCTAGGGGATAATAAGAGAGAGAGAAGAGCGTTTCAGCTTTGAAATTACACAAAAGACGATACGAAACGTTTTTTTTTTTCTTAGGCAGAGTTAAAGCACGCTAGCAGATTCATAGAGCACCCGTTGACGGTACACGAACCTGAAAAAAAGTAGTTGGAGAATATAAAGGTCGTTTAAAAAAACAAAGGGAGATGCTCTGAAAGGAGGTCGTTCATGCCCACATTAGTAACGAGGCGTAGTCTTTCGGTAGAGAGCACCCAAAAGCCGTATCAGCTCACAGACGCCGTTGAAAAGCGGCACGGGGAACGACGGTGGCGGACATATCCCAGTCGATAGCAAGTATAAAATAAATTGATAAAAATGTAAAGCAAGGTGGATGAAGCCCGTACCCGCTCTTAAGCTTAAAAAAGCATCACGAGAATAATGAGGACGACACAACACGCAGTTCCGTGCCGCACACGAAGCACCGCGCTGTCTGTATCGCCTCGCAGGACAAGAACAAAGGAGAAGCGCAGTGAAGATGAAACCATGCCGTCGTCTGCAACAATAAATTCACACGAGATTCATCAGTGCGTGGCTCTTCCGCCCACACAGACGATACAGCGCCACCGCTACTGTGATGCAGACGTGGAAACCCGCGCAGCATCCTTCTTGAGCGCCTGAAAGGAAAGTAGCAACAAGAGGAATTCAGTGCTTTCATCCACCATAGGTGCCTTTACAGATGCGACCACTTCAACGAACGTGTTTCTCGACTCTTTTTCATCGCACCCTGCACACCCGCTACGCCATCAGCTGCTCATACACAAAAGACGCGTGTACGCGCGCACCGACGGACAGCATGCCATCGTCTGCTTTAAAGCGGCACGTATGATGTCCCTCCACCTTCCCGGTGCGGCAACCCGCATCACCGCAGCCGAGCCACAAGAAACAGCCGGGGGCTGCTGTCAGATAGGCGGAGAAGTCTTCACCAGCGTAGATGGCGTGTTGGGTCTCCGTCAACTTATCCTCGCCGCCGAGAGCACGTCGGGTTGTGCGCCGCACGACGTCCGTCACTGCAGGATCGTTCACCACCATGTCATACCCAAACAAGTACTTGAAGCTGTACTCCGCACCGTGCGCCGACGTGATGCCCTTCACAATCTGCTCAATCGCATCGTGCACCACCTTCCGGACCGCGACATCCTGCGAGCGCACCGTTCCCAGCAGCTTCACCTCATCAGGAATCACGTTATGGCTCTCGTTCGGTCCCGTCGTCATCGTCGCGATCGACACCACCGGCGCCAGCTTCGGGTCCACCCTGCGCGCAACGATCGTCTGCAGCGCCGTCACCACCTCCGCGGCGATCGGCACGGGGTCCACCAGCAGATGCGGCGTCGACGCGTGGCCGCCACGACCGCGCACCCAAATGGAGAAGGAGTCGCTCATGCTGGTAAACGCGCCATTCTTCACAGCAGCATAACCAACTGGTAAATTAGGAACGCAGTGAATACCGAAGATGCACTTTACACCCTCCATCACTCCTGCCATCACCAGCTCCACCGCACCGCCAGGAGGCAGCTCCTCCGCGTGCTGGAAGATAAAGCGCACCGTGCCCCGCATCTCCGTAGCGTGCGCGCACAGCACCTTCGCAGCACCCAGCAGCATCGCCGTGTGCGTGTCGTGCCCGCACGCGTGCATCACGTTCGGCACCGTCGACTTGAACGGCACGTCCGTCTCCTCCTGCAGCGGCAGCGCGTCGATGTCCGCACGCAGCGCGATCACGGGCCCCGCACCCGCGCCGCCCGCGAGGTCCGCCACCAGCGCCGTCGGCACGGGGTTCGACAGGCTCAGCGCAGCGCAGCCGAAGCCCTCCAGCACCGCGCGGATGTACGCCACCGTCTGGTGCTCCTGGAAGGACAGCTCGGGGTGGGCGTGGATGTGATGGCGCCACTCGGCGATCTCGTCCTGCGCAGCCGTGCAGTCGGCCATCAGCGTGTCGAAGTCCGCCATGGTAAATTTGCGGAGAAGGAAGAGAATTCAAGGAGTAGAGGAGGAGGATGGAAGCAAAAAAAAAAACAATAGTGTACGAGAAGCGCGGAGGTTCGATAGTATGTGTGTGCGTCTGGGTGGGTGTGCGTGCAGACGCGATGGAGATGAGCAAATGAACCAACCCATTATTGTTATTTTCGGCGAAACAGAAAGAAGGAGGAGGAGAGGGAGAAATGCACAGGCACGTCATTTCACCAACCAGACAAGGCGTTGGGTGTGTTCTTTTTAAGAAGCTACTCGTGTTGCGCGCAGCACAACACGACACACAAGAATGAAAATCTTGTCGAATAATGAAGCTGAGAGAGAAAAGAAAAAGGAAGGGGAAACAAATGTGGTACTCCAACTGACCACTTCAGCTATCGCACTCGGTACGACGGGACGCTGAAGAAGAGCAGAACTTGGGCAACCACTAAACGCCCTGTGATGCCTTACTGTTGAGCAACGGTGTGCACTGCCGAGGCAGAAACCAAATGCGCATCACATCACCTTTGCCTCGCTCTCAGTGGGCAGTACTGCGTCTCCTCTGCACAAAACCCACTCTACCGTCAGGTAGACAAAAAGAGAAGTAAACGCGGTACCCCACCGTCCTACTTAGACTGCTGAGGCTTGTGTTAATGTTGTTCTGTTGTTATTTAATTTCATTCTTTTCATTTTTCTTTTCTGCCATGCTGTTTTTAAATTGCAGAGGCGCCTTGAATCGCAGTGCGGCCTTCGGTGTCGTGTTCTGCATTCTGCGGAGCATGTAGCAGAGCACGCGACGACAACAGAGCCAGACTTGCCAGCACGCAACGAGCGATGTGCCCTCACCAGGGTGGTGAGCGAGGCGGCACACATGCCCGCGTGGTTAAACACTGACACCACTTATCGCCCCCTCTCACTCTCGCTGTGACGTGGGAAAGAAGCAGAGGGAGAGAGGTCGTGGTTTACTCCAACGCTCCTCCGTCCCCGCAAGGTTTATTCGCCGAGGAGAGAGAGAGAAAGAGAAGAGAAAACTGTTGAAGCTACAAAAAAAGGTCACGTTGTGCGTCGTGGTGATGAAAAGGGAAGTGGTAAGTAACACTTAAAGGAGAAAGACAATGAAAGTAGGAGAGCAAACTCATCGCGACGGTTGCAAAAACCCTTCAGCATCCGGGCATAGGTCGCAACGCCTAAACCAAGTTTTCTCTTGTGTATGTTTTTTTGTCATGCGCTAGGAAAGAAGGAGAAAAAGAAAAGAAGCTCGGAAGAGAGACCGAGCACACGTACGCACTTAAGCAGCCAGCTACAACAGAGGAGCGAAATCACAGGCGGTTTTTAGTCAACGCGCCGCACACGCGCAGAGAAAAAAAAATAGCGACTGCAGAGAGAAAAAAAAAAATTCTATATAGACGTTTTCTGAGCGTCGTGTAGCCATGAGGAGAGAACACAAGATTTGGCTTTGCTGAAGGCGGTGGAAAAAAAAATGGAGAAAACACACACAACAATATCACATCTTGAAGCGGCACCTACTTGCTGCTTTCGCGCGCTCGAAAAGATGGATGGTGATGGCCGCCACGGAAGCGCCTTTCACATTTCTACCTTTTTTCGTGTCAGAAAAGATGGAAATGAATTGCTCCGCCCACTCGCTTCTTGCGTGTCGATGACGCTTCAGTCCGCTAAAGTGAAAAAAAAAATCAGTAAAACGCTCGCAGACACACGCAGGCAAGCTGCGATGTGGTTGTCATTCGTTTTTCTTGGTGGTTGAAACACGAACGAGACACGCAGAGTCGGCCTTTTAATCCTAATGACTTTCCCCCTGATCTGCGAGAGTCACACACAAGCACGCGCGTCTCAAACGGCAACTACCCGTTCGACACACATCTTTTTTTGATGCTTTTTCTCCTGCTGCATCTAGCTCGACTCGGCTGACATCAGCTGATCGTACACAAACGCCGTGTGCACCTTCGCGCCAAGGGGCAGCGCCTCCTCATTTGCCTTAAAGCGGCACGTGTGCAGCCCCTCCACTGGCCCGGTCATGCACGACATGTCACCACACCCAAACCACATAAAGCAGCCGGGGGCACCCGTCAGGTAGCCGGAGAAGTCCTCGCCGCCAAAGATGGCATGCGGCACCTCGATCACATTCTTCTCCGAGCCGAGAGCGCGCCGAGCCACCTTGCGCGCGACATCGGTCACCGTGGCATCGTTCACCACCATGTCGTAGCCGTAGAGGTACTCCATGCGGTACTCCGCACCGTGCGCCGACGTGATGCCCTTCGTAATCTGCTCAATCGCATCGTGCACCGTCCGACGCACGTCGATATCCTGTGAGCGCACTGTCCCCAGCAGCTTCACCTCGTCAGGAATCACGTTGTGGCTCTCGTTCGGCCCCGTCGTCATCGTTGGGATCGACACCACCGGCGCCAGCTTCGGGTCCACCTTGCGCGCAACGATCGTCTGCAGCGCCGTCACCACCTCCGCGGCGATCGGCACGGGGTCAATCAGCAGATGCGGCGTCGACGCGTGGCCGCCACGACCGCGCACCCAAATGGAGAAGGAGTCGCTCATGCTCGTCAGCTTACCATCCTTTACCGCGGCGTAACCAGCAGGCATGTTAGGCACGGAGTGCATGCCAAAGATGCACTTCACGCCTTCCATCACTCCCAGCTTGACCAGCTCCACCGCACCACCAGGAGGCAGCTCCTCCGCGTGCTGGAAGATGAAGCGCACCGTGCCCCGCATCTCCGCAGCGTGCGCGCACAGCACCTTCGCAGCACCCAGCAGCATCGCCGTGTGCGTGTCGTGCCCGCACGCGTGCATCACGTTCGGCACCGTCGACTTGAACGGCACGTCCGTCTCCTCCTGCAGCGGCAGCGCGTCGATGTCCGCACGCAGCGCGATCACGGGCCCCGCACCCGCGCCGCCCGCAAGGTCCGCCACCAGCGCCGTCGGCACGGGGTTCGACAGGCTCAGCGCCGCGCAGCCGAAGCCCTCCAGCACCGCGCGGATGTACGCCACCGTCTCGTGCTCCTGGAAGGACAGCTCGGGGTGGGCGTGGATGTGGCGCCGCCAGGCAATAATCTCATCCTTTGCCGCCATGCACTCAGCCATCATCTTGTCGAAGTCGGCCATGGCTGCGGAAGGAGGAGCGCAAAGGCAACGTCGAGAAGCGCAACGCAAA
Organism: Crithidia fasciculata; assembly: GCA_000331325.2. Lineage (NCBI taxonomy): Eukaryota > Euglenozoa > Kinetoplastea > Trypanosomatida > Trypanosomatidae > Crithidia > Crithidia fasciculata. Next base: position 401,244 of record CM003408.1, on the reverse strand, counting down.
CACTTGGAAAAAAAAAGAGAAAGAGAAGGAGGGGAAAGTAAGCGGTAAGGAATTATGGTACGATACAGCAATGGTATTCGCGACGTCGATCGTGTACTCGTAAAATAATTGTTTTTGGTTCTACTTTGAAAAAATAAAAGAGGAAAACAATAAAGAAGCAATAGTAGTCGATAGAGGTAAAGAATGCTGCCACACCAGGTCTGACAAATAGACCGTTTATGCATGAACGTGAAGCGGAAGCAAAGGGTGTCACGGCGTCGCCGTTGGAGCGGAGAGAGTGAAAGTAATTGTGCCATTTTATTTTTTAGAGTGATGTAGTGAGAGGAGAGGAAGTGATGAAGGTGGAGGGAGGTGAAAAGGAAAATTAACGGTGTGTGCGATTTCGTCACGTACTGACAGAACGGGAGCCGGTGCGTTTGACATGACAAGTCGAAGGGGGAACACGCCGCAAAAGGCCGCTTTATGGAAATTGTCTGCTCCATCAACGCCTGCTTTCCCTTTTTTCGGGTGATGAATCATTATTCCTGCCTACCAGTCTGCGTTGCACAGAGTATGCTCGAGCAGCGCAACGATTAGGACAAGACATACACACACATACACACAAACTGAGTCGCAGACGTGCCTGACAAACTCAAATCAAGAGCGGTAAGGCACTCTTGTGGGTGTTACCGGCAACACTTTTTCTTAACTTTCTCTTTTTCTTTGTCTTCGCGGAAAATCAAGCGATGGCAACAAGGACAGTACGGAAATTAGCGCACTGCAAAAACACAGAAAAATAAAACAAGAGATGCAGAAAGTGAAGGAAGTATATAAAGACAAAAAGAAAAGAAAAACAAGTCTGTAGTCTGCACTCTACCCACGTATCTACTCACATAAACGCCGACATGCAGGTAGTAGAGATGTATGCGCTGCTCTACGCGTAGTTTGAGAAAACTCGCAGGAAGCAGCACATCGAAGGGAGAAAGAAAAAGAGAGAATTAGGGGGAATAATGGAAAGAAACGCCGTGTCCGACTCACGGCTGTCTCTCCAAAATTCACAAAAAGAATAAAAAGAATGAAAAGAGAGGGAAAAATTGTGAGGGGGAAAATCAGATTTTCGTGCAGAATAAGTTTACGGTCGATATCAGCATGATCAAAAAAAAGAAAAAAAACGCTAAGGGTATCAGAAAGGAATAATAACAACACTAGAACCAAAACCAAAGAAAAAAAAACGAAAATGTGAAGATCGTTGGTTCACGATCCGCTATATCCGTTTTTTCTTTTCCTTTTTTTAGGAGGTTAGACACAAAACCGCGTCCACAATTATAATAAAAAGCGGGCGACATGATTCGATACTCGTTCGTAAAACAAAAGATGGCGTTCTCGTGGCCAAAAGTTTACTTTTTTTTTCCTTTCTTGACTGAGTTCTACGTCCCCTGCATGGATGCAGATGGCGTGCGTCGTCATCGCGCAGACGAATTTTTTTCCTTCACTGTATTTCTCTTGTCATAAATGAGACGAAGCACTGAAGAAGCGAAAATAAAGCGTTGCACCACGCAGCGAACAAGTTATATATATATATATATATATTTTAATTTAAGAAAAAAAGAAAAGAAGCGCCGAGAAAGCGAGGCAGATGCTGACGAATTGGTGCTGCCGGATTTCCGTCAAGCACTGAACATCTAACCCTGTCTTTGGGACGCAACGCAAGTAAGCAGCTATATGCAAAAAAAAAAGATAAAACAAGGACGGTTCGACAGCAGCGGATACAGAGAAACGTCTTCAAAAAGCGTTGCAAAGAACACGAATAAAGTGACAACACTTGACCCTGCGCGGCTTTCTAGACGCGGCTACATCACCAAGCAAGTTGCTTGGCTCCATTTCACCGCACCCTGAACACCCGCTACGCCATGAGCTGATCATAGACGAAGGCGCTGTGCACTCGCGCACCGATCGACAGCATGCTCTCATCAATCAGCACGCGGCACGTGTGCAACCCCTCTGCCTTGTTCACATCAGCAGACGGACCTGTGCAACCGATATTCAAGAAGCAGCCGGGGGCCGCTGTCAGATACGCAGAAAAATCCTCACCGTTAAAATGCACGTCATGTATCTCATGCACTGCCTCCTCGTTGCCCACGGCACGCCGTGCCATCTTGCGCGCAACGTCCGTCACTGCAGGATCGTTCACCACCGCCGTGTAGCCTTGTTTGTACGTGAAGCGGTACTCCGCACCGTGCGCCGATGTGATGCCCTTCACAGTCTGCTCGATCAGCTCTGGTACCTTCGCACGCAGAGCCATGTCATGAGATCGAATGGTTCCCAGCAGCTTCACCTCGTCAGGAATCACGTTGTGGCTCTCGTTCGGCCCCGTCGTCATCGTTGGGATCGACACCACCGGCGCCAGCTTCGGGTCCACCTTGCGCGCAACGATCGTCTGCAGCGCCGTCACCACCTCCGCAGCGACCGGCACGGGGTCCACCAGCAGATGCGGCGTCGACGCGTGGCCGCCACGACCGCGCACCCAGATAGAGAAGCGATCGCTGGAGGCACTCACCGCGCCATTCTTCGTGGCAAACTGCCCAACATGCAGGTGCGGCGTGACGTGCATCCCAAAAACGCATTTAACGCCTTCCATCACACCAGCCTTGACCAGCTCCGCAGCACCACCAGGAGGGACCTCTTCTGCGTGTTGGAACATGAAGCGCACCGTGCCCCGCATCTCCGCAGCGTGCGCGCACAGCACCTTCGCAGCACCCAGCAGCATCGCCGTGTGCGTGTCGTGCCCGCACGCGTGCATCACGTTCGGCACCGTCGACTTGAACGGCACGTCCGTCTCCTCCTGCAGCGGCAGCGCGTCGATGTCCGCACGCAGCGCGATCACGGGCCCCGCACCCGCGCCGCCCGCGAGGTCCGCCACCAGCGCCGTCGGCACGGGGTTCGACAGGCTCAGCGCCGCGCAGCCGAAGCCCTCCAGCACCGCGCGGATGTACGCCACCGTCTGGTGCTCCTGGAAGGACAGCTCGGGGTGGGCGTGGATGTGATGGCGCCACTCGGCGATCTCGTCCTGCGCAGCCGTGCACTCGGCCATCAGCGTGTCGAAGTCCGCCATGGTAAATGATGTGCTTGACAGAGAGAGAGAGAGAAGGTAAAGAGCTACGAAAAACGAGGCGCAGAGGCCACAAACGTTCGTAGCTGTGTCTGCAACGCTGGTGGTATGGAGTGAAGTCTCAAGGAGGAGAGCAAGAGAAAAGAAGAGTCACCGCACGTGTTTGGTTAAGAGCGAAAAGGGGGAAAAAAATTGCTCACAAATGAAGTCGGATGGTATGGCACCGCAAAGAGAACGTCGAGTCTCTTCGTGCGTCAGCGAAGCTTACGTAATGAGCGGGAAGGGAGAACAAGAAGGTAGATCTTGTGCGGTGGGAGATTAGAAAAAGGGGTCGATATGCAGTAAGGAAAAGGTTTAAAGGGGAGATCTACGGCATTGTTAGCCAAAGAGCATGTAAAAGAGAGAGAAAGAGAGGGAAAGAAGAGAAAACGTGGTTGAGAAGACGGGCATGCATGGATTGCAGGGAAGCGTGGATGAGCGAGGGGAGTTGCATGGCAATCAGCTTATGTATCTGTAATTTAGCAGGCTCTTGTGGACCGAAAGGTCGCTACATACGCTCGTAGCCACTTTTTTTGGAGTTTCGTTGCGTCTCTCGCTCTCCTTACTTTCGTCCGTTCTCCCGCACACACACACAAGAGAACGCTTTGCCAAGGGGCCGAATAGATGCGCCATGAAGCTCTCGCCATGCCAATCAGGCAGCACAGGTAAAGAAAGAAAACGAAAAGCATATATTTGCTTTCTCTTCTTTTTTCCTTAAGAAAAGAATGCAATTTGGTCACACACCCACCGACAACACTTGAGTTGCTTCGAATTCTTTGACATGTGCGCCGCATCGCTCGCGTTGGCAAAGCGAGTCACCTCCTCGCCTCTCTGCACACGTACAACAAGGAGGAACCGACAAGGCAGTTAGACAGCAAGAGACTAAGTGGGAGGAAAAAAAAATTTCTCTTCGACAAAAAATTAAAAGTAAGAAGGAAACATGGGCGAAGATGCTCTAGTAAGAGAGTTGAATAAGTCCATTCCTGCCGGATGTCGTGTCGCACACACACTAAGTTTTTTTTTTTTAGTTTTAGCACTCCTTTCTTACCACACAGACGCGACTGCTGTGGTGCCGAAGTGTGCTTCTTCCTCGTCACTGAGTTTTTCCCTCGTATTGCACTTAGGCAAAGAGCAGAGGAACCTTTTTACTACAAAAAAAAAACGGTGTGATTAGCAAACAGACTCAAAAAAAAAAAAACGGTAATATAAAAGTAAAGCGCTTGCAGGCGTGGCAGCCGCCGTCGTGAAACAATGCGGAACCGTGTGCGGCACGACAGCACTCGCAACAGTATCCCTCAACCCACTTTACGTCGCTGCCTCTCTGCACAACGTACTTGACGGTCATGCGTCCGCAGACAGCCGAGGCTGCCAGAGCCAGCGGTGAAAGAAGAAGTTGAGGCACGCAATGCACACACGCACATACGGTGGCGCTCACGGTGATCGTCACAACCGACCACAAGATAAGAGCGAAGGGAAAAAAGAAGTAAGAAGAGCATCAGAGTAAAAATTGTGGTGTTTTATCTCACGTATCCTCGTGGGACACTGCGATGCAAATTTGATTGCTGGCTTTTTTTTTAGGAGGTAGTAGTGAGAGCTACGCGCTCGCGGCATCTGTGCTCATCAAGTAGTGGTACACAAAGGCGCTGTGCATGCGGGCTCCCACGGAAAGCGTGCGATCGTCGACGTTCAGGAGGCACGTGTGCAGCCCGGGCGCCTTGGGGGCATCAATTGACGGGTCGGTGCAGCCAATGCGCATGAAGCAGCCGGGAGCCTCTGACTGATAAGCAGAGAAGTCCTCACCACCGAAGCGGGCGTGCGCCAGCTCGTGCACCGCAGTTTCAGAGCCCATCGCCTGCCGTGCCATCTTGCGCGCGACGTCCGTCACTGCAGGATCGTTCATCACAGCAGAGTAGCCCTTCAGGTACGTGTAGCGGTACTCCGCGCCGTGCGCCGACGTGATGCCCTTCACAATCTGCTCAATCAGCTCCTCCGCCTTCGCGCGCACACCCATGTCCTGCGAGCGCACCGTCCCCAGCAGCTTCACCTCGTCAGGAATCACGTTGTGGCTCTCGTTCGGCCCCGTCGTCATCGTTGGGATCGACACCACCGGCACCAGCTTCGGGTCCACCTTCCGCGCAACGATCGTCTGCAGCGCCGTCACCACCTCCGCGGCGATCGGCACGGGGTCCACCAGCAGATGCGGCGTCGACGCGTGGCCGCCACGACCGCGCACCCAAATGGAGAAGGAGTCCGCGTTACTGCTGATGGCACCGTTCTTCGTGGCAAACTGCCCAACAGAAAGCTCAGGCGTGCAGTGCATGCCAAAAACACACTTCACACCCTCCATCACTCCTGCCATCACCAGCTCCACCGCACCGCCAGGAGGCAGCTCCTCCGCGTGCTGGAAGATGAAGCGCACCGTGCCCCGCATCTCCGCGGCGTGCGCGCACAGCACCTTCGCAGCACCCAGCAACATCGCCGTGTGCGTGTCGTGCCCGCACGCGTGCATCACGTTCGGCACCGTCGACCTGAACGGCACGTCCGTCTCCTCCTGCAGCGGCAGCGCGTCGATGTCCGCACGCAGCGCGATCACGGGCCCCGCACCCGCGCCGCCCGCAAGGTCCGCCACCAGCGCCGTCGGCACGGGGTTCGACAGGCTCAGCGCCGCGCAGCCGAAGCCCTCCAGCACCGCGCGGATGTACGCCACCGTCTGGTGCTCCTGGAAGGACAGCTCGGGGTGGGCGTGGATGTGATGGCGCCACTCGGCGATCTCGTCCTGCGCAGCCGTGCAGTCGGCCATCAGCGTGTCGAAGTCCGCCATGGTGAACAGAAATAAAAGTAGAGAAAAAAGGGAGTTTTAGTTGCTTTGGGTACGCCGGGCTTTGCGTTGAGTGAGACAGCGGTACAAAGAAAGAGGTCGATAAGAAGGTAGAAAAGAAGTAAAAGAAGGAAGGAGTGGAAGAGAGAACCTTCAGTGATCGAAAAAGTTTTTTTTAATAAAGAGAATGCGGAAAATGAGTGAGAGGGCACGAAAGTGGAGGTGATTCGGTGAATGGCAGCGGCACCACACATGCCCGTACGCACAAGCTGCGGTGACATTGATAATTGCGAGTGCACAATGGCACGGTGCACGCGCACAAAACAGCGCTGCCACAGTTGTCAGAAGCAAAGAGAGCTCGAAGTCATACAGCGGTCATCAACAGAAGGGCACGGTGGAGAGCTGATGTTGAGTGAGTGGGCGGGGACGACAAGCACTCAATTGTGACAAGAGAAAGTCACCGCCGCGTGATAGTTCACAACTCTCTCTTTCTCTCCGCTTTGTACGAGCCGAAAGGAAGATGCGAGGCGGGAAGCACGGCAGGTTTCTCCGTCTTTTCCGTCGTTCAGTGTACCCAGCCAGCACTGCAGCACATATTCTCTTTGTTCTCCGTCCACCACCATTGCTCATGTCCACGCTGTCTGTCCTCTGTCACTGATAATAACAACTGTGTCGCTTTTGTCTTCTACGTAGTAACCCAAACAACGAAAAAGTCAAAGAAAGGGGAAAAGAACGAAAACTCAGCCAGCGAAGATACCAAAAAAAAAAAAAAGAGAAAGATAATAAGAAAGACCAGGGGCAGCACCACACACAAACACACACAGTTCATTGTCAAGACACGCGCAGACCAGAAAAAAACACCATGTTGCTCGTCACCGAAAACACACGCAGGACAGCGTAAACGATAGAAATTAATATCTACTAGAGTAAAACTCTCGTCAAAAGGAGAACCAGACACAGTAAGAAAAAAGACAAAAAGAAAAGAGAAGCGAGAAGCGGGAGGAGCGTCAGCAATAGAAAGAGGCGTAAGTGTGTTCTTCACCTCACACGCTTCTTTCCTTTCTCTCCGAGCTACCGATGAAAGCTTTGATCTCCTCCTCTCCTTATCACTGTCATCGCACGAAGTCGAGTGCGCTAAAAAAAGAACAAAAACTAAAGTAAACGAAGGAAAGTATCACCGAAGGAGAATAGAGAGCTCTCTAAGAGAAGAAAAAAAAACACGGCAGGACGGCAGAATCGAAGCAAAGGTTTAGCGCGGCTGGCAGAGGAGACTATGAAAGAGAGAGAGAGCCAAAAAACAGAGGCTCAACACACAAAAACCAAAAACAAGAAGGGTAAAGTGATCTAACGTGTAAAAAGAAGGAGAATGAAGGCAACGAAAGGTGCGGAGTGAAACAGTAATTCCTGTCTTACTCCGTCTGTTGCTGGAGTTGTTTTTTGTTTGTTTTCATTTTTTTTTTAACTTTCTCGCATACTTCTAATCACCTCAAGTGCTCTTTTCGTTGTTGTTGTTTTTCATTTTTTTTCCTCCCTCTCTCTCTCCTTGGTGCCGTATTTCAGTCGATCAGTAAGAGGAAGGAGTGGGACAAGGACAGGAGAGTGAGGCAAGAGGCATTTAAATTAAAAGCGGAAGCGGAAGCGCACACACACACGGGAAAGAAAAAAAGTGGTCAGAATTTAAAACAATAGGAAAGAAACAATGATTTGGTGGGGGAGTGAATTTGTGCGGAGCTGGGCAAAGACGCACTAGAGAGGAGAGTGAAAAGGAAAAGAAAAACGATCGGCCAGAGTCAACCTGGCATGGAAGTGTCTACGAACACAAATGAGGGAAAGAGAAGAAGAATCACAGTTGTGGAAACTTTCAAACAGATTTTAGACGAGAGGGTTGAAACGAGTAGGGGTGTGTGTAGTGGTGTACCTATTACCGCCAACATCGTTGCACCGCACATCCCCCTTCTCCTCGTCTCTTTAAGAATACCTCCGCTTAGGAGCGCACGATGATCTGGTAAATCTCACACCCGCGCAGCACCTGCACGAGGAAGTTGTGGTGCTCGCAGAGAACCTCGATGTACTTCTGCAGGGCCGGGTTCACCGTCCGCTGGTCCACCGGCACACTCGGGAACTCCTCCAGCGCCTCCTCCTGGATCTGCATCGCACGGTTCGAGAGCACCTCACGCAGGTGCGACAGCGAGTGCAGGGAGTGCCCTGCCACGTCGAGAATCATGTCGCCTGCCTGCAACTGTAAGTCTTCTTCTTCGGCCTTGGGTAGCGGGCGAGCCACGCTCACCACCTCGAGGTTCTTGTTAATGGAGCAGCCCACGATGCCCTCGATCGCCAGCACAGCGCTGGGCGGGTAGTCCATGTCCTCTGGGCTGAAGGTCATGTAGTGGAAGGGCTTCGCCTGCCGCTGCGTGCTAAAGCGGCGCCGACGCAAGTCCTCGTCGTCGTCGGCGGACTCCGGGACGCGGGTGAGGATGTCCTTCAGGCCGGCAGCAAAGAGCTCTGCCAAGACCTCGAAGGCGTCCTGCTCATCCGAGAGAATCGTGCGGCGGTAGAATTGCTCTTCGTTCAGCAGCGCCGCCAGCTGCTCACGGTCGCCGAGACGCCGCTCGAGCTGCTCGCGGTTCTGCGCCATCATGCCGTCCAGCATGGCATCCCGCGCATCCATCTCCGCCTCCTCGATCGCGACGCGACTCACCATTTCCCGCTTTACCACGTCGTCCTGCTCGTAGAGGCAGCGGCGCCGATGCTCATCTGCCATCAGCTGCCGCCGCCCCTCCGCCTCCTCCACCGTCAGCTCACGCATCAGCGCACGCATCGTCGACGGGGCGTGGATGGACGACGGCGCACGGCGGCCATCGCGGGACATCGGCGCCGGGGAGCGGTAGAGCAGATCCAGCAGCGCTGCCATGGCCTGCGAGCGAATCACCGCGCGGTCGGCGATCTCGTCCGACACGAGATCAGCCATCGACGCCTCCAGTCGCGCGTTGCCGCCGTCACCGCCGCGACCGGCACGCAGCTCAGCGCCACGCGCGCGCCGCTCCGCCTCCTTGCGCTGCGCCTCGCGGGCCGGGTTGATCATCAGGTTCAAGTCGCCGCGCTCCTCGGCCTCCTGGCCGGCGATCTGCCGACGGCGCTCCGCCTCTGACGCGGCAAGACCCAGTAGAGTGAGCTGCCGGCGGTGGCCGCCCATCAAGACGTGCAGCTGCCGCGCCGCGCCAACCTCGATCGCGGCCCGCTCCACCCGCTCCTCCTCCGCCAGGTTCGCCATCGACGTCGTCAAGGTGGCACGGCCACGCGCGCGCGCCTCCTGCCCGATGCGCTGCCGCTCCCGCGCCTCAGCGTAGTCGAGGCTGTCCCGCTTATACTCCTCCTCCTGCACGAGCTGGGCAACGTTGTCGGCGAGTTGGCGGCGCAGCTCACCCTGCATGCGGCGGCGGCGGCGGGCAAGACGCTCCTCGGCGGCGCGGACGCGGTCCTCCATGCGGCCCGCGTAGTGGTCGCGGCGCTCCTCCGCGTCGAAGTCGTCGGACAGCGTGCTGACGTCGCTGTTGCGCGTGTGCGGCACGTCGGAGCGGCGGCGCTGCGCCGAGATGGCGCGGGAGCTGCGGCGCGAGGTGCCGGCGGTGAGCGCGCGCGGCGTCCCACTGCCCTGCCGGCCCTTCAAGGCCGGTGCGTTGTTTGTGTTCAGCGGGTCGAAGAGATCACGCATGTCATAGAAGCGCTGGAGGAAGCGGAAGGGGCACCCGTTCATGCGTCGCTCGACGCCGTCGCGCTCAATCTTGGCGCGGTCGTAGCGGATCTCTGCCGTGACGCGCAGGCCCGGGCGGTCCACCACCAGGTTCGTGATGGTGACGAGGCGGCGGGGAAGCTTCATGGCGAGGCAGACGTCGATCTGCGCGTTGAAGCGCACGTCGGCCTCGTAGGCCGGGTACACACGTGACCATTCCTCGCCAAAGACGTAGCGGTCGATGATGGCGGTGCCAAGGTCGACGTCGTCGGGCCGCGGCTGCGCTGCCGGGTCGTGCACGAGCGCCCACTCGACAGACGAGGTAAAGCCCGGGTGCTGCATGAGCGGGTAGCTGCTGCCACCGTTGTGGTTCGTGCCGTTGGGCTGCGGCACCACCATGAGCTGCCCCGCCGCGTAGGCCGAGCCGTTGCGCTGGTTGCCGATCACCGACGAGTTCACCGACACCCCCCGCGAGCCCTCCGGCATCGGGTGGGAGCCGAGACGCGCGTTCAGCTCCTCGTTCTTCCACTCGTACTCGCGACGCAGGCGTGCGGCTTCTTCGCGCTCTCGCTCCGCCTCGCGGTGGAGGGCCTCGACCTGGGCCAGACGGTTCTCCATCTCGCGCAGCCGCGCCGCCTCCGCCGCAGCGCTCGACTCGTTGGCGCGACGCGACGGGGAGTTGTTCGCGCTGGCGGTGCGACGCCGCGCCGCACTCGCCTCCGCCACCGCGGCCTTCACCTTCGCCTCCTCGGCCAGGTACGCCTGGTGCACCATTTCCTTGTGAAGGTACTGCATGAAGTGCAGGCGGTGGTGCTGCAGCTTCTGCACGCTGCGGACGAACATCTCCTGCTCCGTCTTGTGGCGCCGCGACACCGTGCTGCGCGGGCTGACGCTGGCGCTGTAATCCGGGCCATCGGTGCGGGGGGAGACGTGGCGGTGGGCGGCGGAGTGGGTTCGCGGGCTCGTGCCGTGGCGGGTGCTGCGCGGCGTCGCCTCTGTCGCGGTCGCTGACCGGTGCGGGGAGCGGGTAGTGGACGGGCGGGAGGGGCTGCGGTGGTGGCCGCCGCCGTGGCCGTTGCTCTGCGGACGCACGGTGGCTGCCGCCGCAAACTCCCGCTCAGCCGGGTCGACCGCGGCGCGGCGGTGCGACGAGGAGTGGTCGCGGCGCCGCTCGCTGCTGCGGGTGTGCTTGCTCGGGCTCGTGCGGCTTGGCGTACTGACCGCCGTCGACGCCGTGGTGCGGCCCGGTGCGACGCGCTGCTGACTGGAGCGGATGGACTGCGACGGCGTTGTCATCGTCACCGACGTCACGTCGTCGTTCTCGCGGCGGCTGGGCAGACGCGAGCTGCGCGGCGTCGAGACGTCTGTGCGGGTGACGGACGACTGCGTTGCCGTGTCGTCGTTCTCGCGGCGGCTCGGCAGGCGGGAGCTGCGCGGCGTCGAAACTTCAGTCTGCGGCGTGGCGGCGCGGCTGCTCGTGCGGGCCTCCCGCGACGCCGGCCCCCGCGTGCTCTCCTCGTGTGCGTGGCGGTTCTGGCGCGGTGAGTTGTGGCGGCTGCTGCGGCTGCGCGGACGCGCGTCATGGCCGCGCTCGTTGTGGCGGCTGTAGCTGTCGACGCTGGAGGCGGTGGAGCCGTGCGTCTCCGTGTCGCGCGGCATCGGTGGGCGGAAGGTCTCCTCGGCACTGCGGCTCAGCAGAACCTCGACAACGCGATCGCAATCGCTGAGAGTCGCGCAGCGCATCTGCAGGCGTTCCCACAGCGTTGGGTTGTCACTGCGGCTGCGGCTGCTGCTGCTGCTGCGGATGGACGCATCGGTGCGACGCAGCCCGGCGGTGACGGCGGCGTTGTCGAAGAGGAAGCTGGAGCCGCGCATCAGCGTGATGGCGTTCTTGTGGCGGTAGAACTGAATGAGGGGAAGGCTGCAGACACCGATGAAGGTGGAGCGTTCGTTGGTCGCGGGATCGCGCATGGCGGTGGCGGCAGCGCTGCTCGTCTTGAAGACGGTGAGCGTTGTCTTGGTGATCGTGACGGTGCCATGGAAGGTGCGGTGGCTCTCGTCCGGCACGAAGTCCATCGCCATCGTGAAGGGGGCTGCAGACGTCATGGTTGAGACAGCAGTAAGAAAGGGAGAAAGATGCTGCTTTGTTAAAGTGTGTGCTTCTGTGGGCACGTGTTTCTTTTTTTTTTTCGCTATCTGGTGCACGTCACTCCTCTTTTTTTTTTACAATCCGTTTCTCCCTGTGTTTTCGTTGTCTTGGTGTTCGATGCAGCCTCGCTGATGCACACACACAAAGGCAAACAAACGCAAACAAGCTTGACGAGGCAGCGGGGCGGCTGCGTGAGAGAGAGAGACAGCAAGAAGACAAAACACGTTTTTTTTCTACTAGAATAAAAAAAAACAGAATGAGTTTGAGACGATGACAACTGCGCACGCGTTGAACGCTTGAAGCTTAAGAATCGAAAAAGAAATGGAAAAGAAGTTACGCGCACAATTTTATCCTTTTTTTTCAAGTTGCTCTACGGAAAAAAAAATGCTTTACCTGCGTGTGCGTTGGGGACACGTGGGAGAAGAAGCGACAGAGGAAAAGGAAAGAGAAAGGTGAAAAGTTAAGGGGGAGAAGAGCGTCAGAAAATGCGTGCCTATGAAGCACTCATGGGCATCGTTGACCGGCGGAGACGCACGTCATCGCACTGCTTTGCCCAGGCGAACAAGAGCATCGGCTTGTTGGGCTCGACGCCACGCACCCCACAGAGTGTTAGCTACAACTTGTTTTGAATATAATTTTGTTATACATCATCTATGCCATCATTGTCGATTAACACTGATAATTGCTTTTCAGTCGAACGTACACCGCTACCCTAACACGCACTTGCACACGCACTCGCACGCACTTCCACCCATGACATCGCAGCTCCTCTCCGTCGACATACTGGCGACAAGGGCGAGACCGCGGGGAGAGCGCGTCAACAAAGAGGGTTATAAAAATAAAGAAAACGGCGCGGAAAAGACACGAGAATCAGGAGAAGAAAGAGAAAATACAAGTGAAAGAAGCACGCAGAAGCCTGTGCAACGCGTCGGCGCCTGCGTCTTGTGTGCGGTGGTGTGTGGATTAGCGGATGACATGTCCTTCATGCCGCAAGAACGATTGAAAAGAAAAACAGAAAAAGGCTATTGTACATCATTGCCTGCTATTGAGAGGCGTGGAGCGTTTGTTTTATTTTTTCCTTCAGAGAGACCTATGAACGTGTATCAGAGAAATAGGAAAATCGAAGATTGTTATTGGGAGGGCACAGCCACTGCCGTTGCTGCAAATACGCTAGGCCTCGTCGTCCGAGTCCTCGGCAATGTCCCGCGTCGCACGCTTCCCGCCGCAGAGCGGACACGACCGCACCCCCGCTGCGTTGCAGACGGCGCAGATACTCTTGTGGCCACAAACGAAGTACTGCACGGTGGACGATCGCGGTAGATTACCGCAGCTGCTGCACATGCCCTTGGTCAGCCGTGCCTTCAGCACCGCCTGCACCTTCGCCTGCACATCGCCCAGCAGCTCTGACAACAAATACACCTCCATGTCTGACATGTTGCCGACGTCCGCGGGGTCGGGCGTGTAGCGATGCCGCAGGTAGGCCCGCTGCAAACATCGTCGCTCGTTCACTAACGCCTCCTGCCTCATGTTAAGCTCGCGTTGAGAAGGGCGGGGGACAAACGTGTACGCGCTGCTGCTGCTCTGCGGCGGTTGTTGCTGCCGCGTAGGGGACGCAGAAGCCGATGCGGGCCTCGTCCAAGAAGTGGATGCACTCGCGTTCGCACTCGTATTCGCAGGCGGGGCAGCAGCGGCAGGTGGCCGTGCTTCATCGCCGCTGCGGGCTCGTGGGGTGCCACCGCTGCCGCCACTGCCGCCACTCGGCGACCGCGGGGTCGTCGCCGCACCGTGCGTCTTGCGCAGCAGCGAAGTCTGCAAGTCGTTCCACTGCTGATAAATTGCCTCCTTATCGGCCTGATTGGTTGATGTGGCGGAGGCGAAATGGGACGTGGTGGACGTCCCTGGCGAGGACGCGTTGCACGCCGTGGCGGAAGGCGGACGTGGCGCCGTCGGCATCGGCTGTGCGGCGTGGCGCTGATGCGTCTTGTACAGCTCCTGTGCCCGGCGGTGCAAGTAAAGAGCTTCGCGGAAGGCGCGGTCCTCTGCGCTCTCGTCTTCGGAGGAGCTCTGAGCGGCGTCGCGAGGCGCTGGGGAGGAGGAGCTGCGCCAGAGGTGATCCTGTGCCATGAAAGCATCCCACTGCTGCTGTGTCTGGGTCTTGTGCGACGCCGCGGGGCGGTTACGCCCATTTCCCGAGGAGGAAGAAGAGGCACCACCACCAGCCGCAGCAGCACTGCCACTATTGTTCGCTGTTGTCTTACCAGCGGGTGAGGTTGGGGGAGAGGCGGCTGGCTTGTGGGGCATGTGCGGGGGGACGGCCGTCTCCGAGCGCGGCGGCGGAGGCACAGGCCCGACGTTCTCGTACGCGCTGAGTGGCACGCGGTTGCCATGCGCACGTCGCCAGTGCGCGTCTGCCGCGGTGGCGGTGGCGTTGCTGCCGTCCGCGTTGGTGTTCCGTGCGCTGCATTTGTGTGCTGGTTGCGTGGTGCGCTGCTGCGAGCCGACGTCGCGCCAGCCGCCCGGTACGCCGTCCCCGAACAACTCCTCCTCACTAAACAGCGGCGGCTGTGCTGGACGTGCTGAGGTCGACGTCGATGTCGATGTTGTTGTCGTGGTGGTGGTGGTGCGTCGTGCAGCTCCGCCGCCACGGGTAAACGCCGTCGCACGTGCGTAGCTGTACGCTGTCCCGGACGCTGCCGCTGCGGTAAAGGTGTAGGAGGCGCTGAACGGGTCCTCTACGCCCCAGCTGCCGAGATTGTTGCCAGCCGCATCCGTCCGCATACCGGCCCCGCGCTGCAGTGGGCGGCGTTGCACGTCAGCGAGCGCGGCCTCGTAGGCATCTTGGAGGGCCTTGAATGCCTCGCCGTCGCTGTTGGGGTTACGATCCGGGTGGACGAGCAGCGCTTTGGTGCGGTAGGCCCGCTTCACGTCATCTTCAGTGGCGACGAAGCGACTGAGTTCCAACAGCTTGAAGTGCTTCTCCATGCAGACTGAACAGGCGTGCACGCATTAAAAAAGGCGTGGTGGTGAAGCACCTATTTCCTTGTGATCTTCTTCTTCCTCTGAGGTGAGCAGATTTGGGTAAGCGGGTAGTGGTACGACAGAGAGTGTTGATAGACGGTGGTAAAAGAAAAGGGAATGAAGAAAGGAGCAGGGAAGTTTGTACGTACGCCGTCTTGGTCGCTGTCGGCCGGTCTCTTCGCATACACACACTCGAGTGTCCATGTTGAATGCATCAGAGGGGAGCCGCACTTCTAACTTTTTTTTTTGCTGCCTTTCTGCGACCTCTCTGACACTGCAACTAGGAAAGGAGAAAAAAGACACTCGAGTAGTGGCCTGTGGTGAAGTATGAGAAAAGAAAGATGCGAGCGCCGTACATCACCGCCGCCAACACAACAACCACACATGGAGCGACTTTCCTTTTTTTTCTGTATGTTAGCTTCATGACCACTCATTGTTGCAATTATTCTCTTTTTTTTTTTAGTGATGCAGTTGTGCTCCGCACAGCTCTCAACACTCGCACTCCTGCCCTCACAGCCTGTGATCGAGTGATAAAATACAACTAAAAGTAGAGTGTTGCGCACAAGGCAGAACCCTCTTCCTCTTTTTAAACAAGACTCACAAGCTCTCTCGTTCTCCGTCAAACGTACACGTAGGACTTGTTCCCGTGTGCCTGCATGTACTGCGCCATTTCCCACAAATCCATCGTACGCCCTCGGTGCGTCATGAAGCGCAGCACCGCACGTATCGCAGCGTCCTGCTCCTGCAGCGGGACAACACGCAGGTAATCGCCCGGGATGCTCATGACGGGACTGTGCGACGACCACGTCGAAGCACCAGCACCACCACCACTACTGTGACTAGTCGCACCAGTACCGACACTGCTGCCGCTGATGTTGTTGTGATGAGCGCGGTGGGTCCACCAGGCGAAGCGCTGCAGATAGCGCGGATCGAGCAGGGCCACCTCGGGCACGTAACGCAACCCACCCGTCCCTTCCATCGCCGTGAAGGACGACTCAGCGTTGGGGGACGAGGGGCGGCTGCTGGGCGATGATGAAGGAGAAGAGTGTGGAGCGGGGTGATGCGCGGTGCTGTACGTCGCTGCAGGGGACCACAGAATCGACGCAGACGACGGAGAAGACGAGAACGCATCGCCATTATGGAGTGATGCGCTTGCGGCTGAAGAGGTGGGAGAAGGTGAGAGCGGGACCAGCGGTGGATGCACCGTTGCTGTGGCGGCGGTGGCGGCGGTAACGTCTGCCTCATCCACGCCGTCCGTCTGCTCCGTCTTCACAACTGTATTCTTGGCTGCGTCACGGCGGGGCCGTCCAGGGCGACGCTTCAGCGGCGGTGTCGTGTGGTTTGTCGCGTCCCTCGACGTCGCACCCGCCTTACGCCCCCGCCGTCTGCCACCAGCCGCGGTGGACGCCGTCAGCGGCCACGCAGGGAAGAAGGAAAAGCCCGCTCCTCCTCCGCCCACCTGCGGCTGCTGCGCCTGCTGCGCCTGCCCCTGCACTGTCGACGTCGGCAGCAACGCGTACTGCGGGTAACACCGGGCGAGGGCGTGGCGCAGACGCTCGCTTCGCTGCAGCAGCCGCAGCACCGCTTGGGGTGATGGCGTGGCCGCGTACCACTGCTGGTACGCCTCGCACTGAGCTCGGTGCGAGGCGTAGAGCGAGGGGGTGGCAGAGTGGCGCAGGAGCTCGTACATGACAGTGATGCGACGGTGCAGTAGAGGAGTCAGGGCGGTCAAAATCACCCGCGCCGTGATGTCCTCCGCAGCGCTCAGGCAGGCGCGGGTGTGCTCTCGCGCAGCGGCGCAGACACTGCGTGCCACCGACACCACACGCGCTTTTTCCTCAGCTGTGCAATTCGATGCGAACGCACTCGGCAGTTCAAACGAGGGGTGTGAAGGCTGCGGTGTTGTGAGCGGCGGTGAAAAGAAAGGGAGCTGTGTGGCGAGCTGAGCCGCCATGTTCCACTCCCGCACCGTCAGCGCCGTCTCCAGCGTATGCCACACAGATGCCGTGTACTTCTCCACCAGCCACGCCCGCCACGCCTCCTGCGTCTCCCTCCTTGCTAAGCGAAAGGGACAGGATAGGTGGTCAAGAATGTGCACTGCGACCTCCAACACCTCCTCCAGGCGCTGCATCAGCGTGAGCACGAAGGCACGCGACGGAGCGACAAGACGCAGCTGGTGCGGCCGCCCACGTGGCACGACGCCCACCATCACCGTCTCGTCCAGCACGGCATCGTCGATGCCACCCAACGGAGCTGACATGCTACCTGCCTGCGCTGCATTAGTGGTGGTTGTCGCTGGGGTCGTGGTGTCGAGCTTTGCGGTCTGTTCCTTGCGGGGTCGTCCCATACGCACCACATGCTGCCGCCGCGGTTGCACTGGAGGCTCTTCGCCTCGCTTTTCTTCCTCCTCCTTTACCGCTTCCGTCTTCGCGGCTCCAGCAGTGGTCCATTTACCCCGCTGAGCACCCCTCTGTGCCTCGGTCTCTGCGTCCAGCTCACACCACCGACGTAGCGAAATAAAGACAGCGTCCAGCGGATCGACCGCGTCGTGCGGTGCCCTCGCCTCCTTCGTAGCCACTAAAGATGTGTTTGGTGTGCGGAGGTGTCTCGGCGGGGGGAAAGGATGCTCCAAGCTAGGCAGGGCAGACTGATGCAGCAGCTCCACGTAGTGCCGTAGCGTGGCCGATGCCATGGCGGGCACCTGTGCGAACTGCAGCTGCAACGGGCTGCAGCGGACACAGGGACACGGCAGGGCACTGGAAGAACAGAGAGCATCCTGTGCTGTGGCGATATGGTCGTTGCTCACGCTGATGCTCGCGCTACGTGCGGCGAATGTGGCTGCGTCACGTGCGCCGTCTTTGTGGCGTGCGGTGCGGATAGCTTCGCTGTGGTGGCGCAGGCGTTGCAGCTGAGCGAGCACCGCCCCACGCAGCGACGTGCGGTCCTCCGCTCCGTCACCCTTGCGTTGACGAAAGGAAGCCGATGGCGTAGCCGTGGAGGGTGCGGGCGGGGGAAGGCATATGTTGCGCTGCGCTCGTGCCTGCTGCTCCTGCATCAAACCGACCGTGTCAGCTGTGTAACTCACCCCTCCGCTCACCCACTCTACCACCGCGCCGGCGGGGTGCGTGATGGACAGCAGCGCGGAGGAGGAGGAGGGGGAAGAAGAAGAAAAGGATGGTGGCGATGGCCCATCGAATTCTGCCGCTGGTGCCGCCACAGCGCTTTCCGGCCCGCTCAACAGCGCACCGGCATCCTCTCCTCGTTGGTGTGGTGAAGCTTTATGACGTAAAGTATCAGTCTTGAAAGCCACATCGGGTAGCGCAAAGGACGCGAACGTGTGGAAAGAATCGGAGGGAGGGTGTGGGTGGAAGTAGGTGGCGGTGGAAGCGAGAAGCCGCGCCGCTGCTGCAGCCAAGGCGGTGTCCTGTCGCCGCTCCGGCTCTTTATCTGTTGATGCATTCGAAGACGCATCCGCTGTGGCGTGCGCCGTAGCTTCATCTTCTCCGCCACTCCCACGCTGTGTGTCTGCCGGCGAAGGCGGAAGCATAATACTCGTAGCAGTAGCAGTGGTAGCAGTGTTGTCTCGGGTTGTGGGGCAGCTGCGAGGGGCAAAGAGCGGCGAGGCTGTCTGGATCTCTCGCTGTGCTTCGTACCGTGCCTGCGCGGCCGCGAACGACAAGCACAACTCCGAGCCTGAGGCGCGACCATGCCGATCACCTTCCCCTGCATTGTTCTGTTGTTGGGTCGAGCTCAACACACTGGGTGTTCCCAAACTGCCGAGATGAAGGCGACGTACGGGACGCGGCGGAGCAGAGACCCGGGGAGGCGACGCTGAAGCCGACGCTGAAGCACCGCTGCTGCCGCCTTCACCGCCAGCAACACGCAGTGCATCTTCTTCACCCTCCGTGTCTGCTCGTGCTTCCGCTGGTGCTGCTGTGGCATCGAGTGACGTGCCTCGCATGCACGCAGGGACAGGAGGGAGCCATGTACTAACACAGCGGATCGTCTGTTGCAGCCGCGTCTCCCTATCTTCTTCGCCATCGCAAACAGCCGTACCAGCAGAACCCGCGGAGGAAACCGCACTAGCAGCAGCCGTGGGCGAGGGTGTGCTCCATGACGCAGGGCCTCCGCCAGCGGTGTGCAGCAGCCACATGTGTCGATCTGCTGCTGCCCGCAACCGCGCCAGACAACTGCTACTGCCGCTGGCGCTGCTGCCACGAACTCGCTCCTCCTCCTCTCCCACTCCGTCCTTCGCCGGCTGTACGCCGGATTCGAAGAAGGCCGTGCACGGCACCAGCTGCTGCACCAGCTGCTCAACGCCAAAGGTGCGGGACAGACGCGGCACGATGCTGCACAGTTCCACCTCTTCCAGTACATCGAGGCGGGCATCAGTGTCACCGGTCGGCAGCGTCAGCGATGACATGCTGCGTGCGCTGCCGCAACCGCTGATGCTAGCGCTCGTGGTAGCATCCCCGTAGTGCACGCGTGGCCGCTTGCGGGTCAGGCACTCCTGCGGGATCAGCTGAAGCGCCTTGCTTGCTGCGCTCGATGCATCTTCCTTCGTCGACTCGTCAACACTGTCAGTTGGAGTCGCGACGGTGATGGCAGTGGCGCCGGCGGTACACAACGCTTCATACGTGCTCGCATCTGCATCAAGCCACACCGTTGTGAGAAGGGAGGGCTTGCTGCTATCTTTTCTTTCTGACGCTGCGGTGCAGAGATTTGCGGTGGGTGGCGTAGACACGGAGGCATCGGGTGGCTTCACTGCAATCACCTGCAGTATCCGTCTTGCTGACGTCGCGGTGGGCTGCATGACGATGGGAGTAGGAGAAAAAAAAAGAAAAAAAAAGAAAAAAAAAGAAGAAAAGGGAAAAAGAGGAAGTAAAACTTCCTGTGAAGCCCGCTGTGTGCGAGTGTATTTTGAGAGGGCGTACAAATACGAGCGTGTATGTGCGTGTGTGTGAAACACTTTAAATTCTTCTTGTCTATGCAATTTGTTTACGTGTAAGTAAAAGAAAAAGAGGGAGAGGGAGCGGTCTTGCCAGCAGTCCCGCCTGCTGCTTCCTTCTGCGCCGTTTACTCAGTTATGCCAATCTCTTTTCCTTCTTACTTTTGTTTTGTCGAACTGGTTTGTGAGCGTCTATGATAGCAGACGTACGGTGCGATGTCAAGTACAGGGAAGTGGTGCGTGGCGTGCGTCGCACACTTACCACCCCTAACTACACAAACTCACGCGCTCACTCACACACACCTCTGATGCCAGCACCGGGCAATCGGGAACGAAAACAGGTTTGTGAGCTTTGAATGTCTGTGCTCGCGTGCGTGTGTGTGTGTTTGTGGGCGTCCAAACCACACTGGCAGGGTGTAAAGGCACATGTATGCATCAGCCACGGAGACATACCACGTAGGGTAAGAAAGAAAAGAGAGAGAGAGAGCAGAGAGAGGTGAAAGCTGTAAAAATTGTGACAAACAAACAAAAATTGACTTAGCGGCTACACGAAACTCATAAGCATCTTCCATCTATGCAGCAGATCCGCGAGAAGGGCTGTACGATTCAAAAACTTCGTGACATTCAAGACAAGCACAACATCCCATAAGCGAGCAATTCCTGAGGAGCCGTCACAGCGAGCAACGATAAGAAGGGAAGGAAAATGAAGGCGGCATCGGCTCGACCTAATTCCTCAAACCTTCACAGCCATAGTGACCGTCGCAAACAGAAGCAGAAAAGGCATTCTACCGCCTGCGCAGTCCGTCCGTGGTTCTGCAATCACTCGAACCTCCAGCTCCACGCCGTTAAGTTCAAGGTTCGCTTTAACGTTGTTGTTTTTTTTCTATCTTTCCGATGGCACACAGAAACACAAACGGGGAGAGAACAAAGAAGAGAAAAAGAGAGACACACCAGTAACAGAACAACAACACACCCTCAACAGCAACAAGAAGGAAGGAAACAAAACAGAAAAAGTCACGCAATACGCGGTACGAGAGAAGGACGTCAATACAGTCTACACCTAACGCAGAGGTAGAAAGAAGACAACGGAAGCGAGCGAGAAGGGCACTCAAAGCAAAGAAGAAAAAAGAAGTGGCTGAGGCGGAGTGCAGTGCGTGACGGGCTGCCTTCTGCATCTCACCGGCCCACGCTTCCCTTTCACCCTCGTCCTTACTTCTTTGGCGGAGCACTACCAGGAGGAGCAGCACCGCTGCTGCCACCCTTCATCGGCTCACACCCTGTCGGCAGCGGCGCCTTCGGCCCACTCGGCTGCCCCAGCGTGTCACCAAATACCTTCTTGTGGCGCTCCATCGCCTCGGCAAAGGACGCGTCGCGCGCCTTCTTCGTCTCCGCCTCCGCCGCGAGCGCGGCAGCCGTGTCGGCGTCCTCGTACTTCTTGTACGGTGCCTCCTTCGGCGTTTCCTCGTAGTGGCTGGCCGGGTGCACCGGCGGACGCCCCTCGTTGTCCTCGAAGCGGATGCCATCGTTGAAGGTGACCTGAAAGGGCATCTTCTCCCCTTCCTTGCGGTTCGACGTCCACAGGTGGCGCCACTCCGCCCGCGGGCCGTCACGCGGCTCCACGTACTCGCCGGCCTGCACGAGGTCGTAATCCGGGTCCTCGCTCGGGTCGGTCTCCTTGCCGTGCCGGATCTGCTCGCGGAAGCGCTCTTTAGCCCGCTCCACGGCGCCTTCAAAGTCACCGGGGCGAATCTTTCCGGGGTAGGACCACGGCTCCTGCACCACCTCCGTCCGCTTCACCATCTCCCACTCTTTATCTTCCTCCTCCATGATGCGGCGCAATACCTCCTCCTCCTCGTCATCGCAGCGCAGCAGGTGGCCCTGCTTGAAGCCGTAACCCTCGGCCCGGCCGTGGTGGTCCGGGCTGCCCTGGTAGAGGTGCGAGAAGGGGTAACGAGGGTAGGCCTCCCACTTACCAGTCGGCCCCATCATGTCGTAGCAGTACTTGTAGCGGAAGGTACGGTTGCCATGCTCGTCCACCGTCTCGTCCCAGTTCAGCAAGATCTGCGGCGGGCGGGGGAACATCTCGAGTGGGTCGTTCGGGTCCTTGGGCTGCCAGTCCTTCAGGCGGAAGAGTTCATCGGCGTCCATGTACCAGTGACCCACGATGTCGCTCTTTACGTTGGCCACGTGCCAGCGAAAGGGTGAAGTGGTCTTGGTGTTGTACAGCAGGGGGTCGCAGTAGCTGCCGGGCACCATGCCATAGGCGGAGAGAGGTGCGAAGCAGATCTGCTCGAGGCGCTGCTGATGCAGGTAGCCCTCCTGGATGGGCGAGATCCACTCCTCATCCCAGGTGTAAAGGATCCAGGCACGGTGGCGAATCTGGCGCCAGAGCCGCAGCACGCGGCCCGGCTTGACGTTCTTGAAGGTGGTCGGCGGGGCGTTGGCGTCGTCCTCCTCGGCCGCCCACACCCGCAGCAGCGGGGTCGTGCGGAAGAGCTTGCTAGAGGTGGAGCGCAGCATGGTAAATGCAGATCGCAGACGCACTGGGAGAGTGCTTTGCTAATTTAGAAGGTGGGAAAAAAGAAGAACACTCGACGAGGGGTGCGAAGAACAGGCAGAAGCAGATGATACTAGGCGATGAAAAACCGGAAGATTGGGTGTGTGTGTGTAAGTGTAAGTGAGGGAGGTACTACGACTACTACTTGTGCTACCGCTAGTTGCTAAACGAGAGAAAAGCGCAACACACGACGCTGCGGTTTCTTCTCGATATAAAAGAAGGAAGAAAGAAAACGGCAATAGTAAGAAATACACGAAGGTGATAATGAGAGACACTAAAAGGGAAAAAAAAAGGCTGGAGAATGACAAATGCGCGAAGCAGTCTGCGACGCACCTCCTCAAGTGCTGCCCACTTTAGTCCGTGACCTTATTGTTTTGTTTGTACGCTATCTCTTAGGCAAAGGACGTGAGTTGAAACGGTGTGAACTTTGTTTTATGTTGGCCTTAATTCTATTTCCGTTGGTTGCTCCGTGCCTTCGTCACCACCTTCCGCGTGCGGTAGACGAGTTGGTGTGTGTCGTGTTGGAAGGGGCATGTTGGGGAAAAGGGAAGAACCAAGAAGAAGGAAGGGCGTGCGAGAGATAATTGAAAACCAGTGCGCAGAAAAGACAAGTGCTTGAACAAATCTTAAAGAGAGAAAAGCTCCTCGAGGTTGCCTCCCGGCGCTCCATTTACTTATTTTTTGGCTTTAGGCGCTACGCTGCATTGCATAACTCGCATCAACAGAGAATATGTTTTTTTTTTCGATTGACTCCGTTTGTTTCTTTTGAAGTGGTGCTGATAAACACCACACAACAGCATCGCAAATATATGAAGTGCAGTCCTTTCGCTGATACACTCGTAAAAGTTTTCGGAAACACCACCGTTCACTCCTCCGCCCTCCTCCTCGCTAGTTGCCCTCCTTCTTCTTACTGGCAAACATCGAGAAGAGCGTCGGCGTGCCTTTCGGCCGGCCCGCCTTCTCCAGCCGCTTCACACTCGCACTCTTTGGCCCAGCAGGCGCCACGGCCGCCGCAGCTGCAGCAGAAGCAGCACCGCTTCCAATGCTTTCACCGGCCCGATCACGCTTCACTCCGGCATTAGAGGCCGATGATACCGCTTCTCCTCCTCCTCCTGCCGCTGTCGCCGCACTCGCAGACGACTGCAGCCCACAGGCAGCGAAGAGGGCGGCATGAAGACGCTGCGGCACGTACTCGGCCACGACACCAAATGCCATCGACATCGGTACCTCCTCAGCTTCCACCGCGCTCGTGGTGGACGTGGTAGGATGAACAGGGCGAGCGCGTTCGGGTAGCTGCAAGATGGCACGCAGCACGGCAGAGGCACGAACCTGTAACACCTTGCGCCGCAACCACTCCACTGCAACGGCGTCGGATAGACGGTAATACACGTCCGGCCTGCTGTCATCTTGTTACCGCTGTCACTCCCCACCACACGCACCTCGCAGAAACGACGCAGCAGCGCGTCGTCCTGCAGGGCATCGAGACAGCGTTGAAAGCGGAGGGGGTCGTGAGCGGCAGCGTGGGCCCAGCCCGCCCAGCCTTTGTCTGGCAAAGATGCACAAGGAGATGAGGATGAGAGAGAGAAGGGCGGTTGCGTGGTGCCACGTGCAGGCAACGCGTCGCCGCTGCTCCTCCGCTGATCCGTCATGGAGGGCGTTTGGCCAAAGGAAAAGGCAAAAGGGTTCGAGTTGGAGCTTTCTTCTTCCTCTTCCTCTGCACCACCACCGATGCCACTAAACACCGATACAAACGCATCAAGCTGGGCAGGAGACGCAGCCGTCGCTGATGGCACTGCCTGCTGCTGTGGTGGTGGCGACGCACCCGCGCCTCCGGACCGATAGAGGTCGCTCGCGGACATAAAGGTCTTCGAGAGACGCTCGTAGGTGGCTGCACTGCCGAACAGCTCTGACAAGGCAAAGAAGGTAAGATCGACCGGTGTCACCGCCAGCAGTTCACCGCCGTGGGGACTGCTCGGGACAACTTCATCTCCAACAAACCAGCTTTGCGCCATGTCGTTCGGCGGCGCCTGTGCTTGGATCTCGAAGAGTAGCGAGGAAGGAGAAGCCGCTGCTGCGGGTGAGGCGTGCGGGTGAAGGAGGAAGAGAGTGGGCTCGCCATGTCGAGGGTGGGGCAGGCGCACCACCTCTACAGCAAGGCGGGGAGAGGAGGAGGAGGAGGAGAAGGAAGAGTAGTAGCTACCGCCACCACCACAACCACCACCACCAGCGCCGCCACAACTTTCTCTGCTGACACGCTGTGCCGACGTAGCACTCATCTCACTCTCTCCGTGACGCTGTAGCGCGTCAGGTCGCACGTTGCCTTCCGCGGCACAATAACTTCCGACAACACCGCCAGCAGCGGTGCTCTGTGTTGATGTACGGGTAGAGCTCGCCACACTCGCACATGAAGGAGAGGCGGCGGTCACACCTACCGGCAACAACGCACGCGGCAGCACCCACACCCGCCGCTTTCCCTTCGAAGGCGTCACGGCGGCAATTGTGTTGTCGTGCACGTCGTAGCGCACCGTCACCGCAGGCGGCGACGCCCCACTGCCGGCGGTAGATGAGGATACCGGTGAGGAAGACGCCAGCCCCCTGCTGAAGTGCTGAAGGCTCCTTTCGTTCTCGGCGTCGCTGCTACTGCTTTCGCTGCCGTCGTCGTCGTACGCTTTGACGTCGTGTGCCTCCGCAACGGCGGCGTGGTGACGCACATCGTCGCCGTCGTCCTCCTCGCCATCGATGCCACGCGGGTCCATGTGAGGGTACAGCACGCGCGCAGACGTTGAGAAAACAGAGCAAAAGAGAAAACCAAAATTTCTTTATCTATGCGAGAAATAGTTGTCTATGGTGTACGTGTCTATTTGCGTCTTAAAACGTAGATTGCGTTGGGGAGGTGTAGTCGCTGTTCTGTGGGTGCACCTCGGGCACCGCGACACAAAGAAAAGAGGGCGAAGAAGTTGGGGAGGGAAAAGGTGTGGCGGAAATAGATGCTGCACAAGACACAGTGCCAGATGAGAGAAACAAAAGAGATGCTTAAGTGACGAGAAAAAGAAATTCAATTTTCATTAAGAGTCGAGTGCGTTCACTAAACTTTTTTTTTATTTTTACCAACATGGCAAACGCTGTCAAATGCTCACTAAAACGGCGTTGATTTTGATGCCCCGGCTGCACGTTGAGAGCAGCTGGTCAGAAACCAAAGCAGGACTCAAGAGGCACCACAGTCGTCCCCGCACACAAAGCGCAGTAGCCGATGCGTATTCCTCTGACCAGTTACAAAGTCGGCCCCGCGCTTTATTTGTTGCTATTCTTATTTTTTTCTTGTTGTTTTGGAGGGACAAGTTCCGACGCTGACGCACGACAACAGCACAAAAACACACAATCACCTACACATACAAACACACCTCACTCTTCCCAGCCACACGGACACGCAACACAGCTCATGTACTCAGAAACCTGCGGAGACATTCAGTATGCGCGTAAAAAATGATAAGCAGCGATCTTTGGGTATGTATATCTGTGCGTGTGTGTGCGGGTGACTCCCCTTTCGCTGAGGATGTATAAAACGGAAAAGTGTTGAAGGTTGCGCAGCAATGTCAATGCATGACGGGAGAAAAAAAACAAACATGGCACTGACAAGGGGGTAAAAACCCGGTTGTACAGCTAGAGGGGCTAACGCACACGCACACGCAAACAAGGAGAGAGAGATGCTCGTACCACGACGGAAGCTGCAGAAGCGAGGAAAGAGAAGAGTGAGATAAAAAGTTGTTTGCATACACGTGTGTGATGTTTTTTTTTTTTTTTGCAAGTACGGAAAGCCCAGAAAAAGAAAAAGAGAGGGAAAACAAGCAAAAATACGGGAGTTCGCTTCTCATGTATATTCGACTGCGCGCATCTCCGTGATTCACAAACACAAAACAAATCATCCGTCGCGTGTACCGGTCTGTATTGATGTGTGCTCCATGTTTTATTGTTGTTGTTTTTTCCTATTTCTTGCTCCCTAGACGCGCTCGTTGCCCGTGACGACGTCCTTCACCATCAGCATGTTGGCCCGGAAGGCCCAAATCGGGTGGTCGATCGAGGCCGGCCGGCGCTGTTCAATCGCTGCGTCGGCACCCCAGCACAGCAGGTAACCCGCCGCGATCGACGATACCATCATGCGCACATCCAAGCGAATGGCGGCGAGGACGGCGGCGATGGCGGCGACGGCGGTGGCCAACACGTGCGAGCGGCGCGTCCACAGGTTGCGGCGCGTGGCGAGGTAGTAGGCGCGGTACTCGTTGAAGGACGTCGCGCTTACCTGAAACTGGGGGGTGATGGAGACCATGATGGCAAAGAGAGGGAGGGGGCTTCGGGGTGCGGTGCAGAGACGAGCAACTCACTAATTTCTCGTACTTTTTTTTTTTTGTGTGTGTGGGGTGAAAAGAAAGAGGAAAATTCAGAAATAAGAAAGAGAGTCAGCCAACGATGTGTGTGTGCCTGTCTGTAGGTGTGTCTGTCTGTGGTGTGTATGATCGAACGCGCTAAGAGAGAGGAAGTGAAAAAGAGGGGTATAAAAAGAGTGAAGAAACGCAGATGTTGACTTGTTTTTGGATTCCTTCCACTCGTGCAAATAAAAAATAAATAAAAAGATAGGTGAGGTGTATGCAAAAGAAAAAAAAAGCGGGAAGGGTAAAAGAGACGGAGGGTATGAATTCGCGGGGTGAGACTGCTGCAAGAAAATCTATTTTTCTTTGTTCTTCTGTTCCGGATGGAGGGGTATAAAAAACAATAGAAGCGGAAGCTGAGAAGAGGGTGGCGTATGGCTGAAGAGTTGAAAATGGAGTAGACAATGTCAAACTACATTCGTGTAAAGACAAAAGGGGGTGGAGTACAGTTAAGGGGAGAAAAAAAGACGGTAAGGCAGTTGTGTGTGGTATGCATATTCCGTTTGGCCAGTGGAAAGGTGCAGAGGTGAGTGAGAGAAAGTGGACAAGAGGTGTGGGAACAGAGCGCAGCATGATACAGTACATTTTTTCAAAGGCAGCATTAAAGCATTTCCGGTCCTCTTGTTGCCTTTGTCCGTTTAAAGTTGATTCTAAAAGCGACGCACAGTCGATGGAAAAGGTACAGGAGAGGCGACAAGAAACTCCCTGCCTTTTCCTGGCGTTCGTGCTGGGTCTAACCACCATCCCATCAACGCGACAACACGACGATGCAAAAACTCCTTTCTCTCTCTTTCATCATACCTCGCTCCACAATAAGCCTGCGGCGATGGCGTGCTTCCTGCATTTCTTAATTCTTTTCTCTTTGTAGGGTTGTTTGTTTGTTTTTCGCGATCTCTCTTCATCTCCTTCTTCTCCCTTATTTTTTTCCTTTTGATCTCCCTCCCTGAAACGGGAGTGGGAGGCGTCGGTCGTAAACAGAGAAGAGTATTTCAAAAAGAAAAAGTAAAACACAGTCCCACACATGAAAAAAAGAATCGCATAAAATGGATCCCGGCAACGGAGAATGCCGATTGCACACACACACAGCCGAGTGATCATGTTTCGGCACTGGCACGTGTACACCGCTGCCCCACCATTTTTTTTCGTGTGTATGCAGTGATGAGGCCTGGCTACTATTATTTTTTTTATATATGTGTGTGTGTATGTAGTGCAAACAAAAAAAAAAAGTGAGAGTAAAAAAAGAAATAAACGGAAAGTGATATTGTTTTTGTTTTTTTTTTTTACGAAGACCCGAAGAAGTGGGCCACGGCGGAGTGTGTATATCTGTCTTTGCACGTGAGGTGGCGGCGGCACGGCGTGCAGCCACACACTCACGGGCATCAACGAGGAAAGAAAGAGAAAAAGGAAGAAGAAAAAAAAACACGCAAGAGCTAGGGAGAGGATGAGGTGGGGAAACAAATGATTAAAAAAAGAGTACGTCGGTCACGACAGCGGTAACGTGCCCCCTTTTTTTCCTTTCACCTCTCCGCCTCTCCATGCTGACTCGCGTATTTGTGTGGTGTGGGTGTGCGTATACGTGTGGTTTTGAAACAAGTACGCCGCTGCATGAAACTGCGGTGACCTTTTTATTTTCGCCTAAATGTTCATCTTGCCCGACAGCATCTCGCCTACCATCTTGAAGTGGGCGTACACCGACCAGTACGGGTTCTTCAGCGTCGTCGGCTGCGCCTGCTCCACCGCGAGGTCGCCGGCCCAGCAGATGGCAGCCCCCACGGCAGCGCTCACCGCAGCTCCGATGGGGTTGGCTTGCGCCGCACTCGCAGCCACGCCGACCGCGCCAACCACGGTGCCGATCAGGTGCACGCGGCGCGTCCACTGCTTGGAGTGCTTGGCAAGGTAGTAGACGTAGTACTCCTTCATGTTCGACGGCGACACGTCAAGCTTCGCGTTGATGTTGACCATCTTGTCTGTGGTATGTGTGTATGTGTGTGTGGGTATGTGTGTGTGTATGTGTAGCTGTGCGTTGAGCTCAGCAGTACAAGACGAGTTTGGGTTTCTTGAAAGGGGATGGAAGAACAGAAAGAACGAAGGGCAAGCAGAGCACCAAGTGAGAGAGTATCGACAAAAAGGTGTGTATGTGTGCTGCACCGAGGGTAAAAAGGGAGGAAAAGCAGAAGTACAATGCGGAGAGCTGAGAGAAAGTGTCTTTTTTTTTTTCAAAATCTTATTGCAGTGTAGAGAGACGATGTAGTGCCCCAACAAAAGAAAGAAAGGTGGGTAGAGAGAGAAAGAGAAAGAGATGACAGCAAAAGTTTTTCGCTATTAATTTTTTTTTATTGTTGGTCAGCCTTAACGGCATTCACCATGCAAAAAGAGGTGAGCTAAGCGCGCTTGTCAACGCGACCACGTACCTACCCAAGCACACGTGAGAACACACATCACCGTGCGAAGCCTTATTGTTATGGCGTCCACACGCGTGAAGAGAAAGGAGCAGGATGGCACACGCGCTTTCTCTTCGGGACATCACTTATCCAACACAAACTCCTGTGTCTTTTCATTTTTTTTTTGAAAGCTACGCGGCGCCGTCGTGCTGAAGTCTTTCTGGTTCTGGAAAATTGTTTTTTTTAGTTCTTTCGCTGCGCAGAGGTGCCGTGAAGGTACGTGCTCAGGTCACATCGATACAACAGAATATGCGCAAGAAACGCAGAGGAGAACCAAAAAAAATAAAAATGAAATAATGAACAGGATTTTCATTTTTGAAATTTACATCGATCCGATTGAAGCGCCAAAGAGAGAGAGAGAGAAGGCGGTGGCGGTGTGGTTGGTGCGCGAGAAATCCTCTCTCTCCCGCATGAGCACAGGTTTAAAGCCACTTTACATCAATCATCAGTACACGAGTACGGCGAATCAAGCGCACACACAAACGCAACATTCAACTTATACCTCTCTTCTGGTCTCACTTCCTCCTCTTTTCTGTGTGTATTACACTTTCTTTTCTCCTGGTCACTTCTTGCTCACCGCCCCTCCCGCCTCAAGCTCAGCGATCGCCTGCTGCACCTCCGCCGTACGCTCGCGGTAGTCCTTCCGCTGCGCCGCCCACGCCTCCTGGTCGGCCTTCATCTCCGCCAGCGTCTCGCGCTTCTTCGCCTCTCGCGCGGCGCCGTTCTGTCGCCAATCTTCTAATTCCGCCTGCGTGGCGTGGAACTCGGCCTCGGCCTCCTCGCGCAGCCGTGCCTCGACAGCCAGCCGCTCCGTCGCGAACGTCATCTCATCAGCGTGCGACTCCTGCGCCTTGGCGAGATCGGCCGTGAGCTTCGCTGCCTGCTCCACATACCGGCCCTCCTGCTGCTTCGCGTTGCCGATCTGGTCCTCCAGCTCGCGGATGCGCTTCATGAAGTCGTTGTGGCCCTGCTTCGTCTGCGTGTCGAAGTTCTCTGTTGTGCGCTTCACATCGGCGTTCTTCTCGCGCAGCGACTCGAGCTCCAGCTGGGCCTCGGACAGCTTGTACTTCTGGTAGTGGAGCCGCACCACCTCCTTCTTGAGGGCGTCCGACTCGGCGTTGTCCGCCTTGCGGCGGTTGCGCGTTGTGGCCCGCTCCAGCCGCAGCACGACATGATGCGGCACGCTCGTCCCACTCAACTCGCACCGCACGACGTGTTGGTTGTTCTCCAGCAACGCAGCAAAGGAAGCCCCGCCGTCTTGGGTGAAGTGGTTGTCGGCAACGTGCAGCACCCGCAGCGACGTGTTCGTCTGCAGCGCGACGCCGAGCGCGATGAGCCCGCGATCGCCAAGCCACGTGCCAGCCACGTCGAGCTCCATGAGAGAGGCTTCAGGGTACCCGAGAGCGGTGGCCAGCGCACACGCACCCTCGTCCTCAACCGCGTTGCCAGAAAGAAACAACTTCTCCAGACAGGGGTGGCGGCAGAGGGCACGGCCGAGCTGCACCACGCCATCCGGCGTGAACTCGTTGTCCCGCAGCGAGAGCACCGTGAGACAGGTGTTGGTGAGCAGCGAGCGGCACAGGGCGAAGAGAGCCGCGTCATCCAGCACGCAGCCGTCCAGCACCAGCGAGGTAAGGTGCTGATCCGTGCTGAGGGCGGAAAAGAGCAGCATGCCAGCCTGGCTGTCGTTGGCAGCACCAGCGTAAAAGGCCCCGCTAGAGGCTCCAGGTGACATCATCATCGAGCCATTGCCGCTGTTGCCATTAACAGCGCCGGCAGCGTCGCGCAGTGCGCGGGTGCGGGCGACGTAGCGGGAGCTTGACGCAGGCGCAGACGCCGCCAAGCGCGTGTCCGCAACGCCGCCGCCGCCGCCGCCGCTCCGCCCGTTGCCGGTTGCGGCGGTGCCGTTGGTTGCCGTCGTGAAGCCGAAGTCACCGCGTCGCGCCACCGCCGCCGCTGCCCCGTTGTCCCGCAAGTCGTTCAGCGAGAGCACGAGCGAGAGGAGTGCGCTGCCCTTGGCACCACTGCGAATGGCCGCGGTGCGCTGCTGCAGCAGCTGCCCAGCCGCTTCGGCGACATGCGAGGAAAAGCCGTTCTCGCTCATGTCGAGGCGGAGAAGACTGCGGCTTGCCCCGGCGGCGTCGAGCAGGTAGGCCGCCCCGCTGTCACTGAGGCCGACGGCGCGCAGCCGCACGTGGGTGAGGGTGGTGGAGGTGCGGAAGAGCTGCGCAAGAAGCTCCACAGGGGTGCGAGGGCCAGACCGCGTGCCGTAGCTCGTCGCATTGCCCCCGCCACCAACACCAGCATGGTTGCCCTTCAAGGCAGAGGTCACACCGCTTCGTCCGTCCTCGGCGCCGTTACCACTCCGCACTCGAGTCGCGCCGGTCGGTGTGGTGGTGGCGGGGTTGCCGCCGCTCGCCGTGCCGTCGTGCGCAGCAGCGGCGGCAGCAGCAGCGAGAACCGCCACGGCAGAAGACGCGCCGTCGTCTGTGTTCCCCACCCGCCGTGCAGCTTCCACAGGGGCGTCGCAGTTCGCGGCGAGAGGGTTGCCACTCAGATCTAAAATCTTCAGCGTGTGGCTCAGCACGCAGCCCTCCAGCACGTAGACCGCGCCGGCCTCCTCGATCTGGTTCGCGTAGGACTCCTCCGGCATCGAGCCGAGAACCAAAACGGTGAGGCGCTTGTGCTGGGCGATGGCGGCCCCGAGGCCCTGCATGGCGGTAAGATAGCGACTCCCCGTGCGAGCGGCGCTGCTGCTGGCGTTCGCTCCACCGCCACGAGTTGTTGACCGGCCTCCTCCTATTGTGCGGGAGCCGGTGCCCCCACCTGCAGCTGACTCCACCGTCCCGCTCTCCGCGCGACGCGTCCCTGCCCGTGCCCCGGCGCTGCCAGCGCGTGCGCCACCGCCGCCAGCCTGCGCCGCCGACGACGAGCCGATTGCGTTTGCGCCGAGGTCGAGGTGCGTAAGACAGGGCGTGTCCCGCAGCACCTGCACGAGCAGCTCGCAGCCGACGTCGCGCAGCATGTTGCCGTGCAGGTCGAGCTTGACCAGCGCGGACTGGTGTAGGAGGGGCACGAGGCTGTTGATGAAATTTGCACCAAGTCGCTGGCGTCGCAGCAGCACCTGCTGGTTGCCGAAGCCGTTCTCAATCATGGCGGTGTAGAGGCGTTTAACGTCTGGGGTGTTCTTCTCGTGTGTGTCGCGCAGCCATGCCGTGAACATGTCGCCGTACACCTGCTCGGCTGAAATACCCAAAGTAGTGTACATGGTTGCGGGTGTGTTCGTGTGTTCGTGTGTGTGCTTGTGTATGTGCGTGTGGGTTTCGAGCCTACAGGAAAGCGCTGCGCACGGATCGAGGGGCTGCGCAGCTGATAAGGAGCAGATGAGTGTGTCAACAACTATTCCCCTACCTGCACCGTATGTGTGAGTGTGTGCGTGTGTGTAGAGCGGCGCTGGTTAAAAGACAGAGAGAAGAGAGAGAGGGGGAAATAAGAGGGATAAGCAGAAAGGCAAATCAGCGATAAGTGCTGCACATACCAAACGTAGCGGCATGCTTCAGTCCTTCTCCTGAAAAACTCCGTGTTGTCATGAACACGCACATGACGCCTTTCTTCTCCTTCCATTTTTTGCTTATTTTTTCTTCTAGTTGTGGATGAGCATGTGAGGAGGCATAAAAAGAAAGAAAACAAAGCGGCCACACGAAACAACAACAAAGATGGGCAAGCAGTCCTGCAACAACTATAAAAGGCCAAACCTCGCCAAAGAACTGAATCACAAAACAGGAAACAAAATGAGGAGGTCGTCTCTCCCTCTCTGGGTTCTCTTCTCACGCCGCTATCTTCTCCTCGTGCGCGCGACGTTCGTCCTCTGCGAGCGCCTGCCTGTCCTTCTCCGACAGCCCGAGACGCCGCCGCACATACCGCTCATTCGAGCCCGGCGTCATGATAATCGTCTGCGTCCTGATAGGGCCGAAGTTCACGTGCACGTCGGTGCGCTCCGTCGACGGCAGCTCACTCTCGAGCCGTGTGATTTGGTCCTTGTCGGACAAGCTGATATCGATCAGCGGCGGCAACGCGATTTCGGTGTTAGGGAGGTCCAAGTACGACGGCGTGTCGAGTCGCAGGTGAGGCGGCAAATTTTCGTTGCTGGGAAACGTGCCAGGTTCGAGTAGCTGCTTGTACTCACCCATCATCACCAAGTATGTGCAGCGGCTGTAGGCGGTGTTGAAGCCGGTGCGGCGTAGCACGAGCCAGAACATAATGATCGACGTCGCCCCGCTCCAGAGCGCGATGGCGAAGAAGCGATTGCGATGCTTCACGAAGATCTGCATGGTGGGAGCTACAACAGAAAGAGAAAAAAGATAGAAGTGAAGAAGGCGATGCCAGAATGTGCGTGGATGAGTAAGGAGAAAAAGAGAGAAAAAGGAATCAGGTCCTTCCTATGCGTAGCACGCTCTCTCGTTTCTTTTAGTGCGACCAGTCTCCCCACTCGCACACCTGGCTCTAGTAGGACTGCAGGGAAAAAAAAAAGAAGGAGAGGATAATAAAGTTAGTTAGCTGAAGAGAAGAGTGCGAAGAGTCACGCAATTGCACTCGAAACCCGTACACGAACAGCAACAACACGAATGACATGTCGTACCTGTACTCCCGCTCACAGCTTTTGTTTTTTTTTTCTTGCGCACAGGTGAAATAATAGTGCCTCACAGAGGTGGTGAGGCTCACCGCCATCACCATATGTTGAATCCTTTTCTTTTTTTTCCACCGCGGAAGTTGCTGCCAGTTTTCGTAGTGGCACCTCGTCCCTTTGCGTCTATTTTTTTTTTTCGTGAGAGCCGTAGTTCATCGGCACGATGGTGCGCCGAAGTTTCATCGGAAAAAAAAAAGAGTCGCCTCGACGCGAAGACAAAAATCAACATGGACACGCCGAACGACGCAGGAGGAGCAGATGCAATGTAGAAAAAGGACGCAAAAGAACGGAG
Organism: Crithidia fasciculata; assembly: GCA_000331325.2. NCBI lineage: Eukaryota > Euglenozoa > Kinetoplastea > Trypanosomatida > Trypanosomatidae > Crithidia > Crithidia fasciculata. Next base: position 367,053 of record CM003408.1, on the reverse strand, counting down.
CGAGAGAACGATGGCTGAAAGGACAAGACGGCAAAGAGTAAGGGAAAAAGAGACGACCAACGCATTCACTCTCTATCTCCTTATTCCTCTTCCTCCGCCCACTATAAAAAAACCTTTACGAGGACACCGAGGCATCCCAGAGACTCTGAATTGTCGTCCCCTTCCGCAACCGTTCCACCGCCAGCCCAATCGAAGGCTCATACACCGGCCGCCGATCTGCGCTCTTCCGCCCCTCGTCGGCGTAGTACGCGGCGAAGGCGTCCGTCGGCGCATCCTGCACCACATCCTGTCCTTCCAGCTGCCGCTCCGCCCTGCCGCCCTGTGCGGTGTTCGCCTTCACCAGCGCCTCCCAGACACGACTCTGCGGACTACGTCCCTGCGTCTGTGGTAGGTCCGCCGCGTCCAGGCTGTCCTCCACCATGGCGGCGGTCATCGTGTCCTGCAGCTCGACCTGGATGCCGAGAATCGGCCGTGCCGTCCACGTGCGCCACATGGAGCTTATTTCGGTGTACAGCTCGTTCAGCTTCGCATCCGGGTCGATGCGGAAGCCAAGGACGAAGTTTCCGGCGTAGGTCGACGTCTCAATAATAAGCGTTTGTCCAAAGCGGCTCTGCTGCGAGCGCAGCCCGGTAAATTGCAGATAAGGCACCGACACGTTGAACGCCTCGACAGCGGCGAACCACACGACACGGAGATTGGTGACGACGAACGTGCCCAATACGCCTTCATCCTTGCTCACGTTCGTGACACCGCTGTTGCGAGAAATCACCTGCTCGCCTTTTAAAAGAATCACCTGTCCGTTTTGCACCACCGCCCCGCGCACACGCAGCTCGCGGTAGACGCGGGTGCTCTCGTACGCACTCCAGACGGCGTGAATCGTGGCATGCAGACGCTGACGCGCCGCTGCGTCCTTTTGTTGCACGGCAGCACGGCGGGCCTCGGACTCGCCGCCGGCCATACCTCGCGTCGCCGTCGATGCCGCGGCTGCGGCGGGATGGACGACGGAGAACAAAAACTGAAAGCGGCTCGCGTTAAACTTGGAGCTGATGGTGAGCGACTCTGTCGTGCCGCCCGCCAACTTCGACTCCGTCTCCTGCACCGACAGCTTCTGGATGCAGTAGTAACCGATGCTGAGGTTAAGAGAGCAGCGCTGCGCGCTCCACCAGAGCAGACGCAGGTTCGTGACGAGCAGCACGCCATCGTGGCCGTTGTTGCCCTTCGTGTCCTCGACATTCTTGAAGGTGGCGTAGACGTGCTCGGTGTTGTCGCGCAGCTGCAGGACAGAGATGGGCGAGTCGAAGCGGATCTCGCGGTCCTGCCAGAAAGAGAAGGCTTTGGTGATGCCCTTGGCAGGATTGCTGGACTTATGGTCCTTCGGCATTGTTGTGTGGGTGTGGCAGGGGCGTTTATTGTAACTAAGTTTGTGTTTTTTATTTCTTTTTTTCCGTGCGCGAATGGTGATGGGTTTTGTTCTCAGAGTATTTTACATAAATGAGGCTTGCAGGTGTCGTGTGTGTGTGTGCGTGTGTGTTTATGTCAGTGCAGCACAGGTGGGAAGCAGGAAAGCAATGAAAATAAGGGCAACGGTTTACAGTGCCTATGTGTGTTGATGCGCTTCACATTCAACAAGCACAAGATCAAAAATGGGAGTTTAGCCCTCTTGTTGTGCACAGCTGCGCTTGCAGAGAGAGGGAGAGTGGGAAAGAGTTGAGTAAAGAGGGAAAAGTTCACACGAAGGACTTTCCGCTGCAGCTAGGCGACCAAACACCGGCTGCACAAGCATCATGCGCAGGAATGTTTAACGCAGTGGCTAAGGAAGAAGTTGCAGAACAGCGTCGAGCAGAAAAAAAAAAACGCCTGCCCTAACGCCGTCGCTGCATCTCCTTTTTCTTTCCTCTCACCATCGTGTCTGCGCTGCTCTTCTCCTTTGACATCGAGAACAACGCGGCAAAGCTTAGAAAAAAACCCGCATGCACAGCTCTAAGCGATACAGCGGTACAAGTCTCGTGCACACACACACACATATACACTTAACTAATAATCACAAGCAGGTTTGTCCGTGCGTCATCACTCGGGCCACGAATCTCTCCCACAATAATTTAGAAGCACGTTCAGATCTGTTCTCTCTTTAACGCTATCTATTGCTTTACTTTATTTTTCCTTTTTCTGTGCCTCCATAAGTGGTAAGCCACTAAGGACTTCAATCCCTATCAACAACTCGAGCCAAAGAGAAGAAAAACAGAATAAAAAGAAGGCGAAAGGAAAATAAAACGAGAAAAACAGATACGGTGAAGAGAAAAGAGAGAGAGGAAGAATGGGGCAATAATAAAAGAAAGAATTATTGAGATGGCGCTACCAACGCACCTACTCACGTCTTCCGTGCCCGCATCATAACCACCTTCTCTCTCTCTTTCTCTTGAGCATACCCACACAGCGCCGACGACACACCCGCACATGCCCAATGCACGCATGTGCACGTCGATCTCCGTCTGTCTGTGAGTGTGCGTGTATGTGTTCAGGAGGACCTATACTACTACGTGTAAAGAGAAAAAAAAAACACAAGCGTTGAGCGGGGTTCAGAAAAAAAGAAGCCACCTACGCACAAATTCGGCTTCTTTCTTATTTTTTTTTCTTGAATCCGTCAAGCCTTCCGTTATCGCCTCAGAAGGTCCTTCAACCCTTGCAGGGCGTGTGAATTTTTTTGAGCTGCTCTAGAACAATAAAAATGATAATAAAGCTCCACTAGAAAAGAGAAAAAAAAAACAGAAACAGATCAACGAGTAACAGCACTTCGTTTTTTTCGTTCTTTTTTTGATGTTGTTACGCCACCAACGCCTTCCCAACAAGAAACAGTTTTAAAACAAACCAAACACGAAGTACAACGAGAAAGAGAAGGACAGCCAGCACGTGGAAAGGGAGAACACAACAAAGGAAAAATAGATCCAGCTGAAGGGTCCACTACTGGTGAGAGAGAGGAGGACACTGAGAAGATGGAGTCAACACCAAAGAGTGGAGGAGAGAGCTATAAAGAAGAAGGCTAAACCCATTCTTCCTCCCTTTCTCATCCGTCCTCTGCTACGACTCCTCAACTAGATTCTCCTTTTTGTCTTATGGTCTCGCTACTTTTGTTTCTTTTTGCCATTATCTCTTTTTAACACCTTCTCACGGTGCGCTTAACGTGCCTTACCGCTTAGTTCTTGGCGGCCAGCTTCCGCCACGCACGCATCTCCTTCACAAGCGCCTGGTGGTCGGCGTTCTTCGTCAGCTCCGCGGCGCGGGCGTAAATCTCGATGATGCGATCGTCGCCGTTGTACTCGTGCACCTGATGCGACCAGTCCTCCAGCTGCTGCAGGTCGCTGCAGCCCTTAATGGCCTCCACTGTGATGGCGCGGGTCGGGTCCACGTCGTCGAGCAGCTCCGTCACCGTCTCCTTCAGGTCGGCCTCGTAGCCCCCAGCCTTCGCCTCCGCGGCGTACTCCTTGTTGACGCTGTCCACGATGTCGAGCATCTGCTTCCGCGCCGTCGCGTCGTTGGCGGCGACCGTCTGGAAGTCGTCGAAGTACACGATGTGGTACTTCTCCGGCAGCCACGCCGTCAGCCGCGCACCGATCTCAGCGCGGTCGGCGGGGTGCAGCTCCGTGTTGAGGTTCCATCGCGTCTTCTCGCGCAGGGAGTTGGGCGAGCCACCGGGCAGGATATCGAGGCGGTTGTCCTCCGCCAGCTCGTTGGCGCGGATGCACTTCACGTACTTCATCTCCGCCTGGACGTGCTCCTCATCGAAGATGCGGGCGATCATCGCGTTCTCCACACGCTCGGCGTCGGCGCCGCTGCCGGCCTTCTTGTCCTTGAGCAGCTGCTGCGCACGGGCCACCGTGTTGGACTGCTTCTCCAGGCGGTACTTGATCTCGTTGCCGAACTCCTTGCGGTTGAGGTGGGTGTTCAGGCGGTCGGCATCGAAGAGAACGCACTCGTAGCTCGAGGCGAAGTCGATGTGCGGCAGCACCGTCTTGGCGAAGTTCGTCTCCTCCTCCGTCTTCGTGCGCGACTTCATCCAGGTCGGGGGCTCGCCGGTGAACTTGTAGTTGTGCGTGTCCAGCTCGAGGGCGTGGCCGTACCAGCGGTCGTGGTCGTAGCGGCGCTGGCAGCTGAGGGAGGAGGACGTGGCCATGGCAACCGCGCCAACAGCGGATGAGGCGGCACGGCGGGCGAACATGCCTGACAAAAGACGCAAGAGTGAAAGGAAAGGAGTGGTGAGAGAGAAATATAAGTGTGGCTGCACCGAGTGGGGTTGAGAGGGGTGTGTGTGTATGTGCGTGTTAGTGCTACTACTCACTGCGGTGTGCGTGTGTGTGAGAGAGAGAAGGAGAAAATGAGATTGAGAAAGAGGCAGGGAGAAAACAAAGGAGCAGTCGCGTGCAAGAGAGAAGTAAGAATAGCACCGCTGTCTTACGTAATCTTTTAGTGATACGTGTTCATCAGCAATTTGTTTCCAATCTCTCTCTCTGGTGGTTGTGCAGAGAACAGCGGAAGCACCGCCATGCACGCACGGAAGAGAACAACAGAAAAGAAAAAAAAAACGTTGCAGCGTGTGCTTTCCGCGTGTATCGAAGATGCACTCATGCTGGTTTTCTCTCCTGCATCAGAGACCCGCGACACCGGCTCGCAACGCTTACGTTCTTTTTCTTCTCCACGGCTCCTCCTGTTGAAGCCCAACGCTGCGTCCTGAACACCTCAGTAAACAAAAACAAAAAACCCGAAAGGTGCCACCTACAGACAGAAGAAGAAAGCACTTAGAGGACCATCATCGAGGAGAGGAGATGAACCGCGTATGCCGTTCCCTCTAAATACTTCGCTCTTTTTCTTTTTCCCCTGATGACTTCTCTTTTGAATATATTTGTTGCTCTGTTTGCTTTGTTTCTTCGTTGAAAGGGGATACGCTCCTGTCCTTGTTAAATAGTTCGAGGAGCCGCTTACACGACGGCACCGCCACACCGCGCTTCTCTTTACGCGTGCGACGAGACCGGGGAACACGTTGGGATAAACTCCCTCTCCCTTCTCCCCGCCCACACACACACACGAGAGAGAGAGAGAGATGTGGGAAGTTGGACCACGAGACCAAGCTTCACGGCAGCAAATAAAAACAGAAGAAAAAAAAACAGAAAAAGTACAGGTTCAGAATACAAGTCCATGAGAGCACGCAAATCGAAAAAAAAAAAAAGAACAGAGAATTGGATGTGGGTGTGTGTGGAAAGTGCGCAGGGAAGCGGCAAAACGAAATATTTGAGGAGAGTGATATAGAGGGCAAAAGACAAAGGGAAAAGGGTGAAAATTAGCCAGTTATCGCTATTCTTTTTCTTACTCTTTCTCTCTTCTTTGAAAAACAACAAGAGATGGACAGCCACAACAGAGCAAAAAGAAAAAAAGGGGGAAACAAACATACGTAAAACAAGATATACAACGTCATCTGATAAAGCCGACACGCAACAACACAAGTAGACAAGTAGGGATAGTACAGAGTGGCAGAGGATCCATCGAAATTGGAAATAATAATAATAATAAACGCAGAGCAAACTTCGTTCGCATAAGCACCGCACGCCTCTCTTTTCCGATTTCACTTTTTCTTTTTCTAACTGCTGAACCTCGAACACAGACACACGCGCTCGCATGTCGGCAGTCAACAACACCTGCCAGACGCCACCAGCTTCACCAGCGGCAGCCGTCCTTCTTCCCGCCTTCCACGGAGCGTGTTCACCAAAATCGAGAGCACCCAAAAGAGAAAAAACAAGCAGAGCAAACAGGGCAGGAAATGAGGTGATAAAGCGACGACTATTTCGCCCTTACCGAATCACCTACATCCATAAACACACACGCGGGGGTGAAGAAGATAAAAATGAGACCGAATGATATATATAAGATTGGGGAAAAAAAAAACACAGAGAGAGGAAGAGAAGTACGCTTAGGCCAATATACCTAAAACACACATCACAGCGTGCTTCGTTGGCAATGCTTGTCCACTGAAGAGACCCGCACACGAAAGGGGGAAGATGTGGTGCGATCTGCGGCAGCTGGAGAGCAAAATGCGTGTTAGTGTGCGTGTGTGCTGGTGTGTGCGTACTGATGAGAGAGAAGAGGGCTACGAAGGCGTAGTACGCATCAAGTGCGCCTTAACGCGCCGCTCCTCCTTCGCACACCCGCGTGGCCCTCAAGGACGCCTAAAAAAACAAACAGAAAGAAACAAAAACCAATTGAAGGAAGAAGGGACGTGGCGCACACGGACAGACAAATTCGCGCCTGCTTTCAAATACATCACCATCATGGCGCACCGTCAACAGGTGGCCACGACGTACCGCAAAAACACAAAACATTACGCCCGGCATCAAGGCTACAGCAGCAGCGTATATCAGTCACGCGCCCCTCTACGCGTTGTGCGTCGTGGCCGGGCTGGAGAAGCTGGTGTTCTTCAGGAAGAGCGGCGCCAGCCCCAACTCGTTAAAGTCGGAGAGCGAGTACGATGCTCGGATGCTCAGCATTGTGCGGCTGTCAAAGACGTACACGCAGAGCATAAAGACGTCGAAGGTCACCTCCACCCCTTCCGGCACGCGGTGCTTCATAAACTCGTAGATGGCGTCCTTCTGCGGCTGCGAGAGCTGCTTGCGCATGCCACGGCCCAGCTGCGCCATGCCCGCCATGAAGCGCTCTCTCGACAACGCCTTATCCTTCTGCGTTACGCGGAAGAGGGAGGCGAGCTGACTACGGCCCTGGATGACGATGTTCTGCAGCTGCTCCATGGCATCGATGTCCCACCGCAGCGGGTCGGGCTTGCCGTTGGCGATCTGCTGTACCTTCTTCACAAACTCGGGGCCACTGATGTGGCCGTTGCCGCGCTCATCAAACGACTCGAAGAGCTGGAAGAGCTGACAGTCGCTCGTGGTGTAGTCGATTGCTCGCATGACGGAGCAGAACTCGTTGTAGTTCACCACCTCCTTGTTGAAGGCGGCAGAGACGAGCTGGGAGCGGTGGTTGGCGCGCTGCTGCTGCAACACACGCGCACAGACGGACTGCCGCCAGTCCTCGCTCCAGAGCTCCTGCAGGATGTTGTGAAAGTGGTTGAGGAAGGGGGCGTACCAGATTCTTGACTGGTCGTCTACCTCGATAAGGTAGCCGCGCAGGAAGTACCAGGGAAGGTCGAGGTTCAGCACGTTGCGCATCGACTCCACCCACTCAATCATCCACAGCGAGCCTTTGTTCGTTCGGTCAAGCTTGGAGAAGTAGGCGAGGAGGCGGTGGCGACGCTGGAAGATGCGCTCTCGCAGCTCTCGCAAGATGTCGTCCTTGGTGCGGCGGTGCATCAGCATGCGGCTCACGAAGCTGCTGAGGTGACCGCCACCAGCGCTGCCGTTCGTGGTCCCCGCGAAGGAGTTGATCTTCGCCAGCGTCGGCGTGGTGAGCGCGAAGGAGTCGACAAGACTCACGAGCTGCGGCTCGTCGTACTCGTCCTCGAACATCTGATACGTGTGGTACGCCGGCTCCGTGTTGTCGCCGATGAAGGTGCAGGTCGAGCCGTAATTTGAGTTCGGCCCGTCGTAGTTGCTGGCGGAGAAGACGGTGATGAGGCGCCGGTTGTGGTGCTCCTCGTAGCCGCTGAGACACTCCTCATGCGAGCGGACAACAAGCTCCAGCTTGTTGTTGTCGAGGAACTCGTTCGTGACGTCGGAGCCGAACTCGACGCCGGCGCCACGCTGACTCTCACGCCATCCCTTAATGTCCTCTACTGGATCAGACCAGAGCATGTCCTGAAATATCTCATCCTCTTCGGGTTGCGAGTAGTTGGGCATCGGGATCTGCCGGAAGCGCTGGATGCGGGAGATGTCGCTGATGCTCACCCCCTTGCGCCGCGGCAGGCCGCCGTGCACGACGAAGATCTTCCCGCCAACGATGGTGGCGAGCGGGAGAGCGCAGAAGCAGCGCTGGATGAGGCGGAACACGTTGCGGTCGTACTTCGTGCTCACCTCAACGTCGAAGCCGTACTCGTCGTTCATGTAGTCGCACTCGTGGTTGCCGCGGTTCAGTGTGACATACTTGGGGCAGGCCAGCATAAGAGAGAAGAGGATGAGGATGATCTCAACACCGCAGGCACCGCGGTCAACAAAGTCGCCGTTGAAGACGTAGTAGTTGCTCTCACTCGGCATCCCACTCTCCTTCAAGATGTGCAGCAGGTCCGCGATCTGGCCATGCAGGTCACCCACCACAACCACCTTGCACCCTTGACTGACACGACCGTTGCTCACACGAGCCCCAACAGGCGGCGACACCCGCACCACATTCGGCATTGTGTTGAGGTGGTTCATCGCATCCGTGAAGACGCGCCAGGCCGCCGGGTAGGGGAGGAGGATGTGGTTCTTGAGGTCCTTCAGCATGCGCTCCACGTGCTCGAGGGTAATGGGGACACTCGTGCTGACGGGGAAGTAGTGGGAGGAGGTGGCGGGTGCGACGACGGGGGCCTGAATGACCGACCGCGACCGCTTCGGCGCCATCACGTGCTGCTCATTGACCTTGTCATGTGCCTTGAAGATGGCAAAGCCCTCCTTCTTCAAATCCATCTCCTTGTACACGCTGCGGAAGATCGTCTCCTCGATCATGCCCTTGCACTTCACCCAGCGCCAGAGCAGCTGCATCCGGGCCACGTTGTACTGCAAATTCGCCGATGCATCCTTCTCCTTGCCGGCAGGGATGTACTTCGCTCGCAGCGTCTCTGTTGCGAAGGGGCCATTAACAAAGCGCACCTTCGCGAGAAGCGTCTTCGGGCACCACTTGTGAATGCGTGTGATGCAGAGTTCGCCGCATTGAGGGCAGGGCTTCGGCTGGCAGCTGTCGCGGTGAGCCTGCATGTCGATGGCAAGGATCTCAGCGCCACACTTCGGGCAAATCGCCTTCTGCTTCTTTCCACACTCCTCCAGGTGCTTCTGCAGGTCGCCTTGACGGATAATCTGGCGGCACCACGAGTTCCAGCACGTCACCTCCCGCTCATCACACATAACGGTGTGCGCGTTGTACTCCTTCTCGGGGATCTTCTTGTGGCAGAAGTGGCAAGTCGGCCAGCGGCTCTGGTCTGTGCCGGCTTGCCGATTCAGCAGGTAGCCCCCTCCATTGTTCGCCGTGTTCGCTGCCGCGGCGCTGCTCGAGCGCTCCTTCACCGCGCCGTCGCCCTTTGCACCACCATCGGCTCCACGCCGCGTTGCCTTGGCCGCGCCGTCCAGCTTGCTGCTATTCCCACCGCTGCGGTCGTTGCGAGCGGTGGTGTTGTTGGACGCCACCGTCTCCTTTGACGAGTCGCAGCCCATACTGCTTTTTGTTGCCTCCTGTCTAACTAAAAAGAGAGAAATAAAAGAGAAAAAAGAAGTGGTGTGTATCCGGACAAACGAAACGAGCAAAATAAGGGAAAGAGAGCGGGTGTGCAAACAGCTGGTAGAGGTACAAACAGCGCCTCCGCGCTCTACTTGACACGAAGTTGTTGTTGTTTTTGGTGTGTGTTTGTGTGTGTGTGTCGCTGGTCGAGGCCCTCGTCGTGTATGTATTTTCTTTTTTGTTGTATGTCTCTCTCAGTGGAGCTAAATTCGTACTCTTTAAAAGACCGTCTTGTGGCTTCGCCTCCCGATCGTAATGATCCGCGCCAAAAGAAAAAAAGAAAGATAATAATAAATGTATTGATTGATCAACAGGAGACACGGCGTGGAGGCAGCAGAGCGTCAGCACGAACAGAACAGAGAGAGACGGGTCGGACAAAAAGAAACAAAGAAGAAAAACAAGAGGCCCTTTTTTGTTCGTTTCTCTCTTCGATTTGTCTTCTTGTTGTTGTGCGTACGTGCGCCAGAGGAAGAGAGAAAAAATCCCGAACTTGTGCGCTGTCGAGTCGAGACGAAGAAAGGAGAAAGAGGGAACGACACAAGAGAAAAAAGGGGGTAGAGATTGGGATAGCGTGGGTAAAAGAAAAACACAATATTGGGATAAGACGATTCGGTTCAATGAAGTAGCTGAACATCGAGTACACACGAAAGTCAAAAAAAAAATGAAGTGGCAGAAGGAGGGACGAGAGAGAGTTCCGTGGTTTTGTTTTTGTTTTTTTGAACAGTGAAGTACAACAGCGAAGGTGGAAAAGGGTGTAAGGCGGCACGTGCTTTCGTTTGAGTGCTGTCAGAAAAACCTTGTCTGGTCCTTTTTTCTATTCTAAAGGAAGCGCTGGATTGAAGCAGTGAAAGCCGGAGCAGCGCCGGCCGCACCAACTACCACGCAGCATCCATTTCCCCCAACTCTGACGCAGTCATCGGCACTGTAACTTCATTGCAACACAGTTGCCAAGCCACCAGAGGATGCCGCAGGACCGCACACAATTTGGAGCACCCGACTCTGCCTCGTCTCTACTAATTTGTTATTGTTGTCTTAGTAAACTCTAAGTGACGCAAAAGGGAAAAAAAAAATTGACAAGCAGGGAGATCGTCTCATTTTCTGCCTGTGTAGCACACACACACAAACACACATGTCTATTCGATCAGCAGAGTTACGCGGCGCTCCTTCCGGCTTGGCCGAACGCCCTCCCCGCTCTCCACAACGCCACCCGCAGCAGCAGCAGTAGCCGAGGCAGCGGAAGAAGTGGACTGCGTGGCCTCAGCAGACACCGATGTGCGAAAGCCAATTCCGTGGCGCAGCCCACTGCCGTGCGTCGATCGCGGCGGCGTCTGCGACGGCGACATCTCTTCCTCTCCTGGTGGAGGGGCCAGTATGGGCGATGGGCTGCGGCCCTCCTCACCCATCAATACCACCGCCCGCCTGCTGCCACCGCCACCGCCACTGCTGCTGCTGCTGACGAGTGCACTGCTGCGGGGCACCGCTGTCCGGTTGTACGAGGCGGCCGGCCCTGCAGCTGTCGCCGCGCCACCGCCCTCGTCTCCCACAAAGGTTGGCGCGAATGAAGCGCGTTGCGCTTCGCGCTTTGCCCCGCGGCCACCGCTGCTGCCGCCATCGCTGCTGTGGTGTCGCACCATGATGCTTGGCGCGAGTGCGCTGCTCGGCGGCGGAGGGAAGCCGTTGCGGTACGGCGCATCAGCCAGACCAGCAGCGCTTCCATCTGCTGCGGCGTGCGGTGGTGTCAAGGACCCATCCGCAGCCATTCCAAAGGCAGACGGACCGCTCACGGCGTTGGGGTTGTAGCCCGCCGGCGCGGCAGATCGACGCACATTGCCACCACCACCACCGCCGAGCGCTCCAAGTGCACCGAGACCACTCGTCGCACCCAACCTCTGACGCAGCGGAGGGCTGTCGCCACCCAAGGGAATGGCACGAGGCACCCCTGCGAGTGCCGCCAGTGGTGAATTCTGTCCCGCCGCACTGTCCGTGTTCTTCTTCGGTGTGCTGACCCCCTCCGCAGCACCGTCTGCACCGCTGTTGCTGCCTTTCGCGGCCCAGTGGCGGCTCTCTGCACGCACGCGGGCCATGAGGGCCTGCTGACTGCTGGCGCCGCTGCCGAAGGGATCCGCCACGGCCTCCCATGCCTCTTCGCTATTCGGTGCGGCTGCTGCTGCTGCGGCGGCGGCGGAGGGCGTCCATGTGTTGGGGGCTGCGTGGGGAGACGGGGGAGGCGGGTTGTGCTGACTCGTGTGAAGGGGGGTGCCGCCACTCGCTTCGCTCAGCCCTGGCGGCTGCCACCCGGTGAGACTTGTGTCTGCTGAACCCTTTCTGGAGGAAGGCTCGGCGGGCAGCCGAGAGACGGAGGTGGAGAGACGCCGCCCGAGCTTCTTAAAGAGCGCGCCCCCCTCCTGCTCCTCCTCCTCGTCCTCGTCGTCTTCTGTTTCCTCCTCCGCGGATCCGCTGTCGTTGCTGCGCCGCCGCCCCGCCTTCCCCTTCCCCGTGTCCTTCTTCTTGCCGCGCTTCTTCTCCCTATGCGCTGCCTTGCGGCGCTGATAGGCCTCCTCCTCGGCCAGCATCTCCTCGTAGCGGCGCTGCTGCTGCTCGCTGGTGGCCTTCGCGGCGCGATGGGCGTCGACGGCGGCGTGCATGGCGCGCACCTCGACATCACTCGGGTCCTCCTCGCTCTCGGGCGGCTCGTCGCCTAGCTTGATGGTGGGGTGGGTGTAACCACGCTTCGTGAGGCGGTAGGAGCACAGCTCCTCCATAAAGGTCGGCGGCTGCGGCTTTCCGCCCTTCTCCGGCACGGTGGGCTGCAGACGCGAGGGACGGTCCGCCACTGGAATGTTCAGCAGCTGCCGCATCAACGCACGAGACGAGATGGTGCGTTCGTCGCGGGGGTTCTCGGCGTCGAAGGCTTTCAGTGTGGCATGGAGACCCCGGCGGTGCATGAACTCACGCAGCAGTGCCTGTGCGAGCAGTTCAGCCTGCTCCTTGTTGGTGAGAGAGGCAACGAGGCGGGCCGTCTTCTCCTTCTCGGAGGCTGACGGCGCACCGTGTGTCATTTCTTTTAGTAGGAGCTCCGCTGATTAAAAGAAAGCGGGAAAAGTGAAGGAAAAATAAGAATTTGACTTTACAAACGCGTTCTCTAATTCAGAGTTGTGCACATGCGCTACATGTAGGTGCGCAGAAAAAAAAAGAGGGAAAAGCAGCTGTGAGTTTTCTTCCAAGAGAGTTTAGCAAAGAAAAAAAAAGTAAGAGAGCTTTTTCTTTTTATATTTCCTCCAGTGTTGTTTTTGTTCTTCTCCGTTTGCGACCCGCAAACAGTTTGATCGACCTGCTTGTGCGTAAAGTCAGGGGTGTGTAGCGCTTCATCATGTGCGTGACGAAACCAGAGTAAGAGAGAAAGAATGAGAGGGAAAAAAAGGCAACTCGTATTTGTATGAAAGAAAAGTCAACGCAACGCCGTCTGAAAGCTTGACCGCGTAGGCGACTTTCACACATTGAAGGCAAGCGCAGCTGTCTACCGACTCTCCGGCAAGCACACGGCTGATTAACAAGCGCGTGAGCGGAGCACGCAGCCCGTCAATCCATTTAACCATATCGACGTTTTCTTTTGTCCAACACACAGGTGATATGCCCTTCCTCACCAACACGGTAAGCCTGCAACGCTACCACATCGGAGGAGAACGTGGGGTGCCGCACTACTGTATAGCTGTCCAGTGCGTCTCAGTAAAGCAAGAAAAAGGCCTTAACGCCTCATCGTGCACAACGAGAGGGAGACGCTGGGCGTTGTCGTTAACCACGCCTTTGTCGTCATCCTTTGCTTCGATTCTAATCGCGTTGTTGATTACTTTCTTTGTTTTTTTGGTGTTGGGACTGCGTACAGAGCAAGCGATGCAGATTGGTGCAACTTCTATAGGATAGAACAGAAAAAAAAAAAAGAGTGCGAGAACGAAACGGGGAGAAGGACTTCCATCTGTCCTACATCGATCCGCGCCACAGCCGCACCCACGACGTCGCTCATCGCCTGCTTCTCCGCACTCCTACGGCGAGTGGGTTCATCGCGCACGAGACGGCACAAAAAAAAAACAAAAAGGCACATGAAAGATGACGAGAACTAATGGCGTGTACATGTGTGTGTGTGAGTGTGTGTTTGGGCCTCCTTCGGGACTCGTCAAAAAGCCGCACACACACACACGAACGCCCTGCGTGCGATAACTCACGACGGCGGTCATCGCGAGCGAACGTCAACAATCACCACCGTTTCAGTACAGCAATAAAAAAATAGGTCGCCGCCAGAACCTCCTCAGCCTCTCCCCCTTGTTCCCTGGAAGAGACTCGCTCACACGCATGCACAGCCGGGGAAACAGTAACGTGCCGAGACACTCAACTCGTGTCTTACGGGTAAAAGGGCCAGACCCGAAAACAAAAATACCCACGGCCCGAAAAATCAAGAGTAAAATTCAAAAACAGCGAAGCAATCGCAAGGAAAAAACGTGTGCACACACACCACTGGGCATCTATGAGGTGGAGGGTGAAAAAAAAAGGGAAAAACAGAAGAGAGGACTCGTGAACGAAGACGGACGAGAGAAAGGAACGCGGGTGAGTCACAACTGAAAAAAAAAAATAAGATACGCGACGCTGATGTATAGGCACCACTCGGCCGTACCCGACCATACTTACATCGAACAGCAGATACACAAAAGTAAGCCCAAGGCGCTCACACATACACACGCCAGCACACACAGACAAGCACACAAGCACACACAGCAGCAGCAGCAGCAGCAGCAACCTTCTCTTTTTCTCGCTCATTTGGCTGCTTTTATGTACGTGTCTATATGAAGTCATGGCATGTGCTGGTGCCGATGCGTCTCCTCCTACACCTGGCGCCACACGGTGGAGTTCAGGTAGTTGTACCCGCGCCGCCAGTTGAGTGCGTCAGGGTTGCGCTCGAACTGGACCCACTTCTTCCTGCACACCTCCCGCGAATACTTCTGCGGCGACTTGAGCGAAAACAGCACCCACTCCTCGAAGCAGTTGTCTTCGTTGCTAAAGTTGTGCAGCGCGAGTCCGACGCGCACCCACACATCGTAGCTCTCCGCCGCACGCGGGGGCAGCTTCCGCAGCTTTGCTGTCACGGCCTTGTAGCGGCGCCACTTCGCCCCCTCTGTCAGGAAGGGGGACACCACGTTGCCGTAGGCGTCGTACTCTACCGCCTGAGCCCCCTGCGGGCCGAGGATGTGACGAGGGCGAATCAGCTTCCACCGGTGCTTCATCGTGGCCTGCAGCAGCTCCGTGCTCTTCGTGTGCGCAGCACTGCCAGCCGGGGCGTGGCTGTCCAAAATGACAAGCTGCTTCGCGTGCTCGTGCACCAGCTTCTGCACCTTGGCCCCGTGGTCCATGTGGCGGGTGCAGAAGGTCATCTCTAAAATCTCCGGGTCCGTCATCGTGCGCAGCACTCCTTCCATTGCGGAGAGGCGCTGCTGCAGGGCGGAGTCGCGGGCCGTGACGAGTGGGACGAGACGCATGCGGGCAGCTGCCTGCTTGTCCTGCTGCTGCTGCTGCTGCGCGTGGAAGTCGTGCTCCTGCGCGGAGGCCATCTTGCTGCTGAAGGCGCACCGCAGCATCCCGTTTGGGCGGTAGCAGTTCGTGTCAATCACGTCGCGGCCGAGGGTTTGATTCACCTCGTCGCCAATGAGCTTGACGGCACGGTAGTCCTGGAAGGCGATGAACTTCGCAGAGCCGCTCGCGCTGCCCGCCGTGCCGTTGTCCACGACGTTCACCATGTCGCTAAGGTCGTCGTAGTCGTCCTCCTCCTCTTCCTCGTTGGCTGCTTTCATCGCGGCGTCCTCCTCGTCGTCGAGTTCGCTGACGGCCGGCGTCGCCTTCTTCTTGCCACGCTTGACCTTTGCTGGCTTACCCTTCTGCGCCTTCGCCGTCTGCGCAGCGCTGCGCTCGCCTCGCACCCGTCGCTCCTCCAGGTAGGTCATGCTCCGCGCGTGCACGTGGTAGGAGAACTTGTCCTTGTTCGGCACCGCGTTGGCCAGGACGAGAAAGAAGGGATCGGTGAAGCCGATGCCCGGCAGGCGCACCTCGAGATACTCCAGCACCTCCATCAACGCCTTCTCCGCACCGGCGGCCGTCTCCCCGGGAAGATCGATATCGGCGAAGAAGTCACAGGGAACGTCCTGCCGCCCACTAATCGCGTGGAAGTGGCGAAGATGGTCGGGGAAGAGCAGCAGGCGCTGCGCTAAGATGAGGGGGTAGCTGCACTGCACTCGCGGGTTGTCGAGGCCCAAATCGTTGTTGAAGAGCGTGAGTCCGGGAACGGGTGCGCCGTGCACGAAGGGTGCGGTGCGAGTGGACTTGGCAGAGGCGTGCAGCGGGGCAGTCGCGGCGGCGCCACCAGCAGCCACGTCAAGGTGCCGGGCCACCTCTGGCAGGCTCTCCCAGTGCCCCTTGTAGAACTCCTCGCCGGCCGCGAAGCGGAGGAAGGAGAAGGCGGTGGATTTGCGCTCCTGTCGAGCCAAGAGAAGGTCCTCCGGCGTCGCCGCCTCTAGCAGCTGATCAATGCGGTAACTCCGCGAGACGGCGCTGTGCAGGCCGCGGAAAGGGTTCGTGAGCACCTGCAGCGACCGTTGGTAATCGTCCGAGGCAGCGTCGAGGGACAGAGACGACGAGGAGGCGCCAGCGGCAGCGGCGTCAGCAGCTGCAGCAGCAGCAGAGCTGTTCTCATCCCTCTCAACGCGCGACTTTGATGCAGCCTTCGTGGGTGGCGTCAACGGAGACCGCTTGGCCCGTCCCTGCCCACCGCCACCACTGCCGCCCTTACCACCTCCGCTCGCCCCACCAGAGGCCGAAGACCCGTCACCACCGTCACCGCCACCACCACCACCACCATTGCGACCACGCTCGTCGTGCTTGCGCAGCAGCAGCTCCACCGGATTCACCGCCGCTGCAGCCGCAGCCGCAGCCCGCGTCGCGGCGTCCGTCTTCGTCACGGAGCTCCCCTTCGCAACATCGAGATCCGCTAAGAGCTCAGCAGGGGTGCGACGGCGCCGGCGCGATGTGGTGCGGCTGCCGAATTGGGTGGGGTGGTACTCTTCGCCGTCGACTTCGATGGTGGCGCGGCGGCTCGAGGGGGCCAACAGCGCGGCCGAGGCGTGGAGAGCGCCGCCGAGGCAGCGCTGCAGCACGCCGCGACACTGACGCATAATGCACAGAGAGAGAGAGAGAAAAAGAGAGAGAGGCAAAAATGAGAGAGGAGATACAAGAGAGTGTGAGTGCGGTGTCTACAAGGGAAAGGTAATTATCAAATGAAAGAGTGAGTCTATGAGGGGTGTGATGGAAGTTGATTGAAACTAGAATTAGAAGAGAGAGCAAGAGGAAGTGTGCCGTTGCCACAGAAGGAAAGAGCGAGAAAGACGAAGCGATGACGGCGTACGCAACAATATTCACACTACGTGTATTTGTGAGTGTGCGAGTGTGTGTGTATGTATGAGATTAAGTGGTGAACTCGAGCCCCAAATAAGAAAAAAAAGAAATAAGAAAGAGAGAGACCTGCTGTGGTGGATAATACCCGATTACATACACCCATAAATACACACAAGCAAGGTTTCGCCTACAAATCTATAACAGACCCGCCGATAACACAGAAAAAAAAGGAAACGCCGCTGCTGGTCGCACCTGGTCCCGATGTACAACGTGGGTCTGGTGTTGGCACTCCGCTCAGCTACAAATGTCACTGCAGGTTTAGATAAACAGCTTCGATTAACGCTGTCCTCTGTTACTGCTACTGGTGACGGCACTCAAGAAGATGTATGCAGGAGTGGAAGCGCGCTGAGTTAAACAAAAAAAAAAGCGTGAGGAGAGTTAGCGGCGCGAGGCACGGAGTGGAAGGAACACAACGGTGTATGGTGTTGCGTAGAGACACCAAAACCGGCAACAAAAAAAAGGGAGAAATAAAAAAATAAAAATGAAGGGCGTGCGAGAAAGAAAGAGAAACGATGGACTCAATGCGTAGTTAAGCAAAAAGCATGTGAGCAGCTGCAACGGACGCCTGTCACGACCATCCAGAGGTGCTAGTGCAACGCACGATTTTTTTTTATTTCCGAGCGAGACCGCATAGGTAAGCAGATTGGACACAGCTGACACACCAGCACACTCTACAGGTGAGGAGCAGCGCAGCGCCAGCCGTCACGCAATTCACTAAATGCATCTTTTACAACAGGACTGCAAAGTCAGTTTACAGACTGTTTAAAATTGTCCTTTTCTTTAATCTTTTTTCCCGGAGAGAAAGAGAAAAATGCAAGATACTCGCGGCATCGCAGCCAGAGATATCTTTTCTTACCTCTCTGCAGTGCCAAAAACGCTGAAGGGCACTTAGAAAAAAAAAATGAAAACAACTTTGAAAAAAAAGGCATTAAAATAAAGTTTCGGGGTCGGCGGAAGACATGTTGTTTACTTTTTCCTCTTCGAAGAAACAACTAGACGGAAGTGAAGCAAGATACATCGTGGCGCAGATGCGAAAATCGTAGCAGACATCGCTACCGCACTTGAAGTGGCACCACGGACGCACTTGAACCTCCCACTAGCAACCGTCAGACCCCTACACACATACACACATATACACACGCAGACAAAAAACGTACGTACATGTTGCAGCTCGTTACTCATCTCCGTAAGCGCTGTAGATGCTGTTCTGCAGATCGCGAATAGCACCCACCATCCGCTCCATTTCCTGCGAGGGAGGCAGAATCGTCGTGCGGAAGTGGAACGTGTTCGGCTCCTGGCCAAAGCCAGATCCGGGCACCACAACAATACCACTGCGCTCGAGCAGATCGAGTGCCCACCGCGCATCCAGCGCAAGCTTGCGGCCCTCCTTCTCGTTCTTCGCCGCGTTGTACTCCGCGTAGCGCGGCGGCAGCGTGATGCTCGGGAAGGCGTACATCGCACCCTCCACCGGCTGGCACGACAGCCCGCGGATCGTGTTCAGCTCACGCGCCAGCAAGTCAGCGCTGTACTTTAAATGCGAGAAAATCGCCTTGTACTCCGCCCAGTGCGACTCGTAGCTCGCATCGCCCTTCTTGGGTGGCGTGCACATCAGCGCCGTCATCACCTGGCCGTTCACGTTGGCGCAGAGGGCCAGCGAGGCAAGCTTGATCAGCATCTCGTGCGAAAATGCAGGGAGGTTTGTAAAGTTGAGGAAGCCTCCGCGGCGGCCGCACTCGCCAATCATGCCCTTCGACGTGGACTGCAGTGAGACCAGCATCGTCTCGGTGTTGTACGGAGCCGGCATCCCCAGCACCACCTCGCGGAAGCTCGTGAACTGGCGCTTCTCGTCGTAGATGTTCTCCTGGTACACCTCGTCCGCCAGCAGCAGCACGTTGTAGTCGTGGCAGAACTTCACCACCTCCTCCATCACCTTGCGGTCCAGCACGCTGCCCGTCGGGTTGCCAGGGTTGATGCACACCAGCAGCCGCGGCGTCGCACCGCCCTCCTCACGGCACTTGTTGTAGGCAGCCGTCAGGTCCGCCGCCTGCATCGCCCACCCGTCCTCTTCGTGCAGGTAGTACGGCGCCGCCGCCGCGCCGAGCAGCGCGATTTGCGCCGTGTAAAAGGGATACTGTGGGATCGGCAGCATTACGCCGTCCTGCGGCCCACTGATCACCAACTCCATCGCCATATTCACGCCGCTGCTCGCGCCGTCCGTCAGGCAGATCTCGTCGATCGTGACAGCCGGCGAGACGTGGTGGTCGCGTTCGTTGATGTACTGCGCGACGGCGTGCCGCGCGAACTCATAGCCGAAGGAGTCCGTGTAGGCACCGGTGACGTTGCCCGCGTGGCTCAGGTACTCGCGTGCACGTGCCACGGCGTCCGCGGGAAAGCGGGAGACAATCGCCTCGTCCTCCAGCAGGAACGGCGCGTCAAAAAGGGCCATGACTTGGCGGTTGAAGGTGAAGGGCTTCTGGCCCAGCGCCTGCGGGTTGCCGATGTTGCAGTACACAAGGCTGTCGAAGGGGTAGGCTCCCTTGCCAGTGGCGATCTCCTTCTTGATCTCGTCCGCGCGGGCAGGGATGAGACCGCGGACGGCGTACTGCGCCTCCACGACGCGGGGGTTCACGTAGGGCTTCTCAAAGGACATGGTGTGGCAAGGAGCGACAGCACAGAAGAAGAAAAAAAGATAAGATGAAGATAAACAGAAGCTAAAGCGAAGCGATGCAGAAGCGCACTATACAACACGCGGAAGGAAGAGAGAGATCAAAGAAAAATTTGGAAAAAAAAAAGAAGCACACGAGAAGAGAACCGCTGTTAGCAAAGATTTGGTTTACCTCTACACCTCAACTTTCCTACTTTTTCAACTTGAGTAATATGTAGACGACACGTGACAAAAAAAAAACAAGGCAGAAGGAGCTAAATGCGTTTTAAAAATTTCCGTGTGTGTTTTTTTTTTCAACAACGTAACTTGCGTTGCGCCTTTCGCCAGAGCGATGTGGTGTTGTCGCGGAGAGGGCGTCTGCGCAGCGGCCACCGTTACAAATGTTTCTTGACGGGCAAAAGCAATAAGAAGAAGAAAAAAAAAAGAGATAAAAAAACTAACACGGCGCTAAGGGAGAACAACAAAGAATAACGTTTGCGATGCACTCGACTAAGAAGACGGGGGCAGATCAGTAACGTCGAAACGAGGAAGCAATTGAGAAAAGCAGCAAGCTAGTGAAGCGGTTGCAGAGAACAAAGAAGAAGGAAAGAAAGATGGTGTCTGGAGAGAGTGAAAGAGGGCAGCGGTGCTGTTCTGCGCAGCCGTACAAGTTTAGAGAGACATTTTGAGGTAAATTTAAAGACAAAGAATGAGAAAGAGAGTAGAAGAGAAGGTTTTAGACAGTAGGCAACGCGGCAGAGATGTGAGATCGCTGAAAGGGATGAAAGCACCGCGCCATGTCCGACAAAGGGCACAAGCACGACGCCATTTTTTTCCGGAATCAGGAAAGTAAAAGCTGTAAGAACTTATGGCGGCTATCAGCAAAGAAAAAAAAGCTTTTTCGTATCAATTGACTCCTCTACTCGCCGCCTCATACTTGGGACAAAATAATAAGATGCTTTTTACATGTCCGCCTGATTAGCTGTATCGGAGCGCATCCGATGTCAAAATGCTTTCATGGGTGAGAACAACCTAGGCTGCTTCTCATGCTGGGAAGTTGTGTTTTTCCCCTTCATCTCAGAGAACCGTCTGCCTTTGCTTCATCCTTTTTTTTTCTTTTTTGTGATCTTCGATAACGCTAAAAGGAAAAAAAAAAGTTGAGAAAAAAAAAACGGAGTGTACGAGTGCGGTGACAGCAGCGCATGAGCGACAACGTCTGCCGCCACCTTCAGTAAGTCGCAACACTCCTTTTTTCCTCCTTCTTTTTCCCGTCGCTCTTTCCTGTTCTCGTTCCGGAAAGGAAAGAAAAAGATCAATAGAATTTCGCAAAGAACGATCGTTCGTAGTTTCAGTACGATATCAAGGAGACGAGAGGGGAGAGAAAGGCCGAAAGCCTTGAGTCCCTCCGAGACGCAATAAAGAAAAAAAAAAAAGATGTAGTGCTCCTCCTGGGAGAAACCGGGGAAACCACAAAGAAAAAACAAACACTCATGCTGCACGTAAGCGCATGTGTTTGTGTGGGTCACCGCGAAACAGTTGCAGAGAAAGTAAAAGCGAAAGAAAGAGAGAACGAATGCTCTTGACAAGGGAAAGAGTGCACGGCGCGAGAGGGGAAAAAAAGAAAGAAAGATGTTCCCTCCCTTCTCTCTCCCTCTTCGGCAGAATGCGTTCTGAAGGAGAAGAAGCACACTCACACACAGGAAAAAGTACAACACCGTGGCTAGACGCACAGCTAGCTGTCACGCGCCTTGTATGCAACTTCATCAAGGCCGTCATTAATAACCTTTTTTCCTTGAGGTGTCGACGCCAACAACTCTTCCTCTCCCTCTCTCTTTATCCGTCAGAGAAAGAGAAAAAGCCTTTGCTGCCGTTACCCCCTCGTTCATTGTCTGGCATCGGATGCACGAATGAGAAATGCATCAAGTTGTGCTTCCTTAAACTCCTTTGTTCACGCGCACCTTTCCCTTCCGCCGACGATAAATTCGCTCTCTCTCTTAGTTGCTCCTCTGTACGCGACTATTGGGCCCAACACTGCCATCGCCTCAGACCTTACGTTTTCCTTTTCTCCTCTTTTTTGTAAATATCGCTCACCAGTGCGGCTCTCTATATTTTTTTGCGTTTTTTTCCGTTATGTCAACGCCGCAGATTACCGCACCGCAAGTAAAAAAATTAAATTAACAAACGTTTTGTTAGAAAAAACACTGTATAAGATCGCAAGAGTAGACGCGACTATGGCAGCGACACAGACGCACCACGACGTCAACGCACCACGAGTGCAGGTCCGTTGTGGCATTTCTATCACATACACCACCGCCTCAGCACGCACGCACACACACAGGCACAGCTCGCTTTGCTTGTTTATAAATATTATTTTTCCATTCTCCCTCCTGCTCCAGAGCAATCCCGCTGTACGGTGAATCCGATTTGAGGGATCAACCTGCACAACGCCATCGCAGCTGCCACTACTGCACAGTAAAAATAAAGTAGCCGTGTTGTTTGCGTCCTGTGATGCCACCGACATCGCTGGCGTAAGGCAGAAAAAAAAAACGAGCACAAAAAAAAAAACTGCATCTTTCACACCAAACTAAACGCCAATACACAAGCGGGAGCGGCCACTTCCACGCGGCTGTGATGCAGCCAGCTACGTCGCACCGCCAGCACCATCAGGAACAGAGAATCTCATTCTGCCAAGTCTCCGAGGCGTAACAACGCAATTAAAACAAAAACAGGAGGAGCTGTTTACGCGTACTCCTTGTAGATCTTCTCCTGGAAGTCGCGAATGGCACCCACCATCCGCTCCATCGCCTGCGTCGGCGGCAGAATCGTCGTGCGGAAGTGCAACGTGTTCGGCTCCTGGCCAAAGCCAGATCCGGGCACCACAACAATACCACTCGCCTCCAGCAGCTCCAGTGCCCACCGCGCATCCAGCGCAAGCTTGCGGCCCTCCTTCTCGTTCTTCGCCGCGTTGTACTCCGCGTAGCGCGGCGGCAGCGTGATGCTCGGGAAGGCGTACATCGCACCCTCCACCGGCTGGCACGACAGCCCGCGGATCGTGTTCAGCTCACGCGCCAGCAGCGCCGCACGCTCCTTCAGGCTCGAGAAGATGCCGTTGTACTCCGCCCAGTGCGACTCGTAGCTCGCGTCGCCCTTCTTGGGTGGTGCGCTCATCAGCGCCGTCATCACCTGGCCGCTCACGTTAGCGCAGAGGTTGATGGAGCACATCTTCACCACCTGCGCCACCATCGCAGCGGGCAGGTTCGTCATGCAAAAGTACCCGCCGCGGCGGCCGCACTCGCCGATGATGCCCTTCGACGTGGAGTGGAGCGAGACCAGCATCGTCTCGGTGTTGTACGGAGCCGGCATCCCCAACACCACCTCGCGGAAGCTCGTGAACTGGCGCTTCTCGTCGTAGATGTTCTCCTGGTACACCTCGTCCGCCAGCAGCAGCACGTTGTGGTCGTGGCAGAACTTCACCACCTCCTCCATCACCTTGCGGTCCAGCACGCTGCCCGTCGGGTTGCCAGGGTTGATGCACACCAGCAGCCGCGGCGTCGCGCCGTGCTCCAGCTCGCACTGATCAAAGGCCGTCGCAAGGTCCGCCGCCTGCATCGCCCACCCGTCCTGCTCCCGCAGGTAGTACGGCGCCAGCGTGCCGCCAAGCAGCGCCAGCTGGGCCGTGTACAGCGGGTACTGTGGGATCGGCAGCATCACGCCGTCGCCGATCCCGCCAATCAGCAGCTGCATGAACACCTTCACGCCGCTGCTCGCGCCGTCCGTCAGGCAGATCTCGTCGACCGTGGCGGCCGGCGAGACGTGGCGGTCGCGCTCGTTGATGTGCGCCGCCACCGCCTCGCGTGCAAACGGGTAGCCGAAGGAGTCCGTGTAGGCGCCGGTGGCCGTGCCGATGTGGCTCAGGTACTCGCGTGCACGCGCCACGGCGTCCGCGGGAAAGCGGGAAACAATCGCCTCGTCCTCCAGCAGGAACGGCGCGTCCACCAGCGAGAGCACCTTGCGGTTGAAGGAGAGCGGCATCTGGCCCAGCGACTGCGGGTTGCCGATGTTGCAGTACACGAGGCTGTCGAAGGGGTAGGCTCCCTTGCCAGTGGCGATCTCCTTCTTGATCTCGTCCGCGCGGGCAGGGATGAGACCGCGGACGGCGTACTGCGCACGCACCACGTGCGGGCTCATGTGAACCGCCCGAGGCAGGCGGTTCGCCGCAAGAGATGTGGCACGAAACATGAAAAGAAGCTGGAAGGAAGAGAAAAAAAGGGGCACGAAGATGAACGTCCACAATGCTTATTCCCGGTGCAGAACCGTAGTGGGGAGGGAAAGCACGACGAAGTCCGAGACAGCAGTGACGAGTAACGCGAAGCACAAAAAAAAGGCAGCAGGAGCAGCAATCGATCGGTTCGTGCTAAAAAAAAAAAAATTACCGGTGCGGCTGAAGCGTGACAGGAAAGGCTGGAGGAAGACGCAAATGGCCCGTGCGTGTCTTATCGAAGAATGTTCTGCAAAGCGAACCCGCGTTGAAGAAAATTAGCGGTTGGATACCAACAGCGAGTGAGATGTCATATGGGAACAGGACGACACCTCCAAAAACAAAAAAGAGTAGATGAGAGAAAAGGAAAAAGAAGAAGAATCAAGCTCAGAAGAGATGCACCTCGACACACCTCCTTTGTGCAAGGAGTCAATTTTGCGCAGGGCTGAAAAGCCGGAGCGACTACAATCGGTGGTGTGAGACGCATTGGCTCGGCCTTTGCCTCCTCACATCGCTGCAACACCTTCGGCGCTACACACACACACCTACATCGCACATTTCTGCCCTAAACACCGCCCCAACCGTGTCACTCGTCACCGCAAACGCGGTACCAGACCCACAGACACATTGCAAAGAGTCAATATCTTTTTTTCGCCTTTCACTTTTGACATACATAGGAAACCAAAAACGAAGAAGTCGATACGAAAAAGAAAGAGATGAAAACAAAAAAAAAATACTAACTTTTTGACCTGGAACACATGCTACGCGTACTCCTTGTAGATCTTCTCCTGGAAGTCGCGAATGGCACCCACCATCCGCTCCATCGCCTGCGTCGGCGGCAGAATCGTCGTGCGGAAGTGGAACGTGTTCGGCTCCTGGCCAAAGCCAGATCCGGGCACCACAACAATACCACTCGCCTCCAGCAGCTCCAGTGCCCACCGCGCATCCAGCGCAAGCTTGCGGCCCTCCTTCTCGTTCTTCGCCGCGTTGTACTCCGCGTAGCGCGGCGGCAGCGTGATGCTCGGGAAGGCGTACATCGCACCCTCCACCGGCTGGCACGACAGCCCGCGGATCGTGTTCAGCTCACGCGCCAGCAGCGCCGCACGCTCCTTCAAGCTCGAGAAGATGCCGTTGTACTCCGCCCAGTGCGACTCGTAGCTCGCGTCGCCCTTCTTGGGTGGTGCGCTCATCAGTGCCGTCATCACCTGGCCGCTCACGTTAGCGCAGATGTTGATGGAACACATCTTCACCACCTGCGCCACCATCGCAGCGGGCAGGTTCGTCATGCAGAAGTACCCGCCGCGGCGGCCGCACTCGCCGATGATGCCCTTCGACGTGGAGTGGAGCGAGACCAGCATCGTCTCGGTGTTGTACGGAGCCGGCATCCCCAACACCACCTCACGGAAGCTCGTGAACTGGCGCTTCTCGTCGTAGATGTTCTCCTGGTACACCTCGTCCGCCAGCAGCAGCACGTTGTGGTCGTGGCAGAACTTCACCACCTCCTCCATCACCTTGCGGTCCAGCACGCTGCCCGTCGGGTTGCCAGGGTTGATGCACACCAGCAGCCGCGGCGTCGCGCCGTGCTCCAGCTCGCACTGATCAAAGGCCGTCGCAAGGTCCGCCGCCTGCATCGCCCACCCGTCCTGCTCCCGCAGGTAGTACGGCGCCAGCGTGCCGCCAAGCAGCGCCAGCTGGGCCGTGTACAGCGGGTACTGTGGGATCGGCAGCATCACGCCGTCGCCGATCCCGCCAATCAGCAGCTGCATGAACACCTTCACGCCGCTGCTCGCGCCGTCCGTCAGGCAGATCTCGTCGACCGTGGCGGCCGGCGAGACGTGGCGGTCGCGCTCGTTGATGTGCGCCGCCACCGCCTCGCGTGCAAACGGGTAGCCGAAGGAGTCCGTGTAGGCGCCGGTGGCCGTGCCGATGTGGCTCAGGTACTCGCGTGCACGCGCCACGGCGTCCGCGGGAAAGCGGGAAACAATCGCCTCGTCCTCCAGCAGGAACGGCGCGTCCACCAGCGAGAGCACCTTGCGGTTGAAGGAGAGCGGCATCTGGCCCAGCGACTGCGGGTTGCCGATGTTGCAGTACACGAGGCTGTCGAAGGGGTAGGCTCCCTTGCCAGCGGCGATCTCCTTCTTGATCTCGTCCGCGCGGGCAGGGATGAGACCGCGGACGGCGTACTGCGCACGCACCACGTGCGGGTTCATGTGAACCGTAGCGGGAGTGCGAGGGTTGGTGTGCATCTTCTCGGTGTAGCTTGAGCAGGTGTAGGGTAAGATAAAAATGCACCAAAGTGTTGTAACACACAGAGAAGGGGACGCGATCCGGGTGGTCTAGTCGTGTTGCTCTGTGGGTGTACTCGGCGGCAGAACGTGTTGAACGCGCCGTGAAAAAAAGAAATATAGATGTGAGAGGTGCTGCGATCGCGAAGGATGAGAAGGTCCCTGCAAGTAAAAAAAAAAAATGCAAAACGGTGCGGGTCTTCTCGCTGCTTGGTCCTCCTTTTTAACAATGTATAAGAGGGGAAGAAAAAAACTGGCCTGTGTTGGTTGGAGAATCGCACTTTATAATGTATTTTTTGTTGTTGTTGTTTATTAAATAATAGAAGAAAAGAAGTGGGAGAAAAGGCAAAAACGACTGTTCGTTGTGCTGTCGGTGGATAGGACAGCAAGGGAGAGCTGAAAGGCCTGCTGCAGTCTTCCGCGAAAAAGCAGCTTCAAATACCTTCAATACGTTTTGGACCGTGTGAAGAATAATTATAGAAGCCTGGGAACAACAAAAGCGAGAGTTCAATCGAAAAGGAAAAAAAAGATAGTAACGAGCCGGTGAGTTTGGCAAAAAGAAGCGTAAAAGAGTGCAGAATAATGATAAAATAGGTGAATGTTTGTTTATTCCTTAGAGTGAGTGTGTGGGGGCGTGAGGGAGGGCGGGTGTTGGCAGTCATCGCAGTCAGCAACGTCGAGTGTGGACAAAGCGAGCAAAACGTGGGTTTAAATAAAAAATTGGGGGAAAGGGGGGTTGCAGACCTCAAAGAAAGGTGAGTGGCAGAGAACATTTTACGAAGCAGGGCTACTTGATTGCTTGCCTTGCTGTAAATTAGTGAGCTTTCTTCCTCTCTCTCGCTTCCCAAAGATGCTTTTTTATGAAACAACACGCAAAGATCCGCAGGAAGCGGATGAAGGAGGAGCGCACCTCAGGGTCACGGCTGCAATGTCATCGGTAGTCAGAGACACACAACACGCTGTCTACCGCTTGTCCTTGTCGAGAACGTAGCTCGAACCGATTCTCTCTCGTGTACTTTATTTTTTGTTTTTTTTTTGATAGGCGGCCCAAAACGGCGTCCTTACTGGCGGTGAAAAGGCTGGGCAAAGCGGCGCTCGAGTTGGGTGAGAGACGACGCGTCTGACACGCTCGTCAGTGCCGACGTCGTCGTGGCCGCCGTAAAGAAGCCGCCGTCCCCCTCTGCCCTCCCGCTGGTCGGCAGCTCAGCGCCACGCGTCACACCTGCAGAGGCGTCGGCAAAAGTCCGGGAATGCGCGGCAATACTTTGCTGCAGTGCTCTGTCACCTCCTCCTGCATTGTTCGACGACGCAGAAGTTGCTGACTCGACAGGAAGGGCAGGAGCAGCTGGTGGCGTGGCCGACGTGGTGAACATTGCTGAGGGTGTCATCCCCTGCCTATCAGTACTCGCTGTGTCTAGTGGCCGTGGTGCGGCGGCGAGACCGCGCGGCTGCCACCGCCGCTCCGCCTGCGCGCTGCTCGCCGTCACAGCTGTGGTTGTGGTGGCTGCCGTGGCGTAGGACAGCTGCCGTGGGTCGAGGCCCGCATCGCTGCCGGTTGTCTCGCTCACCTCAGGCGGCACAGCAGACGGCGTTCGACCGTCAACGCTGACAGCAGGTGGAGGCGGCGGCGACGCCCACGCGGCAGGTGGCACAGCGCCCGCACGAGCGCGCGTCACCTCATCGGACGGTGCCCCGGCATTCACAACCTCTCCCATCTTTGCTGGCGCTGTCTCGCTCTCTTTTGCGAGGGATTCCAAGAGGCGTTGCTGCCGCCGCGCCAGCTGCTCTAGCGTCTCGGCCACACCGGCATCGATGCGCACACGCGTGACGCTGTGTGTCTTCAAAGACGCGTGGTGGTGACTTCGCGTGCTGCTGGTCGTTGCCGGCGTCGGCGTGCGGAGGGCAACACGAGGAGCGCTCTCACCACCCGCTGGCACGACGGCTGCGGACGTCGAAATCGGGGTGCGTTGTTGCCACGGCAGCACCGACAGCACCGATCGCGGCCGCGACACCGAGCCGAAGTCCTCCTCAGCCGCCTCGTCCTCCGTAACGGCACGACTGCCCGCAGCGCTGCGCAGCGGGGAGCCGTCGAAGAGTTGGGTGTAGTGGGAGTGACCGGGCAGGCCCTGCCGCTGCACCGCCGCCGCGGAGGCACGCGTGACCGGCGGTGAGGCGCGCTGCTGCAGCGGAGGAGGCGGGCCACCACTGCGAGACCCCTGCTGCTGCTGCTGCTGCTGCTGCTGCGTCGCCAACACCTGCTGCACCGTCTCCCTCAAGTACTGCTGCAGGCCGTTGGTGTCGTCGCTGAGGTGGTCCGTGCGGCGCGGCCGACGTGCGGCATGGGCAGAAGCAGAGGAGGAGAAGGGGGTGGCGAGTGGCGTTGCGGACGCGGACGCAGCAGCAGCAGCAGCAGGTGCTCGAAGGGGCAGCTGGGCAAGCAGCTCTGCAGCCTGCAGACCCCCTCCTCCCATCTCCTTCGCGGGACTCCGCACTGTCCCTTGCGGCGCCACAGGTCGAGGCACCTGGCGCTCGTGCGAGCCGGCACGCGGGGCAGACCACAGCGGCGCACGCAGCCCGTCACGCCGCCCCATCGGTGTGTGGAAATCGTCGAAGAACTTCTCATCGCTTTCCACTGCTGGCACAGGCCCCTCCGCTGGCTGCAAATGGATGTCCTGTTCTGCCGACTCGCCCTCCGCCACGTTGTACTGGTGGCGTGCCTGCGACGGCGTCCCCTGCGGACTTGCTAGAGTGGATGTTTGTGCAAAGGCGAAGGAGTGTGTGCGCAGAGGATGGAGAGCAGCAGAAGAAGTGGTGCCGGGGGCACGTGGGGAGCCAGGGTGCAGTGGCGGAGCTGCGTAGGTGCGGAGGCGCTCCGCGGGCGTTGCAGCACCAGAGGGCCGCGTGCTATCGCGTGCGACGGTGCGCTCGATGCTCTCGATGTGCTGCGCGGCTGCCACCTGTGATGATGCAGCAGCGTCGCGAATGGGACTGCGGACATCATCGCCCTCTGCTGCGGTCGCAGAAGGGGTGGCATTCTCCACTTTGACCTCAACCCTCTGCTGCTCCTGACCCACTGAAGACGTAGCCGCCGGTGGAGATGCAGGAGAGGCAGCAGGAGGGACTGCAGTGGGTGAGCTGTTTAGGTCTTTCGGAGTTGAGGAGGAAGAGACAGCTGCAGGCGGCCACTCCAGCCGTGGCGCGTCCGCCGCCGTCCCCTGCAACCACCTCACGGCGGCTGCGCGGGGGACGCCGCAGAGGGCGGCCAGCGAGTGCTGCATCGCCTCTCGCGCCTCGCGTGTCCACGCCGTCTGCTCCATCGTGCAGCGCAGCACTTCCGCCTCCCGCTCCTTCTCCTGCAGCCGCGTCTGGAGAATCTCCGCTCTGCCCTCGGCACGCCGCAGCTGCTGCGCCTGCGCCGTCTGCGTCTCCTCGAGTTGAGCATGGCGCTCCTGATGATGTGCGGCGGCACTGCGCAACGCCTCTACCTCGCGCTGGCAGCGGAGAGCCACCGCCTCGTGCTGCGTCGCAAGAGCCGTCGCGGCTGCCAGCGAGGCACGCGCTTGGCGCAGCTGCTCCCGCAGCTCATCCTCCTGCCGCGCTGCACGTGCGGCGGTCTCCCGTGCGTGCGCCGCGTGCGCCTCCGCCTGTGACTCGTGTTGGCGGTGCACCTCCTGCAAAGCCCGCCGCGCCGCTGTCAGCTCATCCTTCAGGGTGAGGCAGCGGTGCTGCTCCTGGTGCACCTGTGCCTCGTAGGTCTGCTCCAGCTCAT
Source organism: Crithidia fasciculata (assembly GCA_000331325.2). NCBI lineage: Eukaryota > Euglenozoa > Kinetoplastea > Trypanosomatida > Trypanosomatidae > Crithidia > Crithidia fasciculata. The sequence goes on along the minus strand of CM003408.1, from coordinate 337,201 downwards.
GGACCCGCTGCGTGTAGCGCTGCGCGTCGCTGCGACTCTGTCGCTCGTGATCGGCCACCTGCGCACGCAGGCTCGTCACCATCCGCTCCAGCTCCCCACGGAGATGCTCCCGTCGCTCCACCACGGTCTCCAGCTCCGCAATGCGCCACTGCAGCGCCGCGCGGTCCTCCTCGGCTGCAGTCTGCTTTGCGCCGATCTGTGTCAGCTGCTGCTGAGTCAACAGCGCCTCGAGGCGGGTGGCGGCGGCGCGCGTCTGCTGCTGCTCCGCCTTCTCCTGCAAGGCGAGCCGCATCTCCTGCGCATGGCTCTCCGTCTGCACCCGCAGCGCCTCGCGTTGTTCTCCTTCGGCGTTAAACAGCTTCGCCTGAAGCTGTTGGAGTTGCTGGCGTAGACGGCTCAGCTCCGACATGCAGCCGTCCCGCTGCTCCTGCGCTGCGTCACGCTCCTCTGAAAGGACGTCCAGCTGGTCCCGCAGGTGCTTCGTTCGTGTCTCCCACTCCCCCTCGAAGTCGCGAATGCGCTGACGCAGCTGCTCACCTGTTGCACGCGCCTGCGTCAGCTCCCCCTGTCCCACGGCGTGCTGCACCTGCACGCGTTCCAAGGTCAGCTGGCGTGCCTCCGACTCCTGCGCAGCCTGCTCATAGTCCTCGCTCAGCCGGTGAAAGAGGTCCCGTAGCTCCTGCAGCTCCTCGGCGAGGCCGTCGCGCTCGTAGATCAAGTCATGGATGCGAGCTTTCTGCTGCTCTACCAGTGTGGGCAGCGGCACCGTCACTACTGTGCCCGCTGCGGCTGCCGCTGTTGAGGTGGGGTGGAGATGATGGGATGAAATGGGGTAAGGCGGTGCCGCGTCTATCGCCCTGCTGCTGCTGCTGCGGGGACGGAGTTGGGGCTCTCTGTCGGCTCTGTCATCGATAAGCCGTGACTGCGTCGCCGGATCTGCCGTGGATGAAGAGGCGGAGGAAGACGCGGTGGATGAAGGCGGGTGTGTCGTGGATGTATTCAGCACTGCGGCTGCGGCTGCTGCTAGCCTGTCGTCTCGCAACGCAGCATCAAACATTCTGCCGGGTGAAACCTGATGCTGCGAGCCTGCGGCCTCTCCCCGCTCCGTTCGAGAGCGTGCCGCGTCGCCCGAAGCAGAGAGAGGCCGTGGTGGTGAGGAAAAGAACGCCGGCGTGGTCGCTGCTGGTTGTTCTCGATGTGGCGCTGCACTGGCTGAGTTGAGAGGTGGGTGGGTCAACGTTGCCCGCTGCGCGCTGAAGGGCGGTAATCCATCTTGATGCGTCAGCGGCGGTGGTGCGTGCAGTGGCACCGGCATTGCGCTCTATACGAAAAAAAAAAAAGAGAATAAAATGTGTGCAATTCTATGAGCGCTCTCAAAGGCGCCGTGACAGGGGAGGGAAGAAACGCGTAAAACACCCTGTAAAGGAAAAATAAATACTTGAGAGCACAGCTCCTCTTCCTCTGGCAAGAGTTGTGCTAATGAAAGCTGGAATACGAAGATGGGTAGCTTGAAGCGTCTATGATGCGGTGGCTGGTCAAGGCATGCACCAGCTTTTCTCCGCCCTTTCTTTGTGTCTGGGTGCGAAGGCTGATGAGCACGCAACCCGTCGACACCGAGCCAGAAAAAAAAAGTCCTGTGTGAGTCGCCAAGCGGACGATAAATTTGCAAAAAGGTAAAAGGAGATGGACAAGATGAGGCCGCAGTCCGAAGAACAACGAAAAAAACACATTAGCTGTCACGCATGCATGCTTGCATGCACCGCCAATGCACACGCAGAACACACGTCGTCAGAGTCCCACTTAATTGAAAAGAGAGAAGTACCCGACATTCTGGGCCCCCTTTCTCCGTCTGGGTGGAAGCAGACATGGACTGGAAGTTCTTCACGAACACGTTCTCCAAGAAGCTTCGACTGAAACGCAGAAAATCAGTCCTGACGTGCTGTCAGCCACCTTGCCATGCATTTTCTTAGCCTCTCACTTGCTCAGGGCAAATCGCTCGTGTCTTCCACCGCTGCCTCGAGACACTAGGACGCCAAGCCACCGATCAAGTGGAGCAAGAATGCACGATTATATCGCCAAAAGGCCGATCGGCGAGCTTTTCCTTACCTTGAACAACAATTTTTAAAGCAGGATCTAAAAGAGACGACAACAAGAAAGACGGAGAAAGACAGTCACTATGCTTCTGTATGTTATTATATTTTTTTTCTTCAAGAAGGATCATCGAGGACCACAGTCAGACGTGTACGGCGGCGCCACGCAGAATCGCAGAGCGAAACACACACACAAACATACGATTCCGCACGGACAGGCACGGGGGCCTACGACCGCCTCCCCAACTGTGGCGCAAAAAAACCGCGCTGATGAGACTGCTGCCCGCCCACAGCTGCCGCCGCCGACGCAGCGGAGGCCGCCGCCAACACCGAGGGCGACTGTGTCGGAGGATGCAGCAGCTGTGTCGCCTGTGCCTTCAACAATCCAATCTCGCGGTACCGGCTCCGGGCGAAGGCGATTGGCGGCAGCTCGGCGACGGCGCTGGCCTGGCTGTCCCAACCACGCGCTGCTGCCACGCCAGCACCAGCCTGCTTGGCGCGCCGCCGTCCTGATGCGGAGACGTCGTCCGTGTAGTTCTCTAAGCCCGCCATGGTGGGCACCGGCCCCGTCTCCCCGTCCATCGCAATCATGTCCTTAACGCCGCCGGGCATGACAAGCTCGGCCATGGCCCCAAGGTGCTCTTCTGCTTTGTGGAGGTGCTGCAGAGCGGCAGCCGCACGGGCGTGGTGCAGCGCCGTCCGGCCCGCCACCCCCGACGCCGGCGATGACGCCGGAGAGAGGTTCATACCGGGCGAGAAGAGCGCCGGGTCGTAGCTCGCCGACCGCGCCGACACCTCCATCGACTTGCGGGCACGCTGAACGTAGTGCTGGATCAGGAAGGGAAAGCCGAGAAGCAGGTCCTCGTTCGTGGCGGCCGTGCTATGCACCAGCTTCTCCAGGTACACGCAGGCACGGGTGAAGCTGGAGTTGGCGATGTGATGCGTGGCGATGCGGCGCACGTAGGCCGGGTAGTTCGGGGAGCTGCTCTGGTCGTAGCTCTCTGCCCGCTCAAGGCAGGCGATGCTCTCGGCGACACGCCCGTCGTGTTCGAGGCAGTTCGCCACAGCCACCCACATCCCCGGGTCGGCGGGACGCAGCGACGTCGTGTGCCAGTAGTAGTAGAGGGCATGGTGGTAGGCCTCCAGCAGCTCGTAGATCTGGCCCAGATTGTACCACCCACGGTAGTCGCGCTCGTTCAGCTCGACGGCGGTGCGGTAGGCCTCGACCGCCGCCGTCGTGTTCTTCACCTCCACGTAGGCGTGGCCCAGCAGCAACCACGCCTCGGCGCACTGCGGGTCGATGGCCGTCGTGCGATGGAAGTGCAGCGCCGCCCTGTCGTGCTGCCCGAGCAGGACGTAGTAGTTGCCCACCGCGAAGTTCGTCTCGGCACGAAAGGCGTCGGCGTGGTAGACGGACTGCACGAGGCTGCTCAAGCCAAGGCGGTCACGCCGGGTGTAGAGCACGTTCGAGTAGTCGTACAGGATGCCGTAGTAGTGGGGGTCGAGCACGCGGATGCGCTGGTAAATCGCCTCCGCCTTGTCCAGCTTGTTGCGCTGGTGGTAGTAGTAGTGCGCGAGCTGGCTGAGGAGGTGGGGCGTGTCGGGGAAGAGCAAGCCAAGACACTCCCACGCGTTCGTCGGGGCGGCAGCAGCAGCAGACGCGGCACTCGCCGCTGGAGGCGGTGGAGGCGGTGGGGGCGACGGCTTGGCTGCTGCTGCTGCCTGCGCTGGGTCGGCGGTGCCAAGGTGGAGGCGCGGCGCTGAGGCGTCGCCCACGTCGGCCCCGTTCAGGGCATCCGGCGACGCAGCGGCGAGCGGCGCAGACGTGGCGGCGGGTGGAGAAGAAGCTTCGCCGCCACCACCACCGCCTGCCGCGGCAACAGCACCCGCAGCACTACGCAGGCGTGCCGTGGAGACGGGGGTGACCCCCAGCAGGCCCCGCACCTCCGCCGCAAAGATGTCCATCATAAAGTGCGGCTCCACCCCGTCCAGCGCGGCGTCGATCTCCACCAGCTGGGCCTCGCGACTCACCAGTGAGGTGAGGTCCTCCCAGGCGCAGCGCAGCAGCGGGTTGACCGTGACGGCGGCAAGGAGGAAGGTGGCACACTCCTGCCGCATCCGCAGCTCTCGCAGCACAACGCCCATCAGCCAGGTGAGATACGGGTCAATGTGGAGGAGGTCAGCCGCCCCAACGTCGGGCACCGCACTCGATGGCGAGGCCGCCGCCGCACCCGGAGCAGGAGTCGCCACCGCGGGGCTGCCAGCGGACGGTTTCACCTGCGTCCCGGGCGATACGTTCGAGAACGCCAGCGAGCCGGCGCTGCTGCTGCCCTTCGCCGCGGCGATGAAGGTCCGCCCTGCCGAGCCGACCGCCGGCACACGCGACGCACTCGTGATCGTCCACGGCTGCTTCTTCGCGCTCGGCGTGTGTGGGTCCCAGCCGTCCGCCATCGCCGGCGTCCGCACCACCGGGTCGATGTGCCTCTCCAACGCCTGTAATGCCTGGGTGTCACTGCCCGGCTGAGGGCGAGAGGACGGCGACGTCGCCTCTGCAGCGGCGTGGCTGCGCGGGCGAAGGACGTTGGTTGGGTTTCGCATCGCCTCCAGCAGGTAGGCACGCAGCACTCGTGCGTGGGGGTGCACCGCGCGCTGCGAGCCGACCCCGCCACCCCCACCACCGATGCCGGATGCCGCGGCGTTGGCGTTGTTGCCCAACTGCTTCATCCGCATCCCGTCCATGAAGAGCGCGTAGAGGCTGAGAAACTGGAGGAGAGAGGGCACCGCCGTGGTGCGGAAGCCGCGCACCATATCCGGTGACGGCATAGAAGGAGGAGACGCTTTCTCCGTCACCACGCCAGTCCCTTTCGAACCCGTCTCGCCGCCTCGCATTATCTCACGCAAAATAGTCTGGTGACAGCGTTGATACTCCCCTTTCGTGAAGTAGCCGAGCGCGACGCGGTGTAGCCGCTGGAAGTGCAGCTGCAACGGCGTGGATGAGGAGGGCACGGCGGCTGAGCGAACGGCGTCGGCGTCGAGGTCCCTCACCACCGTTACAAGGGCGGACGCGGGCGGCACGGTTGCAGTCAGCACGCACGGCAGCGCGTGGAGGCTCATCTCGCCTAGCCACGTGCTGGCGCTGGTGAGACCCCGGCGCTCGCACTGCGCCGCCACCACGTCGATCGCTTCCCCAGTGGTGACGAGGGAGGAGACATCGAGGGGCGTCGTTTGTTGGGTGGGGCGGCGCTGGGCGACACACGTCGCGTCATCTGCAAAGGGCGGCGAGGCGGTTGGCCCGCTCTCTGTCGCAGGAGCACGCCCGGCTGCGGTGGCCCGCTCCTTCTCCTCACCCCGGCTTAGCGTCGGACGCCACTCCATCAAGGCAAAGGAAATCGATGTGCTTTATCTTCGCCCTTTGCACAGCAGCTGAACAAAAAAAAAAATAAGTAGTGAGCACGATCCGCAAATTTGTGCGATAAAAAAAGAGAGAGAGAGTTACACAGAATAGCCGGAAGTGAAGAATAGTCCGCTAGACCCCGTAAAGACCCACTTACTGAAGCCTTACTCAGCGAAGGCCCTCTGCGCAACGCAAAAGGCAAATCTAAAAGGAAAAGAAATGAACGCGACGTCTCCAGCACCTCAACCTGAATTGCCGTGATGCAATAAGAAAGCAAGAAAAACAGCACGTCCCACCGGTAATTTATGGAAGTCGAAGAAATTATACACTGCGAGGTAAATGTACGATTGCGCGGCGTGTGTGCTTCTGTGCGTCTTCAAAGCGAAGCTGAAGCTCTGTTGTTGTTTTTTGTTTTTGTTTGTTTGTTTGTTTATCTGTTTCGCACCAAAAAGCCGACCTTGTGCGCAGTAGGCAGAGATGAAGAAAGACGAGAGAGGAGAGAGATGGAGAGAAGCTGGAATGCGTGAAAGTGGCGCTTCAATTGAATTGGCAGTCTCGTTCGCAAAGCGGTGCAGAGGCAGAAAGTGAAGCTGCAGGACAGCTGCTCTCGCACACGAGGCGCAGCCACCGTTCTCCATACCAGAAAAAAATATAAGCAAAGTAGCCAGTAAGGCCGGACAGGGGAACGTGTGTCGTGCTACTCTCTAAACACCCATCATTGCTAAAAAATTGCATCTGGCAGCACTGGACATTGCAATCTGCACAGAAGTCAGCTGGGAACCTCTGCACGCATTCAGGTTTCGCCATCCGCGACTATCGAGTAAGGGCTGCGTGACGGTTAGACGCAGCTCACGTGCACGGTGGTAACTCCTTCATCCCTCCATCACTTGCAAACCCTTGAGCTGTATCTGCGCTTCGTGCAGCTATTGGCGGGTATCTTAGTTGTTGTGGTGTCTTTGCGATAAAGGTAAGATAGAAATGGAACACAAACCCATCAAGAAACAGAACCGAGGAGGGAGAGGGCAGAGGAAAACGAAGCACCGCGACTAAAATCAAATAGCACACGTGCACTGACGTAACACCACGTACAACGTCGTCCACGCCTGCAGCCCACCTGCAGTAGGCTGCTGTTTGGTGTAAAAACGGAAGTGAGATCAGTAAAATTAAGGAAATTGTTTTTGCGCCGCTCACTCAAGCCTCCTCGTCCATCTCAGCTCAGCCTCCCACTAGTCAACCTCGAACGCACAGCAATCACTCATGCGTGCACCACATATGCGTCAACACTCCACCAACAACGACAACGATGCTACACACAACCATAAAAACAGAAAATGCTGTGTCACACGTATCAGCATCCATAAAAAAGTAGCAAAAGAGGTAACGAACAAACAAACAAACAGTCAGCGAGACGTGAAGGCAAGAAACAAAACCAGCCCGTTCAATCCTCTTCCATAAAAACAGAAAAAGTATGTATAGCGGCAGCGCAGCCACAGGAAGAGAGAGCGAAGAAAGAAATGCGGTGACACAACTGCGTGGCACTATACGTAACAACTGCACAAGATCTTCGCCATTCCCAACGTGCTCGCAGCTTTACAGATATGTAGCCACGCGAGCGCCAAAACACCTGAGCAAATCACTGCCGTCGTCGCGACAGATAGCAACGGAGTACAGCAAAATAAAACATCTAAAAAAAAAAATGCTTTACACCTTGGCTGACAGACACAACGACAAATACGACGCCGCCAAATAAAAAAAGCTCAAAATGAACAGAACCTCAAGCGGTAAAAATCTCTTCTTCTTTTATTCGAGTACCGCGTACAAGACACCCGGTGTCCGTGCAACACGCACAGCCGCGAACGTGAGCGGTGGAAGGAGGGGAAGAGCCTGCTGCGGTGGCGCTTACGGTGCGCAGTCGGCCGGAGATTTCCCGGTGCTGCAGATGCCCTGCACGAGCCCCTCTAACGTCTTCCGCTCCGCCACCTGCGCTTCCACCGCGGCACTCGCCACCGACGTGTTCTGGCCGTTCATCACCGCTGTTGTCTCCTCATCGTAGGGAGCGACGTTGAGCCACGTCAGCACCGTCGGCAGCACGTCCACCTGCGTCACAGGACGCTCCAACGGGGCCAGCGAGATGAAGCCCTTCGTGCTGGAGGTGTAGGTGGCCATGAAGAAGGGAATGGCGTCCTCCGCGGTGGCGGTCGAGACAGGGGCGTTGAAGCTCTTGGCGTTGCCGCCGTGGTCGGAGAGCCCAATCACAAGCCAGTTCTCCTTCTGGCTGCGAGCGCGGTCGCGGATGTAGCTGATCACCTGCCCCACCATCGCATCCAGCAGGTAGGCCTGCGCGACGTACTCGCGCGAGGAGGCGTTGTACTGGAACTCTGGCAGGTCGAGGCTTGCCGCGCGGACCGCCAGCGCGTTCCAGTGGAAGACGAAGAGAGAGTCGTCGAGGTTGTTGGCGATGGTGTTCTGCACGGCGTGCTCCTGCGTCGGTGAGGCGTAGGCAAGGCCGCCAAAGAGGTTGTTCAGCTGCCGCGTGAACTGCGCCTCGCTGTGGCCGTTGGTGCATTGCTGCGGGTCGGTCGGCGCCTTCATGAGGCGGTGGTTGACGCTGCAGCTCGACAGGGCCAGGCAGTCGAGGTGAATGTTGCCGGACAGCTCGTCCACGGCAGAGGAGATGATGTCGGCCTGGGTCGGGCCGCACTCCATGTCCAGCACGCCAGGCTCGCTGCAGCCGCCAGTTGCCGCGTTCAGCGAGTTCAGCACGTGCGAGGTGGCCATCACGGCGACGGTCTTGCCCGCATCCTTTACCCGCTTCACGAAGCTTGGGTACATCTTCGACGTGGTCGCGTAGGTGGACATGCTCTGCAGGGTGCCGTTCATCACCATGTGCGAGCGCGGCGATACACCGGAGAAGATGGACGCGGCGGCCGCCGCGGCGCTGATAAAAACCTCCCCTGACGTGTCGTTCTCGACGACGACGGCGCGGGCACAGCTGGACTGCGACGCCGAGGCGCACTCCGCCCAGACACCCTCCCTGCCGGAGAGCATCGCCGCGATGTTGGGCAGGTGCACGCCGGACTGCATGAGGGAGTGGAAGATGGTGCCGGAGAAGCCCTCCATCACAATAACCGCCACCCGCGGGGCCGCCTCGACGTCGGTGCCCGAGCCGTTCGTGTAGACGATGGCGGCGAAGATGGCGATGATCATGACGGCGACAAGGAAAGGCACAAAGATGCGGGAGCAGCAGCCGCCCTTGGGTCCGCTCACGTCCTGCTCCTCATCGAGAGCCTTGATGATCTCCTTCACGGTGTGCGGCTTACCCGACGGCTCAGTAGCGCCGTCAGCGGTGGGGCTGGCCGCCTGCGGAGAGGTGGACTTGGCGGCGAGGACGGTGTGCCTGTGGCCGCCTTCTGCTGCGGCGTCGCCCGTCGTGCCATCGTTCTTGTACGAGTCTCCGAACATGGGGGAGCTCTGTTCACGCGTGCTTTCACCCTGTGCGGTACACCGATGTTAATCCACGAGAAGGAAATGCGCGGGGCAGTCCAGACACGCGTGGGGCTTAGGAGAGACTGCTAGATGTGCTTCCTCGCTCTATTCGTTACGGTTCGATTAAGTGTTGACACCCACCTCTCAGAGCCCTTCTTGACTCTCTTCCCTGCGAGTGCGTGAAGAAGAGGAAGAGGGAAAAGAGAGAGGCTGTATTCGCGCCTGTGTGTGGGTGTGGGTGTGGGTGTGCGTTTTTTTTTTTTTCGATACGAGATAAACAGAAAAACAGGGAAAAAAGGTTTGTACGGCTCTGCGATGTGACCGATTCGAAACTGAATGTATTTTTTTTTTTTTGTGTGTGTGTGTGCTCGTGAGACACAAAGTGAGAAGGAAGGAGAACGGAAAGGCTAATATTGCAAGGAAATGGCAGCGCCACTGCAGGCACGCATGAACGGTACACTTTGTCATTCTCCACAAAGAGAAAACAGAACGTGGCTATCCTCTTTCTGAGATATTCCATTTTCTTTCAAAGAACAGAGTCCGTTGAAAGAATGTTTACACGTTTGAGTTTTCTAGCCCTCTCTTGTGCCGGCAGCAAAGATGGCAGTGGAGAAGCTGATGACTCAAGTGCGCAGCGCGAAGCAGTTTTCCGCTTGTTCAAATGTCAGAATTTACAGCAAGTGTGCTGATAAGAGAACGTGAAAGCATCAGAAAAAAAAAATAAGAATAGTCTAAAAAAACTTAACAATAATAATAGCCTCTGCTCTCTCAGCGAGCAACGCCAAAGAGAGCACCACGCGTAGTGTACATGAGTCGCATCGCAAACGCGGCACTCCACTCTTCCGTTTTCGAAACAATCGTTTAAAAAAAAGGGGAACTTTTTTTGGTTTCTTTTAACGCTTACCTTCCTCTCTGTCCTTAGCATTGGCCTTTCGAAAAAGAAAAAAAAAGAAGAGGCGTTAGCTTAGTATCCCCGCTGACTACAGCTTCGACGCCATCTCATTGCCATGCACCACCTCCAGCAGGTACCGCTCCAGCTCCTCCACCTGCGTGATGATGGCTCGCAGTCCAAACAAGAAAGCCTCCAGCCCGTGAATGTCACTGTTCGTCAGCACGTACTCGTTCCCGCCGCCGTCGCTGTCGGCCCCGCCGACGTCCAGCAGCTTCAGCAGCCCCTCCCCTCCGCTGGCGTCAGCGCCGCTCCCGCCGGTGGCTGTCGCGGCTGCCGTGGTGGTGCTGCGGTCCCCACCGCGGAACGGGGCACAAAAAGTGCCATTGTTGAACTCCAGCTTGCTGACCGCCGACATGAAGTCCGCCTGAATGGCCTCGTTCATGGCAGCCGACGCCGGTGGGGCGGCAGTGGCGGCGCTCGCCGTGGGCAGGGCAGGAGTCGTCGCGTCCATCCCCCCAGCACTGAGAGGGCCGTGGCCACTCGGCAGCGTACTGCTGTTGCCGCCCATGCCCCCGCTCATACCAGCGAAGGTGCCGTTGAAGACGTAATCGCTGTTTGCGTTGCCGCCGATGAAGGAGCGGTTTACCACCGGCAGCGTCGCCGCCACGTTGATGAAGGACATGTTGCCTAGGATGGCAGGCGGCGGTGGCACCTGCTGCCGCTGCTGCTCCGCCAAATTCTCCACGTAGCCCCGCAGCGCGTCGGGGATGGCAGGGCCGGCGGCGCTGAAGCTGTTGTTGAAGAAGGGCCGCGTCACGCTGTTGTTGCTCACACGACGATCCCCTGTCCCCGGTGCGGATAGCGGCGCCGGTAAGAGGTCGTCCGCGACGGAAAGGCCGGCGTCGGCCACCAGGTCGGCTGCGATAGTTGTGCCTTCGCGCTGCGGACCCTGTCCCTCTGCTCTCTGCTCCGAGGCGTCCTCACCAGAAAATATCTCCCCCTCGAAGGGCTCGTGGGCGTCGCACGACATCAACTCCGCCCGCTTACCTTCACGCGGCGACGTGGCCGTGGCGTGCACTGCTGCAGCGGTTCCTGGTGACCCAGTCTTGGGAGAGGCCGCCGCGTGCCTCATCGAGGGGGCAGCCGTAGGCGCGTCAGAGGCGGCACGCGGCGAGTTCGCGCGATGATGCCGAGCGCTGTCGCGGCCGTCGTCCGTGCCGCCCTCGCGGTCCCACCCGCCGGGCGACAGCGGCGCGTGCGTCGATTCCTCGGAGAAGTGGGAACCGCGGTCGTGCCGCGCCTGCCCATCGTCCCGTGGACGCCGCCGCGCGCCACCGCTCAGCCCCGTCGCAGACCACGCGTTGGCTGGCCGCACCGCGTTACGCGCCGCGCGGCCCAGCGAAAAGACATCGCCTCCCGCACCTGCTGCAGTGCCAGCGCCGCCCGACATGAAGCTCCGATTGCTCGCCAGCAGGCTGGACGAGGCGCCGGCGCGGTTCGTCGAGGTTGTCGCCGCAGCGTCGCCGGTGTTCTCTGCCGACGGTGGGTCAAGGCGCGAGGCCGACGGCACGACGATGCTGAGCGACGACGAGCGCCGTGGTTGTGGCGGGTCGTCGTTGGTGGTGGTGGCGGCGTCCCCGCTGGCGAAGTTGCGCAGCGCGTAGGCGCCGGCCGGCAGCACCATCGACATCTGCAGCACCGACGGCACGGCGTGCTTCGACGTCTTGGACCGCTTCACCACCCCCATCGGGTTGCTGCCCTCTGTCATCGTCGCTGGTGGCTCCTGTGGCTGCGGCGCCGGGGAGGACTGCCTGCGGCCTGGCTGGAGGGGCGGCTGCTGCGGTGAAGGGGAGCTGCGTATGCTGCTCGGACCGGCCGAAGCGCTGCGTGGCGGCGGCAAGTTCGACCCGTTAGCGTCACTCACCGTCGTCAGCTGATCGGCCCCACGCGCCATCTCGCTCGTGTCGCCGGCCCCTCGGATCGAGGACGACTGGCCGCCGCCGCGGTTGGCCTCCCCGGCGCCGCCACTCGCGCTGCGGTGGGCAGAGGAGTGGCGCAGGAGGGAGTGGCGGGTGGAGCGGCCGGCCGACTCGCTGCCGTCGCGGCGCTGCTGCGTCGGGTCCTCGTGCACCGGCTCCTGCACGACGATGCCGGCGTTGCGCAGCATGCCGGGGTCGAACATGCTCACGTTGCGATTCCAGAAGCTGCCGGCAGCGTTGAACATGCTGTGATTCGACATGAAGCCCCCAGCGAAGGTCTGGTTCGACAAATTCGTTGTGCCCGGGTTGGCGCCATCGGCGTTGGCCGGTGCAGCGCTGCCACGACGGGCACCAGCGTTAGAGTCCTGTGGTGCGGCTGCGGTTGTTGCAGCAGGAGCAGTAGCAGCAGCGGCGTTTACGGTGGCTCCTGCTCCCGCCCCGCCTTGCTCCGCTGCCGCCGCCAACGCAGCCGCCGTGGCAAAGAAAGAGGCGTTGTTCATGCCGGCACTGGTGGGGCCCAGCACGTACTCCCGCAGCCGCTGGCGCTCCTCTGGCGTCAGCTTATAGGAGAAGTGGCCGGCTGTCTTCTTGGAGGAGCTGCCCGCGTCGGCGCCGCTGGAGCTCGGGCGGCGGAAGCTGCCGGTCGGCACCGAGCCGCTCTTCGAGCCCCGCATGCTGGAGTTCTTCACGCCGACCATGCTGCCGTTGAGCCGCACGTCGTTCGACGAGTCTGCCGTACCGCCGACCGTCGCTGCCGACGGAGCAAACGTGGAGGCGGGTGGCGGCACGAAGCCCGCCACGTTCTCCAGCGCCATCGCCCCGCGGCCGCCCACATCACCACCGCCGCCCACCCGCGTTGTGCCGGAGATGCCGAACCCGCCGCGGCGGCGGCGCCTCTCGCTGTCGGAGCTGTCCGAGGCTCTGTCGTCCTCGCCGTCTGACGCCGACTCGTCGCCGTCGCTGTTGTTCAGCTCGTGCTGCACCGTCTCGATGTAGACGGAGACGATGCGGTCGTAGCACTGCATCATGCCGAGCCGCAGCCGCGTCAGCTCCGCGGTGGGCACGAAGGTGGCCTTCGACAGCGTCAGCAGGTACACCTCCATCGCCTCGTAGAAGAGCTGGCTGAGCTGCCGCGTGTAGGGGGAGATGCGGTGCAGGACCACCCAATGCACTGAAATGCTCGTCGCGGCAGCAGGGCCGGCGCCGATCATGTCCACGTTGTCGTTGACCGTCTTGCCGTCCTTGCCGCCCCCGCCGGCGATATCGGCGATTGTGCTGGTCATGAAGGTGTGGTAGGCGTGCCGCATCATGAAGAGCGTCACGAGCAGCTTGCGCTGGGCAGAAACAAGCATGCGCCACGGGATCTCGGGAAAGCCGACGGAGTCCAGCGTGGGCTCGGCAATCGCACCCGGGATGTTCTGCAGCTGCTGGGACACCTTCTTCTGCATCTCGCCCAGCAACGCCAACACGTCGGCGCTTACGGCCGTCGCACTGTCGGGGAGGTCCAGGTTGCGCAGCAGCCGATCCGTGGCCTCGCGTGCCATGCGGAGACTCACATCCAGGCCCGTGTTCACCTTGGTACGCCCCCGCACCGGCCAGATGATCGAGGAGATGATAAAGTAGATGAGAATGGCGAAGCAGTTCTGCTGGATACGCGTGATGGCGGCGCTGCCGTCGGCGTACGAGAGGACCATCGAGATGACACTGTTGGCGAGCGCGTTGCCCAGGGCACCGTATTCCGGCGCGGCCTGCACGTAGGAGCCGATGAAGGTCAGGACAAGCGTGCAGCCGTAGAGCACCGGTCGCCGGCCGTTCGCGATCTGCACACTGAGCAGTCCGGTGAGGGAGCCGAGGACGATGCCCAGCATACGCATCGTCGAGTACTGGAAGCTCTCTCCACCGGTGGAGCGGTAGACGAAGGCAATGATGTCCACGCCGGCCACGGGGCTCGTCGAGGAGCTGTCCATCGCGTAGACCTGAAAGATGGCGGCGACGATGATGCAGACGGAGAGCTTGATGGCCTCCTTCAGGCGGCGCGTGATGGAGCGGCGGATGCGGATGGCGTGGTACAGATCCACGAAGGCGGCCCAGCTGCTCTGCAGGTCACGCAACGGAAACGTCACGAAGTACCACAGGCTGCTCGGCGGCTTCGCGGCGTCCTGAAAGTTGCCGATGATCTCCATCAGCTCCTCGACGCTGAACAGGAAGAAGCCGAGGAGGATGTCGCTGTTGTCGGTGCGGTAGTCTGGGTTGCTCAGGATGACCTCGTCACGCACCGTCGACAGCGCCTCCTCGTACCGCGTGCGCGCCAGGCGAAACGCTGTCATGTCCGTCACCGACACCAAGTTGTCGAGATCGACGATGCGCAGGATGATAGAGTCCATGGCGGCGGCGATCAAATTTAGCTCGCCGCGGATGCGCTCCCCGAACTCTCTGCACATCGCCGTCTCCACGAGGGCAGGGTTGGCGGCCACCTGCTCAATCACAATAGTCGTCGACTGCAGCACGTTGAAGACGTCCCTGAGAAACGCCATGCGGGTCTTGAGCCGCGCCGTGTAGACGCCCGAGTGGGGCTCGTAGCCCATCTCCGACAGCGCCTGCTGCGCCTTCTGCATACTTGCCGTGATGGTCTGCCGCAGTTGCCGCAGACGCGCCACGTGCAGCTGACGCTCCAGCAGACTGTTCACGACCCAGAAGCTGCAGCACGTACCGTGCACGGAGAGGCTGACGGCGTCGCCGGTGATGATGATGTAGCGCCGCGCATTCTCGCTGGACCAGCGGATGTAGGGAAACATGAACGACGCGAGGCCGAAGCCCTGCCCGATGAGGATCGTCGCGTAGTACTTGCCGACGTAATTGTAGCCGGTGTTCTGCGGGGACGAGATGTACTGCATGAGGAGGCTGGCGAAGCAGTAGGCAACCATGCGCTTCAGCTGCTCCGCGACGAAGCCGGTGACGAGGAGGCAGCAGAAGAGAATAATGAGCGTCACCCACGCCGGGCCGGGTTGGACGGTGATGATGACGAGCAGAATCACGAGGCTGATGGAGAAGCCTTTCATCACAACGAACGTCTCGCGCAGGCCGGCGCCGAGGGTCGGCTGCGTCGTCCAATAGGCGAGAAAGACAACCGACGTGGGCAGCGGAAAGATGTGCCGCGTCGTCGGCTCTGCGCACAAAATCAGCGTCGGCAGGATCGTGAGTACGGAGCCGCGAACGGTCCAGTCCAGCTTCTCCCAAAAGCGTGGTGAGGCCAGCAGGTCGAAGACGGAGGACAGCATGCCGCGCCGCTGCGGGAGGAACACACGCTGGTCCCACGAGAAGGCGTGCAGGGCGTTCATGTTCCGTGTGCGGCAGTGGTCCTGCGCCGACCAGGTGTCGTTCTTCTCGAGCATCGAGGCGGCGGCCTTCGGAAGGTAGTAGTCCCCCAAGCCGTCACTGCCACTATTGTTGCCACCGCTACCGCCGGCGGCAGCGCCACTACCACCACCACCGCCGGCCCCGTTGCCGCCACAGTCTGTCAGCAGGCGCTTGTTGACGCCGTTGCTGGGTGAGTTGGGGCTCTGCACCGACGACGCGCGGGACCACACACCCGCACCAGGGACCGTCTCCGGCGTCAGGCTCTCGTCGATGTAGCGCTCCGCCTGAACCGTCTGGTCCGTGTGCTTGCTAACATTGTCGCGCCGCTTGGCGCTGAAGTAGCGCGACTTGATGAACGCCGTTTCGTGCCCCCAGACGTGCAGGGGGTTGGACGAGCCCGACGCGACGGCCCGGCGGTACCGTTCCGGGTCGGCAAGAATCGAGGCGACGGCTTCCTTCTTGGCGTTCGTCCGCGCCTCCTGCTCCTGTCGTTGCACCTGCCGCTGCCGCTCCTCCTGCTCCGCCCGCTCCCCACCGGGGTGCTGCTGCATCGGCGCGTGCGTTGACGGGTCGTCTGTGCTAGAGCTGTGCGAGATGGGCTGATCGGTGGACCGGATACTCGCGTTACGCTCACCTTGGTGGGCCGGGAAGGCGGGAAAGAGATAGCTGCCACCACCGGGACGGGTGGCGTCGCCTGCAAAGGCTCCTAACGGTGAGGCGGCGGTTGGTGAGGCGGCGCTGGGCGACGCGGCGGAGTTGGCGGTGTTGACTGGGCCGTGAAGGCGGGCATGCACCTGCCGCCGGCCACCACGCGAGCTTCCCACGGCGGACCCGTTGCCGCCACCCTCGCGGCCGCTGCGCATCGTCCCCCCGACGAGAGACGGGGCCCCTTTCGGCGAGTGCGGGGCCGAGAGGGGAGCCGCGTTCGGCTCCTTCCCCGTCGCCTCGAAAGGTGCGTGCGGAAGCATCGAGAAGCGCACAAAGGGGGGAGAGAGAACCCACCGTCTTCAAGAGCGTCAACGATGCGCTTTCTGCTTTTTTTCTTTTTAAGTGTGTCTGTGTGTGGGTTGCGCTGCCAACACGTGTACCTCACAAAAGCAGCGGAAGATGAAATGAGAAAAAAAAAAGCAAAAGCAAGGCGTGTAAAAACGAGTGTGTGTGAAAAGTGTATAAGTGACGGAGTAAGCAGGCCTTCAAGTCCGGAGGCTGCAGGAAGAAAAAAAGAAAAGCAGGAGGGAAAAACAAGACGGGCAGAAGAGAAAAGAAAAAAGGAGAGCAGAACTGCGCCGCAAATCAGTGAAAAACGGAGAGAGGGTAGGGAAGGGGGAAGAAAAGACAAGCAAGAAAACGCAGAACGTGAAAAGTACAATCAAAGCAAAAATCTAGAAAAAGAGTGCGTTTGTGTTGTTTATTTTTCTTTTTTTTTTGTACTCTGCAAAGACCCTTTCGAGGCAGAGATGTGCCGCCTTCGATCCGCAACGTTGCTTAGGAGTTGAGGTGATCTGAGAGCTGTGCTAGCGCGACGTGTACGTGATGAAAGAGAGAAAAAGAAGCAAAAGAAGCCAACTCACAAGTGTGCGAATACTAGTCAAATCGCCTTGGGAAGCCTCAAGAAAAAAGAAAATAAAAAGAGTGGTGCTGAAGAGTGCCTAACCACCACGCACGCTTAAAGTCTCTCGTTGAGGGTCTGATGAAGGGAAAGGAATAAAAGAACGTGAACTGAAATCGAATTAGTACTCAGAAGTTGTATAACAAAAAATAAAAAAGACAGAAAAGATGTGGAGGAAAGACAGCGGCCGAGTTAAGCACGGCACCACACGACCACACAAAGAGCTGTGGAACGACACGTCGCGAACGCACAACACAAATAATAATATACACGTCCTGCGCCAACTCACCGCCGCTGTGCAGCCCTCACAGACTACTTCGTCACCAAAAAGGGGGGAAAAAAACAAAAGACGTTCCCCTAATATCTCCCTACTCCTCACACCGCTCTTTTTTCCCAATTTAAGACACTGTCTCTCCCTCTCTTAACGTCCAACAATAGATGGCGGAAAAGCAAAAGGTGATACAATACAAAAACTATAAGAGGCGCTGATGCGGCCTCCCGAAGCCACACCGCGCAAGCTGATTGTATAAAATAAAACTTTAAAAGGCAGTTCGCCCAGAGCTTAAGCACGTGGCTTCGTGGTTACGAGTAAAAAGGGGTGATGTTGTACAGTGCGATGTACTATAATAAATAAACCCAAGTTAGTAGAGGTAATACTTCGTGGCACTTTGGGCGTGTTGTCGTATGTGTGTGTGTGTGTGTGCAAAGGAAAGCCGATGAGTGGACGCACGGTTTGGAAAGATGTCAATAGTGACCGCAGCAGCACTCGCACGAGGGAGCAAGAAGAGGAGAGAAAAGAAGAGTGACGTTTGATCATGGGTGCTGTGTGAGGAAGAAGAGGATATCTTTGACCACACGTCGACGTCAAGCTGGCACCTTAAGGTACGCTCCTCTACTGCTTCTGTTAGCAACAGAAAAGTGGCGGTATGCCGGAGCCAATGCAAAACTCTTTACGCAGAGCAAACAGTTGTTGTGGCATGAACCAAACCGCCGGCACCCCTTTTCTGCAATGTACGCCACCTGCACACCCTTTCATTTTGTTTCGATGCAGAATACATTCGAGAACACACAACACAGAAAAATCAAAGGGAAGCGAACACCTTGCGTGTAAAACCATCCAAACAGAAATTGAAAGGACATTAATACTAAAAAGGAAGGGCACCAGCGACTCCTCCTCGCATCAGAGACTCACAGCACAGGCCACACTCTTTACAGAGGCGAGACAGAGAAAAAAATAGCGAAAGGCGATACGTCGATATACACACGAAAAAAAAGGCCACTTGTATGAAAAAAAGAAACACAATAGAAAGCTAAAGAAAAGCTCATTATGCTTTTAAAGACAAGAGCTGAAACCAGACTGAAACGTTGCTGACCGGCATTCCCCGTTGAGAGGGGCACAAGACGAAAGTCAACATGAAACACGCACTATTGAACTAAGAGAGTTTTACAGAACCACAGCAACTGTCGAGAGGGGGAAAAGATGGTTTATCAGCAGCAAAAAGTAAAAAAAGAAAGAGGTCGGCAGAAACAGAATAGAGTACGCTGTGTACCACCTAAGGCTGCGTACTCTACGATACATGAGCCGGAGAAGGGAGAGAAAAAAAAAAACGCTCGCAGTTGTTTGTTTCTCTGCCTTATTCAAGCGTTCCTGAAACAAAAAAAACGGCGCCTGCTTCTCATTCTGCGTACGTACAATCTGTTTCCTTCTTATTGCGACGCTACAAGCGCTTCGCCAGCTCCGTCTCGTGCTGCATCTCCAGAATCGCCTTCTGCAGTTCGTTAATGTAGGTGACGAGGGCCTGGGTGCCGAACAGGAAGGCCTCCAGGCTGTGGATGTCGTGGTTCGTCAGCACAAACTCCCCCTTCGCGGGGTCGAAGAAGGAGATGTTGTTCAGGATCTCGCCTTCGTCGAAGTGCCCAACGCTTTCGCCGTCGCCGTCGCCGTTTTTGATGCTCCGCAGCAGCTGCGCCGTGCGGTCGGCGCTTTGGTTGGACTGCCGGTCTCCTGCCCGACTCGCCGACCGCGGCGAGAGGTAGCGCATGCTGTTGCTGGCGTGGCTCCCGCACGAGACGGCGGCCTTGCCGAGCGAGTACTCATCCACCTCCGACTGCCGCCGCAAGCCCTTGGCTTCCTTGGCAGCACCGCCCTTCGCATCCGTCGGCGGCGAGGCAGAAGCCTTCTCCGCGCCAACATGGGCGTCGTGACCTTCGCCGTGATACTTGTCCGCCGAGCTGCTGTGCGTCGTGTTCCCCTCTGGATCGCCGGGCGACACAATTTTTTTCTCCGTGTTGCCGGTGCGGTTCGAGCTGTCGCGGCTATCGGCCTTTCTCTCCTCCCGGTGCAGGTCCTCCGGGGTGCTGCCGCTGCTGCTGAAGCGGTGGTTCGCCACCTCGTCGCCCTCCGCCGCCGGTTCCTGCGCCGTTGCCGGCGGCGGTGGCGCCTGCATTGCGGAGCCGCTGAGGGCACTTCGTGCATCCAGAGGCGTCACCCCAAACGGTGTGTGGCCCTCATCGGCAGAGGTGGCGCCAACGGTGCCGATTGTGCCGACGGAGTCGCCGCCGGGTCGCAGCAGCAGCGGTGGCACCGGCGCGGACTGCGGCGCGCTGCTCACCGCTGAGCCTCCCACCCCCGCGTCTGGAATCGACGTGGTAGGGACGATGGGCGACGATCTCGCCATGCGCACCGGCTGCTCCCCGCTCTGCGCTTGGACGCTGCTGGTGCTCTCAAGGGGGTTGGCGGTCGCACTGCCTCCTGCGCCTTTGGATGTGGCGGGCGAGAGGGGAGTGGAGCGGGCCATGGGCGGCAGTCGGGCAGCCTTCGCGTCCTTCCCCTTCGACGCGCCGGGGCCGGCGGCTGGCTTGCTCGGTCCGCCGCTCTTCTGCTTCTCCCGAGGCTCGTCCTCGATGTCACTAAAGTCGCTGGCGGCGGAGTCGGGATCGGCGCGGGGGCCGCCACCTGAGCGGGTGGGCGATGTGTTGGGTGTGCTGCGCTCGCTGGCGGCGTCGTCCTGCTCTCGCTTGCCCTTGCGCACCATCGCCGACGGCGTGCGACGCGGCTTCGCCTCCCCGGAGTCCTTCTTGTCTTTCTTCCCGTTCCTCGAGGCGGCGGAGGTGCTGCTGGACACCTCGCCGCCCCGCATCTCCTCCGCATCCAGGTCTGCCGTCTCCTTCACCTTCTTCGCAAACAGGCTCCCGAGGAAGGACGTGTTCTTGAGGAAAGAGTGGTTCTTAAAGAAGGACGCGTTGGTGAGGTTAAGGTTCGCGAGGTTCTCCACCTGCGTCTCTCCCTCCGCCTTCGCCTTCTCCTCGACGCCCTCCTTGCCGCTGTCGTTTTTGTCCACGCCCCTCTCCTCGTCCTTATCCTTCCTCACACCGATGTTGTGCTTCTTGCGCAGCTTGGCAGCCAAGTCGTCGTCGCCGCCGCTGACCGCCATTAGCCGGGCATCGTTGTTGACGGCGGGAGGGGAGCCGGCCATCGAGGCCTTACGCGTCGCGCCGAGCCCCACTGCGGCTGCCGCGGCTGCCGTGGCGGCCATGGACTTGTTGTTGAAGGTCATGTTCCCCGTCATGGACCGGTTCAGGCCGAAGGTGTTGTTGTTCACCACGCGGTCCGCCACGAAGGCTCGCAGCGCGGCCGCCTCGTCTTCGGTGAGGTCGTAGCCCAAGTAGCCCATCTTCTTCTTCGCCTTGTTCTTTGGTTCATCTGCGCCGTCGTCGTGGTCGCCGTGTGCGGAGGAGGCGGACGAGTCGCTGCCCTCGCGCCGAGCCGCGCGCTTCTTGTGGTGAACACCGCCACCCTTCTGCTGCTCCGGCGCCGCGGCGTTGGTGTTGCCGCCGGCAACCTTCTTGCCCTTCTCTTCGGCGTTGCCGGCGTTCGGCCCCAGCGGCCCAGCCGCGCCACCACCATCGTTTCCGCCGCCGCCGCCGCCGCCGCCACCGGTCTTGCTGATGCGGGTGGTGTTCAGGGGCTCGCTCTCCGGCCGGTAAGTTGTGAGGGTGCGACCGTTCGTGGTGGTGGGTGGGGGATAGGCGCCGCCCTCCTGCCCGCCCTCGCCGCAGAAGCTTGGGTCGTAGTACTCGTCCTCGTCGTAGGAGCTGCGGTACGAATCATTCTCCTCCTCCTCCCCCTCCTCGTCGTCGCTGTCCTCGCCGGCGACCTTGCGGGAAATGGTGCGGATGTAGGTCTCGTCGATCGCCTTCTGCGCCTCGATCATCCCAACGCGCAGGCGGGTGAGGTGCGCCGTCGGCACCACCGTCGTGTTGTTCAGCGACACCACGTAGAGGTCGATCGCGGCGTAGATGAGGTCGGAGAGGTCGCGGGCGTGGGGGGAGATGCGGTGGAGCACCACCCAGTGCACCGACAGCTCCGTCGTCGAGTCGGCCCGGCTGGACATGAAGGTGTGGTAGGCGAAGCGCATCATGGACAGCGCCAGCCACAGCTTCCGCTCCGCCTCCACGATGCGCTTCCACGCGTCCTGAGGGAAGTCGACGGAGCCCATCGTTGGCTCCTCCGTCGCGCCAGGGATGAAGCGCACCTGGGTCCGCACCTTCTTGTTCATCTCCATCAGCAACGCCGACACATCGGCCGTGATCTCGCTCGGGTCGTACGGCATGTCAAGGTTGCGCAGCATGCGCGTGATGGCCTCACGCGTGCAGCGCAGCGAGAAGTCGAGGCTCATCTTCACCTTATCGCGTGCCCGCATCGGCCACAGGATGCACACCACGGCAAAATACATGAGAATAGCAAAGCAGTTCTGCTGAATGCGCACCATGGCGGCGTTTTGGTCCTTGTACTGCGTGCAGATGGAGATGGTGCTGCAGACGATGGCGTTGCCCAGCGCGTAGAAGCCCGGGGCCGCCTGCACATAGGCCCCGATGAACGACAGCACGACGATGAAGAGGTACAGCACCCACCGACGACCGTTTGCGATCTGAACGCAGAGCAGAGAGGCGGTCGAGCCGAGGACGGTGCCCAGGAGACGCCCGGACGCGTAGTGAAAGCTTTCGGCACCGGTGGGGTTGTAGATGAGCGCGATGACGGAGGCGCCCGCCATGGGGCTGACAGAGTTGTTGCCCAGCGCATACACCTGGAAGATGCACGGCAGCACCATGCACACCGCCAGCTTAATCGCCTCCTTCAGCCGCCGCGGAATGGTGCGCCGCCGCACGATGGTGAGGGCGAGGTTTTTGAAGGCGAAGATGACACTCTTGATGTCGCGGATGGGGAAGAGCAGTGCATGCACCAGCGTCTTTGGCGGATTCGCCGTCTCTTCAAACTGACTGATCACCTCGCAAATCTCATCCACGCTGAACATGAAAAAGCCGAGGAGGATGTCCGACTCGTCTGTTTCGTAGTTCTCGTTGGTCAAGATGACGTCCTCGCGCACGCGTGAGACGGCCTCCTGGAAGCGCTCCCGCGCCTCTCGGAAGAACTGAATCTCCTGCGGGGTGACGATACGGCTGAAGTCGCAGATCTTTAGCACCATGCTGTCCATCGCGGAGGAGATGACAGCAAGGTCGTCGCCGATCTGCTCACCAAAGGCGTTGCACATCGGCGTGTCGATGTAGCTCGGGTTGTCGGCGATGAGCTCGATGACGTGGCTTAGCGAGCCTAGAATGTTGTGGATGGACTTGCAGAAATTGAAGCGATTTGTCATGCACATCATATAGGCTCCCGTGTGCGGCTCATACCCAGACTCGTCCAGCGCCGTCTCGATCTTGCCGATGCACTTCTCCGCTGTCGCCCGCAGCTGGCGCAGGCGCATGACGTTCAGCTCCCGCTCTAGTGGCGTGCGCACCCAGAAGCTGGAGAGGGTGCCCTGCAGATCAATACTGAGACTGTTGCTCATTGCTTTGATGTAGTGCCGAGCAATGTCGCTCGACCAGCGAATGAAAGGCACGAGAAAGGCCGCAGTACCAAAGGCAAGGGCGATGAGGAGGCCCTCATAGTACTGGCCAACGTAGTTGAAGTTGGTGCCTTTGTGGTCGGTGAGGTACTGCATGATGGTTGACGCCAACACGTAGGCCGTCGTCTTCTTCGTTTCCTCCGCCACGAAGGAGGAGAAGAGGGTGAAGACAAAAAGAAGCAAGAGCAGCAGCCAATCGGGGCCCGGCTGCGTGGCAACAACGATGATGAGGAAGATGAGCCCAAACGAGAAGCCCTTCAGCGCAATAAAGAGCTCCCGCAGCCCACTACCAAAAGTTGGCATCGTGATCCAGAACGCGTTGAAGGCCAGCGACGAGGCCATCGGGAACTGACCCGTCGTCGCGGGCTCGAGCGCCAGCACCATCGTGGGGAGCACTGTCAGAAGGGACCCGCGAACGGTCCAGTCCAGCTTCTCCCAGAACCGCGGCGTGCTGAGCAGGGCGAAGAAGCGGGTGCCGAACCCGGTCATCGGCAGCTGTCGCCGCTGATCCCATGGAATGGCGTGCAGGGCGTTGATGTTGCGCATGCGGAAGTTGCGCTCGTCCCGCTCGTCCTCGTCGCCTTCCGTGGCAATCTGCTGCTTTACCTCCTTCGACTGGACCGGGGCAGTCTTGCCGGAGTTTCCTCGCTTGGAGTGCGTTCCACGGTGATGGCGCTTGTGGTTGCGGTCACTGCTGCTCCCATCACCGCCGCCGCCATTATTTGAGTCGCCGCCGCCACCACCACCTCCGCCGCCGCCGGCTACTCCGCTGCTGCTCGGTGAAGCGGCCTTGCGCGGCGTCATGGCCTTCTGCTCCTCCGTGGCGCGCAGCACGGCGCTGCTGTTGTTGTTGCTCCACCCACCGTTCGTCAGGCCGGAGGCACTCATCAACGCTACCGTGGAAGCCTCGCTGGCGTGCAGGCCTGAGTTGTTGCCGAGGGAGCGCAGTTGGAAAAGATTTGCCAGCCTGTGCTCCGCCGTGTGCAGCCTCGCGCCAATACCGCCATGCGCGGGGTCGGCGATGCCGCCCTGCTCCGAGCGAGTCGCGAACGTGTTGTTGACGCTGCCCGGGTTGCTCCCGTTCGTGACGCTCTCGGAGGCTGTGATGACGCCCCCCACGGAGCCTCTCATGGAGCTCGGGACAGCCGTGACGTTGTGACGGGCACCACCGAACGCGCTTACGCTGCCACCGTTTGCGACGGAGCGGATGTGACCACTGCGCCGGCCACCCGCCTGCTCCGACATGGGCCGGTTGTAGCGCGCCGTCGCCTGGATCGCCTCCTCCTGCGCGGTCAATATGGGCATCCGATTTGGCGACGACGCCCCAGCCCGCGACGATGGCGAGCCCATTCGACCGCCGGCAACGCTGTACGCAACCAGCGGCTGCAGCCCGCCACGCTCACTGGCCCTGCTGGAGCCGGTGTGGTGTGCCTCCAACGCGCGCAGCTTGCCGGCCGTCAACATTCCCTGCTGACCAGCTTGCCGCGTCTGCAACCCCAGCCGGCTCTGGTCGTACGGGAGGACCGGGTCGTAGATGGAGAGGTCCTCGTTGCCCCGCACGTTCTTCATCCGCTCCACCGCGCTCATCCACCGCGGCTGCGTGACGCCGCCGCTGCCGGCGCTGCTGCCTGACGGCGTCATGCGGCTAGAGGTGTGTGTCCCGCCCAGCCCGGACGACGACTCGGTGGCCCGCACGATGCCGCGCTGCCGCGACCCGACGCTCACGGAGGCGCCGCCCTGCCGCGACGGCGAGCGACGCCCCGCGCCGCCAGGGGACTCGCGGCCGCCGCGGTACATCTGGCTTGGTACGGGGCCGTAACCGTAGGCCGGCGAGGTGGTGTTGACGTTCCCTGGCTCGCTGAAGAGCCGGCGCAGCTCCCCTTCCGACCGGGTGTGCACCAGCCCCTCTCGCTGGACAGGGGGAGAGGCGGTGGGGGTCAGGAGGGCCGCCGTGTTCCCGTAGCGACCACCCGGCAGCTGCTGCGCAGAGTTGCTCGGGCTCAGTGAGGAGCGCATGACGGGGCTGTAGTTCGCCAGCGTGGACACGCCGACGTCGGAGAGCTGGGCTAGCGACGCCGACTCGCTCGCGTGCGAGTTGAGAGAGTGATTGGAGCCCGAGCGTGTGAAGTTGAGGCTCGGCGACGCCGGGCGTAGGTTGGCGTGTGCAGCCTGCGTCGGCGGAACACCTGTGGAGACCGGGGCGGAGAACTGCGACGGGAAGAGAGCGCTGGGGGTTCGGCGAGATGGGGAGCGCGGTCCTGTTGCGCTGGAGCTGACCGCGACGCCCGAGGACGACGCGGAGGCCACCAACACTGAGGGTGTCTTCTCTGACAAGCCGGCCGATCTCGCTGTGAAGGGACCCGGCCTGCTCGAGTAGCTGGTCGACCTGATGACGGTTGGCATGGGCGGCTTCGACTGCGCCACGAGAGGACTCGACTGCGTGGCGGTGATGCGGCCACTCGCATCGGTGACGACGACGCTGGGCTCCGCCGCGGTGGCCATGGTGGACGGTGAGAAGAAGGAGACGGCCTCTGAAGGGTCGTGGTGCATCGTCGCCGTCAGAGGGGTCACGGTGGGAGAGGTTGAGCTGACCTGGCGCTGCGAGTGTGCCACAAGCGGGGGCACCGAGTTCGTCGTGCGGCGCGACGTGTTCGACGAAACGTCCACAGACGGCGCCCCGGTCTTTGGGATTGACACAAAGCTCGAGTTTGCGCTCACGTGCAGCGTGTCGCCGGTGCGGGTGAAGGTGCTGGGGGTGAAGGTTTGATTCGACATGGGCGGCTCCGCTAGGAACTGTTCCACGTCGGTGGTGTTCTGGTGGTTGTTGAAAGGCCGCGTGGAGGCAAACATTGTGTTTTGGCCCAGCGGCTGCCCGAAGGAGTCGTTGTTGACACTGGATGAGAAGCCACCGGTGGGCCGCGAGTCGGGCGGCTGTCGAAGAGCACTGCTGGAGTGACGACTCAGGGATTGCGAGCTGGGGGTGTCGTTGTGGGTCTTGCCTCGACGCTGGGGCGACGAACGGCTGCGATCACCAGGGAGCTCATCGCTGCTGCTCACGTCGGAGTCACACACGGGACTCGAGCCTCTCGACGCCATGGCGAAGGCTGCGCAACAAGATATACGGAAACAGCAGATTAAAAGAGGCGAGGTCAACACACAAAGGCTGGCCAGAGATCTGTATACAGAGGCGGGGGAGAGGTATGGGGAGAAAAGAAAACGTTACGTCAACGATCTCGAAGGGTTTTTTTTAGAGTTTATTGAAACAAATGGGGAAAAGAGAAAACGAGTCACTTCGCAGATGTAAAATAAATAAAATAGATCTAAGCAGGTTGTTTCTCTGCTTTTTTTTCTTCTTAGAAGAACGAAAAGATGAAAAGACGCAATAATACGCTGTGGGGCACGAAACGTATTCCTCTTCTTTCTTGTCGAGCAAACAAATAGAGAGAGGTTTTACTCCTGAGAAAGAAAAAAGTGGTGTTTTTTAGCTGTGCCTTGCTCCTCACCAGAGCAAGTTGGGCAAAGAGAAGAAGAAAACAGAAGCACCACGGTATGAGCAAGGGGAGCACTAAGAGCCGCAAATAAAAACAGAAAATAGTAGCGGAAGAAAGCCTTGAACACGGCAAAGAAAAAAAAATTACCGTTTGTTTGTGAGAGAGTAGTAAATCGGGCGTGCTGTGAGGCAATACCGAAAGCAATGATACTCTTCACACGGTGAAACAATAATAATAAGACAAGACAATGGAAAAGGTGCGTTGCGAAGCGAGGCTACGACACACACTCTCTGTTACTGTTCTTTGCTTAGATAGAGCACGGTTAGCAGTTCGCGCGGTCTCCCTCTTTCTCTCGTTTTTCCTTTTTTTTTGTAAAGCAACAAGTAAAAACGAGAGTAGAATAGCTTTTCAGACAACCAAATAATAATAAAGAAGAAGCGAAGAAGAGAAGCAAATGAGATTCGTTTCGTATGTTTAGTGAAAAGGAGTCCAAAAGCAGTCTTCAATTGGCTTTGTTTCTCTTGTGTGCGGCTCGTTCTACTCGAGCACCAGCTTCTTGCAAACACGTCTTGGCCCCGTCGTGGGAAGAAAGATAACAAATTTACGCCTTCCGCAAGTACCGAAGGCTGAGTGTCTACTGTCGCTTGTTCTTTTCTTTATTCAAAAATCGAAAAGGAACAAGAAAGGTATATGTACAATACACTGTGGAACTGGAAAGGTTGAAATGAAGCCGTGCTGTAAAGTCGTTGAGTAGGAGATATGCGTTGCTGGTGGTGCTTGCGATTGTCGTACTGACAGCATCGATCGGGCAACTAATGAGGGCGAGATGGTGTGAGAGAGCATCGAAATAAGAGAGAGGTAGGCGATGAAGAAGAGAAAGAGAGGGAAAAGAAGAAGTAAAAGGAGAGAGGCGAAGTGAGAGTAAGAGTCAGCCAGATTCGTTATTTATTCTCCGCTGTGCACGTCAAGCCTACTTGAGAGAGTTAAGAAAAGACAGAATAAGCCTGTTATTTTCTTCTATACTTCTCTGCAAGAAAGCGAATTGTGCGTTTAGCAAGACGGAAAGTCGCGAGAGTCAATACGAACTTCACGGGGAAAAAAAAACTCAGATGACCAGCATTCTTTCTTTGTTAAGTTATTGGAAGTAGCGAACCCGTTGGAGAGATTCTATCATTGATCTCTATGAAGTGTGTAAAGGCGTCTCTCTTGGTACGCTATGCGTTGTCGAGCCTCGGGGTCTACTGCGCAAATGGACTGGGAGAGCGGGTAGCAGGAGCGGACTCGACGCATGCCCCACGAGGCTGCAGCGCGCTCAGCGCGAGCGTGCGGTTCCCCGAGCCCCAGCGATAGATGAAGTACAGGTTAAGCCTTGCCGCCCGCTGCAGGGCCACCGTGCACTCGGTGGGAGCGCGCAAGTCGTAGGCCACGCGCTCGTAGAGAGGGATGGAGAGGTACGACAGGCGAAGAAACTGCAGCGCGCGCGCGAGGTTGTAGAAGACCTCGCCGGCGGCGGCTGACGGCTCCAGCGAGAGCCGCAACTGCTGGTACTGGGACAGGTAGTAAATCGCAGCCGACACGCACGCCTCCCGCAGTCG
The DNA here is from genome assembly GCA_000331325.2 of Crithidia fasciculata. Classification (NCBI taxonomy): domain Eukaryota; phylum Euglenozoa; class Kinetoplastea; order Trypanosomatida; family Trypanosomatidae; genus Crithidia; species Crithidia fasciculata. The sequence goes on along the minus strand of CM003408.1, from coordinate 309,402 downwards.
CGTCCGCTTTTGGTGGCTGCAAAACAAGTAGGAGAGACCCACCATGAAGTTTAGGTAGATGTCTGACGGCCTCTGCTGGAGCGCCATCAGGTACAGGTTCAGCGTGCGGGTGTAGCTGCGGGCTTGGAAGTAACGGTTCGCCAGCAACACAAGAAAAGCAGGCTCGCCGTGTCCGTCCGCGACTGCTCGGTAGAGGAGCTGGCTGCGGTCCTCGCAGCGGTTTAGCACTCCATGCATCAGCTCCACCACCTCGTGCCGCTTGTCATCCGTCGTGTCACCTTGAAGGAGACGGAGGCCGACGCGGAACGCGTCCTCGCTCTCGCCGGCTGCTAAGGCTGCGCGCAGAATGGCAATACGCAGCGGCCGCTGTAGCTGGTTCCCCACCTGCCGCAGGCGCCGCTTCTGCTGAAATTGCGTGAGAGCGACGAAGGCAAACTCGCGTGCCTCGGTGAACTTGCCCACCGCGCTGTAGCAGTCCACCACGGCCACGGCCAGCGCAACAAAACCAACCTTGCCCAGCGCCTCCATGGCCTCCCGCAGGGTGACCTTGTCATCAAGACTGGTGCCATTGGGAAGCGGGCCGGCACCGGACGCGTTGTTGTCGTTCGCCTCCGCCAGAGCCGCCCATGGGTCGTCGGTGCCGCTTTTACCCTCGCCGCCGCGCACGCCACCGCCAGGGGCGAAGCTGGAGGCCTCAAGGAACAGCTGCGCCATAACGGGGTCGTCAAATTGCGTGCTCACCTCCTCCAGCGACGGCAAGTCGAAGGAGTCCAAAACTGCTTCTCCAGACTCCCCGCCCTCCTCAAACGCCGTTTTCTCTTCAGTAGCCTCGGCGATCTCCTCAGCCTGCGACAAAAAAGTCTCGAGCTCCGCGAGGTCTCTCTCCTTCTCGTTGAAGGTAGTGTTGCTGGACGGCACTGCACAGCCCCCGTCATTCGCCTCGTTCTTCTTCGATTTTTTGCTCGCCCTGCTGCTCGTCGCACGCTTCGGCTTCGAAGCCTTAGCAGCCAGATTCCCGGCTTTCTCGTCCTTGCACACGCGAGAACTTTCTGGGGCTGGAGGAGACGACGGTTCGGCACCGCCGTCCGCCGCGTCGACAGGCTGCTGCTTCACCACAGCCGACTCTACCGCCTCCTCGCCCTCCGCCTTTACTTTCTTCGAAGAGGGCTCGGTAGCCTCGCCCTCGCCCGCCTCCTCCTTCTCCCCCTCAGGCCAGAAGGCGGACGGCGCCATGGCGAGCACAGCAGCGCGGCGTTGCTCTGCTGTTTGCGGCACCCCCTCCTGCTCCGCCTCCCCCTGCTCGCCGGTGTCGCCATCATCTGCGGCGTCGGCCCCGGTCGCGGCTCGCCGGCGCTTGCGGTTGAAGCGGAAAATTGTCGACGAGTCCTTCAGCCGCTCCTCCGCCTCTTTCTTATCCCAGCCAGCCGCGATCGATGCCGCCGCTGATGCCCCGTAAACGGTGGTCGTCAAGGACTCGAGACCGCGGCGCGAGAGCTGCTGCCGCGCGACAGAGGAGGAGGCGCGAATGGACGCAGCCAGCGAGAACGACGTGCGGCTGGTGACGCTGCCTCCGCCAGCGCCGCGCACCATCCCCGCGAGACTGGCTGCTGGGATGATGGCTGAGCTGGCGCGCGTCATGGTCGGCAGGTAGAGCGACGTCGAAGAGCGCCGCGACGACGTTCCCGGTGCGACAGACTGTGTGTCCCCGTCTTCCTCGCTGGACAGCACCTTCTCAAAGAGTGACACCCCCAGCGCGATTGCCTCGACGTAGCGCTTGGCGCTCTGGAAGACTTGCACAAGGAAGGCCCCTAGCTGGATGCGCTGCAGCGCCGGCTCGCTCTCGCGCGGGGTGAGCACCTCCACAGCGGCCGCGGTGTCGTTGCGCTGATACAGAAAGTAGCGACCAAGCAGCAGCCGGGCCTGCAGGTGGGTCGGCTCCAGCTCCAGCACGCGCTCGGCGTGTTGCCTTGCCTCCTCGTACAACTCCTGTGCATAGGCGCAGTGCGCCTCGCCGAGACTGGCTGCTGCGAGCACCGTCTTCACATCGTTCGCCTCCGCGCGCAACGCCTGGAGAGAGTCACTAGCCGCCCGCAGCTGCTCCGCGGAGGCGGCGTCTTGCATCAGCGCTACTTCCATCTCCTGCACCCCAAGCTGCCTATGCAAGCGATCGTACACAAACTGGTGGTAGCGGGAGAGGGATGTGTAGAGCTGTGCGGCTTCGGTGTGCATGCCAACCTTCTGCAACGAGACAGCAGCGTCGAGCAGCACGTCACCGTATTCCTCCATAGAGCACGTCTCTACGAGGTGCTGAAAGACGTCACGACACGGCTGCTCCCAAACCCCACCAAGGAAGGCGTAGGCGACGCCGAGACGCACCATGAGATCTGGCGGCAACTCCATCACGTCCACCTCCAGGCAACCGGCGGCCATCTGCAGGAGCTGCACCGTCTCGGTAAAGCTCCCCTGCTCGTTCAGCAGCTCGGCGTGCACGTTGACGAGAATCAGGAAGTTTTTCTTGCTCTGCTCCCCGGCGAGCTCGATGCGCTCGCCATAAAGCTGGTGAATGACGCCGCCGTGCATCGGTGCAGACCGGCCTGCCGCACCGTCAGTGCTATACGGAAGCTGTGTCGGCCCCGGCGAGGAGGAGGGGGAGAGCATGTCGTCGAAGCTAAACTCGTCGAGCGTCGCCGTCGTAAGAGGGGATGACACCGCAATCCCGGCGCCTGGCAGCGAGGAGAAGCCGGCTTTTCCGCGCGCTGCAACATCGTCGTCGGGATCGTCTCCCACGCCGAAGAACCGCACGCGCTTTGACACACGTGCTGATGCTGTCGACGGTGCGTCCACAGGGGACGATTTCTCCTCACCAACACTCGCCACTGCACTACTGCTTGTAGTAGTCGCGGCAGTGCCGTCTTGCATGCTGGGAAATATCTCGGCAGCTGTTGCACCAGTTGTCGGCTGGAAAGCATGCTTGATGCTGCTCTCAATCAGCCGCTGCAGCGATGCCCACTTTCCCAGCTGAAAGTACAGCGACGCGAGCTGCGCAAAGACCTCAAAGTCGCGGCACCGGCTACTATTCCAGAGCGGCACCAACACGTTTGATGCGCGGCGCACCTCCCCCAGTCCGATCAGCAGGTCAGCCAGCTGTAGCTGCAAGGCGCGATAACGCTCCTTGTCCTTCTCTAGCGCCGACATGCGCTGTAGACAGACGACGGATTTAAAGTAGAGCTGCTGGGACATGAACTCGTGCAGCAGCTGCTCCCACAAGACGATGTCGCGCGACAGGAAAGCCTGCAAGAGTCGAAAGTCGCTCGCGCGATCAAACATGCCCTTCGACTCGGCGATGACGGCGAGAAAGGCGAAGAGGTGCGCTGTTGGTCGGATGCGCAGCGCCATCGTCGCCTCCCTCTCTGCCGCCGCGGAGTCGCCCTGGAGAAAGCGGTTCTGCGCAGCCGTGACGTGGCTTTCAAACTCACGGTGCAACTCTCCCGACGAGAAGTGGACACGACGGGACTCGCGGACGCGCTTAACGTGCGAACTCTTCCGCCCATCGCCGCCACCGCGACTCCCCTGCATCTCTTCCTCCGATGTCATCGCATCCAGCAAGAAAGGACCAGGCAAAGTACCTGCTAAACGGAAGAGACTGCTGAGGGGACTCACACCACTGACGTCACCTCTCTCTCAATAGCTTGCATTCAAGCGTGAGAGAACACCGCCTCGTACGCCTCGGCTTCTAAGAAGACAGCCGCACAAATTTCTCTTTTTACAAAGCTTCTGATTGACTATGAGAATCAAAAGCAGAAAAGAAGCGCAAGAGAAGAAAGGAGAAAATAGGAGAGAGAGAAACGAACGTAGACAGCAGAGGAGACAACGCCTCTTTCTCTATTCTCCGCTTCGCAGTTGCAACGAGTTCAGCACAAAGCTCTGTCGATGTCGGTAACGAGGCAGACGAGTGAAAAAAAATGGATCTGCGCAGTGAGGGGTGAAAGTACAGCCAGACGACGAGAGCACGCTCGTTGTTCAGCAAATGTACCGATCCAGACAAGCCATAGAGGAAAGAAACGGCTGTGACAAGAAGGTGGGCAAGAAAGCCATGAAGTTCGCACATGTGTATGCTAGCTGTGTAGCACGAAGCCATTGACCGCACTTGCGCAATCACACCAATGCAGCCTAGCACGTTATCTTTCGTTTTTTTTTTTTCGTTTTTTTTGCAGGGATGACATGATTTAAAAGAGCTAGTTAGAACAGCTTCGGATTCCCACAACACCAAGTTCAGACACAACCCCACGAAAAGGGGACTTGGGGGCATCTCCGCGCACCGCACATCCGCCCGCGCTGCCACTCTTCTTCGACCCAGGTCTAGCTCCTATTTGTTGCCCCCGCACAGCCAATAAAAAGCCCAATTGAAGTGCAGGGAAAGGAGTGCTAAACAAGCGCAAAGAGAGTGAAACACCAAGACGGCAGACCTCTCAGCTCAGCAAAGAGAGCGTTTGCACGGTGTCAGAGCGCAACGAGAAAGATGACCGCAGCACCCGCAACAAAAAAATGCGACAACGTCGCACAGATGAGAAAGAACAGTGTCTTGCACTGAAAGCGAGACAACGTTGCCCAGCCGCAACGACAAGGGCAAAAGAACAATGATTTTCTTCGTACAGTCAGTGCAGCGAGACATGTCACAGATACCAAGCAGCTCTCTTATTAGGCCTTGCCGGTGAGCTTCACGAAGAAGTGGAGGAGAATGACGGTGACAATGAACGCACCGCAGCCGACAAGCAGCTGCATGGGAGCGATGGTAAAGCCAGTGGGCTCCAAGTCGTTGACCGGCTGACGGGGACCCGCACCAGCCTGGGCAGCGCGACGCTGAGTGACACGCATTATTGCTTGAGGTAAAAGGAAAAGAAAGAAAGCGACAAGCGCCGGGGTTTGATGAAGGAGAAGAGCTTTTTTTATTTTTTTCGCGAAAGAGGGAATGAGAAGAAGCAATGCAGGCGGCGCGTGTACGAATGACGAAATCTAAATGTGGTGTTCGACATTAAACATGGAGAGTGCCAACGACAGTGTGCCGAGGCGGCAGAAGAGATAGTTCAATGTTGAAATGAAGGAGGCAGAAAGAGGAGAGAAAGGGGAGAACGACGTGAGATGGAGGTATGGACAGCAGTTGTGTTTTTGTTTGCTGAGAAGAAAAACAGCATTCGGGAGCAAAAGCAGGTAGTACTCGATCGCGATCGATGTCTCGCTACCCTGTTGAAGCACGCATAGCAACAGCACATGTGAAGCAGATGCGCCAAATGCAGTGTATCGGGGGAAAAAAAAAAGGCTTCCTGGTGGCGATGCGCACGAATAGCAACCCGCATATTCGTCGGTTGGTGGGTACGCTCTCTATTGCTTTCAGACAAAAATTGCAGAAAATCAAAACAGTTGAAGAAAACACGATGAGCGAAGTTGTATCGAAGAAAGAGGAGCACAGGATGTGCGCACCGGCCTCTTTTCCAAGGAAAAACGGGAAGCGTTTGACTCGAAATGCAACTCTGCTGAGAGTACACAAGCGCGCTTTACGAGACAACGTTGGCCCGTTGCTCGTAGAGAAGCCTGTACCTAGTCCGCTCCTCTGCCACCACGGCAAGCTGGCGCTCCTTGTCTAGCAGTGCACGGAGAAGCTCCTTAATTCGCCGCTCAGTCAGCTCTCCCTCAACTGACGTTGCTGCCTCTTCAAAGGACTGCAAAGGGTGGGACACAAAGCGCTTTGTGTTCGTCATCGCAACGTCCGCCTCCCTGGAGAACGAGGGCGGGGGAAAGACAAGCAGCAGCTGCGACGACCCTGCCGCCCGCTCGTCACGGCTCTGAAATGCTGGAGACCGCTGTTGAGATGACCCTGACCGCACCAACCGCGGCAACAAATCTGCATTCCCCTTTCTTTCGGGCGAAAGAAGCTGCGTAGAACTCTGAACACTCCGATCGACTTCCGTCGTCTTCGAAGCGCTCTCACTACTCACCTTCTCCGCGAGTTGTGCTAGACCACTTTGGAAATGCAGTAGACTGGGATGATGCTCCATACAATTCCCATCTGCCACCTCCTCTTCTTTTCCGCTCATCACGGCTGCTCGTCGAGACTCTACCAGAACTACGCCGCTTCCGACAGCTTCCGTGGCGGCGCAGGTGACCGCATCTTGAGAGAGCGTGCTGGTCTCCGAGGTGCTGAGGACACTCTCGCCGGCATCGTGCGCCGCATCCGCTCTCGCACGGCCTCTTTCCTCCGCTGCGCAGGACGACTCTTTTGTAAGTGCGGAGAGCCACGAAAGGTCGCACACGCCGTCGCCCGCCATCGGGGACTTTTGTGTCTGCCGAATGACTTGTGCTTGGTGAGGTCGTGGCGGGGAGAAGCGGCGCGGCGCGGGCGACGACAGACTAGAAGCGTGAGAGAGTCCGGGGCTGGTGCCAGGGGCAAAACTGGAAAGTCGGTGCGGGGTAGAGAGCGGAGCAGAGTGGACGAGAGTGCCGCCGGGCGGACCACGTGCTGCGTCGATGGGGCTAGGAGAAGACCCGTCCAACTGCTGACACACACTTCTGCGCCACGCAAGCAGGTCCGTGGCGCGAGACTTCCAGCGGCTCTCGGCGGAACGCGCCTCGTTCAGCTCCCGCCGGCACTCGGTGTGCGCAGTCTTTTCTGCCTGAAGGGCTCGTCGTAGCTCGTCGAGGGTCTCGCGCCACGTTGTCTCGACACACACTTTCGTCTCTGCACTTTCAGCAGTGCCCTCCTCACCGACTTGCCGCACTCCTCTCTCTACGGATGATGTACGTTTTACTGCATCGTCCCTGCTCCGTCGAAGGCCTGGCAGGCGCTCCTCCAACTCTGCACGAACCGCCGTCTCTACCGCCTCCTCGCGTTGGGTGCACTGTCGCTGCAGTTGGTGAAGCGCGGTCCACGCCTCTGTGCACTCTTGCCGCAGCTGCGCGACGACCGCCTCATAGTCTCCCATCGCAGCGTAGCAGCGGCGCAGCTCGCGCTGCATGAAGATGAATTCGCAGATGGACTGCTCGCTGTGCACGCATGGAACATCGGAGCAGACCGAGAAATTTGAGGCGTCTCGTGAGAGCACCGCATCTGCGAGGTGGTGATTCGAAAGCGAAGGGCCACTCTCCTGAGTCTTTGCCTCGGCGGCTTTTTCAATTTGCTCGGCTGCTGCACCGTGCGGCCGCTGAGCGGTGGCCGCGGTGCATGACGTGCGTGGCTGCCCCTGATCGGCACGATTAGCGCCAGGACTGGAGCTCTTGCTACCTCTATAGCAAGTTGGCTTGTCCGCGGCACTCGCGTTGGAATGCGTCGTCTCCACCAAGCGCACGCAGGCCACAGGTACTGCGTCACCCAAAGTTGGCGGCCTAGAAGGGGTGGTGCGGCTGTCAAACGCAGAAGCTGCATCGGAAGGCAGCGTTTTCCTTTGTGTTGCAGCGGCGCTTGGCAAAAGGCTGCGCCGGACATAAGTCACTTTCTTCGCCCTGTTTCCATCCACTGCAGACAAGGGAGATGCTGCGGAGTGGCTTCGAGACTCCTGGTGAGGAAAAGCCACGTGGGATGTGCGATAGCGGTGTAACAGAGGTGCACCGCCTCCCAGCGGCCCCGTGGCGCGCGTTGGCTTAACACCGTCGTTTGATTTGGTCGGCGATCGCGAAACAGGTTGCGAAACGGACCGCCGGACGGTGACACTCTGCTTCTCAGGAACAAGCTGAGACGGGCTGCGACTCAAACCCGCTGAGCTCGGGGAAACAGCTCTACAATGAGCTGCGTCCTGGGAGGGAGACTGCTTCGGGCGCTCCGTATTAGCCTCTATGCACGGTGACTCGTGTTCCCCCATTGTCAGCTTCGCCGGGTGCTGCCGTTTATGCGTGCTCGTCGGATAGTAGTTGTACTCGCCACTCGCGGAGCGGTACACTTGAGCATCGGTGCCGGACAAGCCCCTTTCTGACAACAAGCAAACGCGGACTGCGGATGGCTCTTTCTCCATCTAACCCCTTAGCCACAAACTCGGGTTTTTTTTCAGTGAAAAGGACAAGAAGATCTACAAAAAAAATAGAAAAAGCAATTGATGCGATCTATAGACGCTCGGTCGCGTAAGGAAACTAAGAAGCAGTAAAGCACTTTTTTTCTCTCTATGAGAGCACTCGCATGTCAGCCACCTTTTAAGGAGATAACTCGCGCGCACACTTCTATGCGGCTGGCAGACAAAAAAAGCTGCTCAGCGACTTGTATGAGTTTTTATTTGCTTCTTGTTTTGGTGGTCAAGGTTCCTCTTTGGCATATGGTTGGCGACAAAAATGAGTCCCGCGATGCGCTTCGCAGTCTAATTAGTCGCTGCTCACAACGCGTTTTAGCGCACGCGCCACTTATGCTCGAGAATCTCTGGGAACAGCGGAGGGAAAGTGTGCAGCCAAGAGGAAGGACACAAGAGGGGATGAGGAAGGAAAGAAGGGTGATAGTCCCTGTGTTCTACGATACAGTGACCCGTCAAGATACACAGAGGATAAATGACGAGACACATAACGCGCAGCAGCAAGCACTTCCGTCCACAACTTTATCATCGCCAGTTCGACAATGAGAGTAGTGACACGGAGTTACTCAGCCAACAGTTCGGCATCTTTGCACCAAGCCTCGACATGAAGATTTCGCGCATAGGACTGAACCGTTTTTATTTTTTGTGGCTGGAAATAGTGACAGCACAGAAAGAGATGTGAAAAATAGCGGGGTAGCGTGACGCTCATAAACGAGACTCAGCACAGAAAATAGGAAAAAAGAACAAGAACGTCTGCCGCGCGCCACAAATGAACTTTTCTCAACTGAAAAAAAAAAACTAAAGGACTTTCGCGGTGGAAACCACTACACACTAAACGAGATTGCCCCCCAAGTCTGCTTTTCTTTCCAAAGCGCCGCGCGACGTAAGTTTTTTGTTGTGTTTTTGTGAAAAAAAAAAAATACGAGCGACCCCGTCTCTGCTCGTCGCCTGAGAGTTGAGCCAGGCTCATCGATCGTAGTTTGACGGCAGCTGCACCCACTTCATTGCTTGCTGCTGCGAGTGCACCTGCGTGCTGCGAAAACGCGCCACGGGGCACTCCTCCTGCACGCGCTTTCCGAGCTGCTCAATTTGCAGGGGTGTCGCGTTTGGCGCATCCACCATGACGTTCATCCCACCCTCTGGTGTTTTTTCAAACTTGATGTTGCGCAGATCCACACCCATCTCGCGTGCAATGTCCCGCGCGTGGGACTCACTGCACCACTCCAACGCCTTATCCATAAACCCGCCAAGCGGACCACCAAACGGTGAACCGCCGGAGCCGCCACCACCCATGTTGCCAAAGCCTCCTTTGCCACCCATTCCGCCAAAGTTGCTGGAACCTTGACTAGCGCCACTGCCGCCTGAAAAGCCTTTCGAGAAGCCGCTGGTGAAGCCGCCGAGAAAGCGGCGGCTCACGCTGCGCTGCATCATCGCGCCGATGTATAATCTGTGTGCGCCACTGCTGCGATTCTTTTTTTTATTATTATTCTCTTGCAGGAAGTGCACCGGGTGAGTGCAAAGAGAGAGAGGGATGTTGTAGAGACTGCAGCTGTTGTGATACTCGGTTTTCAGAGGAGAGGAGAAACGGTCAGTTAGGAAAAGAAGAGATGAGTTGCACAAGTACGGCCGATTTTAGATGTAAAGCCTCAAAACCATTTTTTTGCGTTGAAGAAGAGGAGTCGTCTGCTCCATCACACTACGCGAAGAGCACACTAAACCTCTGAAAAACATCAGCGCCTTTCTGTAACGTTTCGCAGCACCGTCGTACTTTCCCACCTCCGGTTTTTTTCGCGAACGGCACTGCTTCACTGGCAAATAGTGGCGCGACATGAACGGTAGCTCTTTGCCGTTTTTTTTTTCCTTCGGAAACCAAATTTCCTGATAGTATGCAACTAGTAGAGAGCGCATACACAAGATTTCGATGCGACTTTTGCACTTTTGTTTCTTTTTTAACGCTCTCAAGCTCAGAGGCAAACCGTGGAGAAGGTATAAAAAGAGGGCTCCTTAGAAAGTGAGAATGACATGGCGCGAGTGCGAAAGAAAAACAGAGGATCTCTCGACACAAATCTCGGTGCTGCGCACAAGACGCCTCAATGATGCTTACTGCAAAGGCAAGTCACGAGTGCAGCAAGCTCTCTGAGAGTAATCGTCAGTTCCCTCTTTTCTTCGTTTCTGCTTTTTTCGAGAATAAAGTGAAGTAAGCTCGCGAAGATGCCTACCGGAATAGAGGGGGTAAAAACAAATAATAAAGCGGAGGGGTGCATGAAACTGAAGGCGTTACAGGCCTCTACTCGAGACAGCTGCAGCGCACCTCCGATCAGTGACATGACAACACTCACGCAAAGAAAAAAAAAAGTTTTCGATGTGGTGTGTATAGACCAAGTTTAACTTTTGCAAGCAATAGTTTTGATGTACTCCTCCCTCCGTAGACACCGTGACAAAAAAGAAAAAAAAGAGGGCTGCAAACTCGGAAGGGCTCCGATATCCGCACTCCCCTTTCTTCACGGAATCGAGAAAAAATGAGGAGCGAGGGGAACCTGAAGGACAAGCTCTTTGCTGTATTTGCTAGTGAATGCCCGCAGCGGTTCGCTTGTCTCAATCCCCCTCTCTGTCGCACACCCTACAAGTGAGCGCGGGAGTTGAACATGTTGATCAGACCGTTCGTCGAGCCGTCGTGGTTGCTGACTTGGTTGTCCTTCTTCAACTGAGGGAGAATGGACTTGGCAAGCACCTTGCCGAGCTCGACACCCCACTGATCGTAGCTGTTGATACCCCAGATAGCGCCCTGGACGAGAACCTTGTGCTCGTACATGGCGACGATGGCACCAAGAGAACGCGGGGTCAGCGCGTTCACCAAGATCGAGTTGCTGGGGCGGCTGCCAGTGAACGTCTTGTGCGGGATCAGGCGCTCGATAGCATCCGGCGCCATGTCCGTCTTCACGAGCTCCTGGCGAACCTCCTCAGCGCTCTTGCCGACCATCAGGGCCTCCGTCTGCGCAAAGAAGTTGCTCATCAGGATACAGTGGTGGTCGCCGACGCGGTTCTGCGTGTGAATAGCACCGATGAAGTCGCACGGGATGATCTTGGTGCCCTGGTGAATGAGCTGGTAGAACGCGTGCTGGCCGTTTGTGCCGGCCTCGCCGAAGACGATAGGACCCGTCTGCGTGCTCACGGCACCCGACTTCTTCGTGACACCCTTGCCGTTGCTCTCCATGTCCAGCTGCTGAAGGTAGGCGGGCAAGCGCCAGAGGTACTGGTCGTACGGAAGCACCGCCTGCGTCTCGGCGCCGAAGAAGTTGTTGTACCACACACCAACCAGAGCAAGCATGATGGGCAGGTTCTGCTCCACCGGGGCAGTGGCAAAGTGGTTGTCCATGATGTGCGCGCCTGTCAGGAACTCGACAAAGTTCTCGTAGCCAATCGAAAGCATCACGGAGAGGCCGATGGCCGACCACACCGAGTACCGGCCGCCAACCCAGTCCCAGAACGCGAACATGTTCGCCGTGTCGATACCGAACTCGCTCACCTTCTCCGTGTTTGTGGAGAGAGCAACGAAGTGCTTCGCAACAGCGCCGTCGGTGGGGATGTTGTGCTTCTGAAGGTGATCCATGAAGGCATTGCGCGCCGACATCGCGTTCGTCAGGGTCTCCTGCGTCGTGAAAGTCTTGCTGGCAATAATGAAGATCGTCTCCTCGATATTGACCTGCTTCAGCACCTCCGCCATGTGCGTGCCGTCGACATTGGAAACGAAGAAGCAGTGGATGTCGCGCTGCGAAAACGGCTTCAGCGCCTCCGACACCATCACCGGGCCGAGATCGCTGCCGCCGATGCCAACGTTCACAACGTAGTGGATACTCTTCCCGGTCTGGCCCTTCCACTCGCCATTGCGCACCTTATCCGTGAAAATCTTCATCTGCTCCAGCACGCCGTTCACGTCCGCCATCACATCCTTGCCGCCAACTTGGATGGGGCGGTTGCTGCGGTTGCGCAGCGCCACGTGGAGCACCGCACGGTCCTCCGTCGAGTTCACCTTCTGCCCGTCGAACAGCGCCTTCGTGAACGCGCGCACCCCACGCTCCTCAGCCAGGGCGACCAGGGCGTCCTTGATCTCGTCGTTGATGTGCGACTTCGAATAGTCAAGAAAGAGGAAGTTGCTCTCGCCGCGGAGGTCCACCTCCACAGAGTAACGCTTGAAACGCTCCGCATCGTTCTCGAAGTGGGAAAGGATCGTCTCGTTACCGTGCGCCTCGTACAAGGACTGGAGACGCTGCCATGCAGGAGAGTCCAGCAGGTTCCGGTCCGTAGCACCAAGGACCTTCGTCTTGCGAGCAATCTCGTACGGGGCGTTGAACGTGGCGGCCGCCATGCTGGGGTTCCCACCCCCGGCCTTCTGCACGTGCGCGCTGATCTGGGCAGCAAAGTCGCTCATTTTTTTAGTAGCTGAAGACAAAGACGGGTGAAGGATATAATAATAATAAAGAACGTGATGGTGACAGCTGCAAAAAAAAAAATCGACGATGGTCTCTTGTGAATAACGTGGAAGGAAGAGCTGTAGTGTTAATTGAGAGAGAGCAAGAAGGTAAGAGAGAGGACGGGAGAGTAGAAAAATTATGCAGGCGTTCTTTTACTATGCTTTGCAACGTGTATGCTACTAGAATTTGCAAGATAACTTGCCAACGCTAGTATCGCGATGTGCGATGGTACCTAAAACACTTTCCGTTTCTGCGTTCCATTTTACCGCCGCCAAGTTTGGGTACCTGTCGATTCCTTCCACCGAGCTTGACAGCAAAACGCACATACTTTATTTCGCTTTAATTTGAAGAGCCTTCATTTTTTTTTTACTAACAAGCGCCACACCGAACAAAAAAAAAACATTCAAAAAAACGATAAACAACAAGCGGATCTTTCGCCGCAATAGTATTCGCCTCACGCGAAGTCACACGGGACTTGCTTTTCTGTTTGTCCTCCCTTTTCCAACTTTGGAAATAAATATCCTTTTTGTTCACTACCGAATTCCAAGCGCGCGTGTAATCTTCTCCAGCACAAAGTCTTTTTCTGCCTCGTACTTCTGTCCCTTGCTCGGAATCTCCAAAATGCAAGGAATTACGGCGTTGTGCTCTGCCACCAAGTGGCGGATGTCGTTGGCGATGTGCTGACAAATAATGATGATTCCGATGTCGCGACGGTTGCACATCGTTGTAAATGCGTCTTCGATTTCGGAAAGTGGCGTGGACGGGTTGACCACGTAGTAGTTCGCAGGAGCTGACCTGGAGCCCGGTCCATCCGCCGAATTCTGCGCCTGGGCCGGTGTGACGCGATTGTCACCAACGCCAGCGAGAAGAAACCCAGTGACAGTGTCCTCGTCACCAATAATGCCCACGATGCGCTGCTCGCCGTTGCGGTAACGAGCCGGAGCCGACATGATTGCTACACCTAAGCTGGAGAGTGGATGGGCAAAGAAAAAAAGAGTGCACTGCAAAAATCACAAGATTTGCTGAGAGAAAAGAGAGAAGAACGTTAGCGAGTAAGTAGACTGCATTTAAAACCCGATACAGCGCACTCGGTCCCTTTTTTTTTTTTAGCTGTACTCGCGTGCTTCCATTTATGTCTTCACATCCCGAGGAGGCCGTGATTGTTCCTGTGCTTCTCTCGACCTACGAAAAAAAAAAACTCAACAGCAACATCGCCCTTAAATGGTGCAGGGTGCTTGGCATGGAAGCTTTCCGGTTCTCACGTAAAACGTGCCTCAGCTGTCCATCGCTCCACCATCTTTCCAATAATCGATGCATCTACAAAGCAACTTTTCTGTTTTTAATTTATTCCCGTCGTCATAGCAATTAAATAACGAATCAGCAGTTCCAGCTTTCATAAATGAGGTTTTTGCCGTTCAGCTGTGTTTCATCACCGGGGAGCGAGCTGTACAGGGTTGCGCAATGCTTTGCCTCTTTCACACCCAGTTGAGCTGGTGGGGCGGCAAAATAAAGCTCGAGGAACCGCTGGTCTACCACCTCCGCATTTTCCCCTGTGACTAACCGAAGTGCATCCGACTCAGTCACCTCTGTTTTCTTTTCAGCGGGAGAAGGAGCACTGCATGCAACCTCTTCCTTCTGACCAGCAAATTTAATTATCGTACGACCCATTGCTGAAGTCGAAACTCACTTGGAAATGAGAAGCAGAAAAGGCGAAAGGGAAAGTGGAGCAAAATTCAGCATACACATAGAAAAATATACATGTCTCCTGAGATCAAAATCGAATGCTCACAATCACCGTCAAGGCATTCCCAGTACTTTCTCTTTATCTTAAAATCTGCGTGTACAAAGCGCCTGGCCAACGCCAACCGGACGGACTTGACGAGCACCAAACTTTCTCAAATTGAGAGCTATCATGCTCCCATGAACTACACAAGAGCGTTGAAATTAATGAAGCACCCTCTCGTAAATTCATCTTTCTTTTCAGCCTGCCTTAGCAGATACTGCAACAATCGCGTTATTGTCGAAGGAAGCGTCTGTGCCCGTTTTGAGGAGCGTTAAACCGCAAGAAGAAATATGAAACGAAACCAGAGCACGACTATTCTAGCTTAAAACTTGTAGGGCTTCTTTGCAAACATGCACCGTCGCTGTATTTTTTTTTTTAATGAGAAGTTTCATAAGAAAAATAGTGTCTTTCGAACGAACCTCCCCCTTAATCTCGAGCAACGGCACAAAAATGGAAATCACCTGCTGCATCATGAAGCTATCAGAGGAGTAGCAGCTTGCGGTGCTCGAGAGCTGCGACTATTACTGGAAAAGAAGAGCAAACAACATAGCTAGCAATTTCCCTCCATCCAGATCTTTCAATCGTTGTCGTCACAAAAAAAAGACTCCCGCTGTAGAAAATAAATAAATAAAGCAAAACCGCTGGACCTCTATCTATCGCTCCGAAATTGTAGTGCCAAGAAGAACGCCAATAAAGTCAGTACAGACGTCTCCGCACCATTAGCTGTGAAAAGCCGTGGGCGGACATTCACCCATCAACAGTGAAAAACGGCTTCTTGCTTCACCATTAGAAGCCACCTTACAACATAGAGAGAACAACATGATGAGTGCTTTAAAAAGCTTTTGATGGCTAATGTAAGGGAAAAAACAAAGGGCCTTGCACGCGATTCTGAGAAGGAAGACAGCGTCGGTAGCCGTTATTTTCTTACTGGCTTCGTTTCCGGTGTTTCAATACATTAACGCCAAATCCGCAGCCACGCACTCTTGCTGAGCGCTGCGGGCTTTACAATGACTCTGTCTACGAGCCATTCCTGCTTGTAAAGAACCACTTTTTTAACAACAACGTAAACACGAAGCAGCCCTACGACTTACAGTACTTCCTCTTTTCTCACTCTCCTCCCCCCCCTTTCTTTTTCCTCAAGAATCAGCACAGAGCTTCTTCGACTGCAGCTGGCTTGCGTCGAACATCGGCAGCAGTAAGTGGCATCCCGTCAAACATGGTCTCATCTGTCTTCTGCTAATACCTTTTCTGTTTCTTTTCGATTCTGTTTCTGATCGTGTTTTCTCGGGCATTCGCAAAGATCTAGCAGAACCCCAGGTTCGCTTAAAAGCTATTCTGTCACATAATAAAACAAGCTCCGTTTGCCAAAATGGCCGCTGCTTATGTTTTAAAAAGGGTTGATGGGGCTTCAGCGTGAATATGGCTGGACCGCCGGCCGAAGGGGAGCACGCCAATGTTACTTTCTAAATTAGCGAACCCGCAACGAGGTCGACGCACTTAATATTCTGGCGCTTTGAAAAGAAAAAATGAAACCTCTGTCAGACGCGGCGCGAGCCGCTTCGGGCTTTAAAGAGATGATAGATATCTATAGGGGCTGCAAATTAGCGCGGACAAAGAGCGCCATTAGAGCTAACCACCATTTGGGTCTCGAGCGATGGATATGACGGCTAAGAATGTTGGCAGGCGGACGCAACCTCCCTTGCTACCGTTGCATCACCTTCAGCAAATCCATTTCTGCCTGCGGTTCATCGGGGGCTGGCGCATTGCAACGTCAAGGAGCTTCGCCCTTAGGTACCACGCTCCCGGACAGTATCTAAAGATGGGACGAGAGAGAAGCTCCGATAGGTCTTTTGGGAGGAGCGTGGCCCGACGAAGAGTGCGTGATGCGTGCTTACATGGAGCTACTGCGCTTTGTTTTTGCCGCGTGCCATAACTCGGCGTTTTTGGAGGCCAGACTATGTAGGAGGCGCGGGTGCGGCTTGCTCTTGCTGCTTTGTGTCAATGGAATGCCCAACGGCGTCCTAGAAGATACGTTCTAGCAGAAGGCCCAGCAGGAGGCCTTTAATTTGAGGGCGTGGTGCGAAGCATGCGTGCGACGCTGCAAGACCTTACGACAACATGCAGCTCACAGCCGCGGCACATGACAGTGGCGTGCTGATTGCGCTGGAGGCCCGGCCACAAGGCGGCATTCTACCTGCAAGCATCTCGTGGCAGAAGAAAGAGTGTGAATCGCAGCGCCGTTTGGCGTGGTGATGGCCGCATAGCCTGGACTCCCAAAACGGGGGCGAGGAGTTGACGACTTGAATGGGGGCTCCTGTCCTGACGCTATTTTGAGTGTTAAGTGTGATGCTGCAGATCACATTTGTCATTGTTGCGTGTCAATCGACGATTTTACCGCCACCGGAGGAATTTTTAAACGACGCGAATACGCTTTGGGATGGCGGCGAGCAGGTTTTTTAGAGCATGCGGCGCACTTGGCTCTGGTAAACGAGAGCGAAATGGAGAGGTACAGGCCCCTCACGTGGGAGCAGCGGAACTCCTTGCCAAAGAGTTTTTTCTTTCAGTTCGAGCAGCTGAACAGCCCAGTATACACAGTCACCGCAACTTCATTTTTCTTTCATGAAGGACAGGAAGACCAACGCGAGGTTGCAGTGTACGAGCGTGCTTTAATCCGTGCTGACCAAGGAAACATCCACCACACAAGCGCTAAAGGCCGGTTTGAGGAGGTGGGCTGCGAGAGAGGAAGTGTGTCAGTTGTCACCGATCGCCGCCAGGAACTTACGCCGGCTGGTAGGCACGGCGCATTCACGGAGAAACGAAGCAGTGGTGTGGTTCATGTTAAATGACCGCTTCGAGATGAGAGAGAAGCGCGGCAACCCTGATAAGAGAGCCTTCTCTCGCGGGCAGGAAAGTCGGCAATCTTTTATTGGGCTGCTCTTCCGAAAACAGCGAGAATCAATACAAACCGTTTCCACCGCCACGTCAAGCTCACAAATGCATTGGACGTGCGGATGTGGAGGCTGGAGACACAGGTGGGCGATGGTGGAACGCTGACACCGCTAATCGCGGCAAAGGTCGGCAATCCTTTTTGCTATAAGGGACACACAGAGCACCCTATAAAAAGCAGGGCGTTGCAGATGGCGGAAAAGCTGATGGTGCGGCATTCTTTTTACCCAAAAAAAGGTTTTTTCACCTTGCACTTTGTAATGCGGTCGCGGCCCTGAGGACAATAAAGTTTGTGATGAAGAAAACAAAAAAGAGGAAAAGAAGATACCACTTTACCAAGTGGTAATTAATTTTGTAGTTTAAGTATAAAGCAAAATACTGAGATGACTGAAGTAGTGTCTGTATTTTTTACCACTCGCTGATCAATATGGATTCCTGAAATGCCTCTGCTACATACAATCTTCTTTTCTTCTCATATTAAGACCTTTTTTTTCTCTTTGCCTCTTCTTTACTTTGCTTGGACCCCATTCACCTATTTTCTACCTCTTTTATCTTCCACTTTTTCTGTGCCGAGAACATCGCACAATTCCCATTCCTCGAAGCCATTTCCGCCCCACACATCTTTGCTCACCGCAGCGGCACTACCACGCGCTGCATATGCCACTACCTGCGGCCGGATCTGCAGGCAGCAGCCGCACCAGCGACAAAAAGGTCGGCCAACGCTTTTCCTTTCGCTGTCCCAGTAATAACTGCCAATTTGGTGAGCCAACGCAGAACGCACCGATCATGCTGGAGAAAGCTGTTGCGCTGCCGTCTCTTTACCAGCGACGTCTCGTACAACCGCCTTGGCTTAATTGTCGCTGTGCTAGATGCTGCAGCGTGCAACTTCAACTGCGGCCTGTGCTTCATAAGAAAGGCGTTTCACCTCGCCCACAGCCCGCCACGCGGTGAAATGCCGCGGAGAGAAGGCTGCGCAGCGGCCACGCTGCCCTGCATCTGCACAGATTGAGAGGCCCCGTGCGGGTTGCAGCGGCGCCTCCCAGCTCACCAGCAGCCATGATTTGCACCACGGACCGCCAAGCGGAGAATACAGCGCCGCCCACCCTCCTTGATCAATCCGGATGCCTTGCCGCTCTGCTCTCAGACGTAACGCGGGGGGCGGGGTGGCCGTGTGCGAGCAGGGGTCGTGGACTACGCCGATGGGTCGGCTGCGCAGTCTTAGAGGTTGTGCGAGGCGCTGCTTGATGAGGATAGCGGTGCCGTGGTGGGTTGTAGAGCGGTGAAAAAGGTGTTGGGTAGCAGAAGAAAACGCTGGTTAATGAGGCTGCGGTGGCTAGCGCGTGTGGGAAAAGGGTGATCACAAGTCACGAGCACCATTGTCCTCGTTCGAACGATTTTCGACCCTCAATTCAGCAAGGATGGGAGCCGACATTCCTCCTGCGGCGCCGTTGAAAGGAAAGTTGCAGCGAGGAGCCCTACTCAAATAACGCCTAAGCAGGTGTCCCGCCTTCACTTCCCTATAGTTAATCACGAAGGGTGGGCTCGCTGGAGTTTCAGCAACCGGACGCCTCAGGTCGAGCGGGTGGTGGAAGAGGAGCTGTGGAGGGTGAAAAGTGCAGCACCCGCGGTGGAGCACAAGACAAAGTCCCGTTTAGCTGCTATTGCAACATCTGAAAGCTAAAGGTACTCGCAACCAGGTAACCACTTCTCAGTTTCCTTTAGTGTGACTAGGCCTAGAGCGTCTGTATTTATATTTCTCTCATAGTGTCTTCGCAGCATTGTTGCGGGCTAAGGGCCAGCTGCGCGCCGCTTCCACGTGTCACTTCATGTGCATAGCCGCGATCAATCTTTTGCAGACCGGGCACTCTAGCTTCTCCACATTGCGGACTTTCTCGACAGGTTTGCGGGTGTCAAGAGGGAGCGGTCCATGCCGAAACATGTGGCGCTTGGCGAAAAAGTCGCAGCTGCGGGTGAAGAAGGGGCACAGCGGGCACCGGTAGAAACCTTTTGGAGGGGATGCATGAAGGGCAAGCAAAACAATTGTGCTCAGTTCCGCAGCATCGGTGCTTTTGTATGCTCTCACAATGTGCTTTTTCAGCTGTCCACAGCCTGGGAAAGTTTGATAGCAGACTGGACACGGCGCTGGATCCGACGGGTGCATTGCAAAATACGCAGAAGGCGGTGGCTCCCGAGGCGGTGCGATAAGCGGGGGCGGTAGTCGCATTTCTCCCAGTCGATGCGCAACACACCATCTGCATTCTTCGTTGTCTATGTTGTTCACACGCCTATGTAAATAGCCAAAATATCGTGAGGTGCCACTTCGAAATTGCGCCAATGCTATCTCTTGCTGCCGTGTGAGAACCGCGTCACCGTTCTTGGGGGTGGCCACATTGCTGTCCAGTTAAAATTGCCGGAGTGTAGAGGGGTTACGTATACGGTTTTGCGGTATCTTGTGAAGTCGTCTGATCGTCGTGACGAGGTCCGTGATCCAGGCGCGATCTGTCGGAGTTGGCTTCATGGCAGCCTTGGCCAATTTATCAGCTGCTTCGTTTCTCCGAAGTCCACAGTGTCCGAAGACAAACTGAAAAGATAATCGAACTTTGTGGTTGATCAGCTCTAGGATGGTGGTCCAAATGCGGCGCAGAACACCTTCGTCAACGGTTGTGGGTCCTGTTTCGAGCGCCATGAGGAGCGAATAAGAATCGGTGACGATAACACATGTGGTGCGGCAAATTCGGTGCTGCGGAACGTGCTGGAGGGGCCGCTTCAGCCCAACTTCCATCGCAATGCATTCAGTACGGCAGCTGCACGCATATTTGCCACAGAAGTCAGTGACTGTTGAGACGAGCCGGTCTTTGTGGTAAAGCATGGCAGCTGCTCCGGATTGCTCATCAAGCTCGACGGCGCCGTCGGTGTAGAGTGCCAACGGCACATTTCGAAGCTGGAGTGGGCGAGGTTTGCATGCAGTGAGCTTCTCTGCAACCGGGGATTCAGCACGTAAGTCTCTTGGAAGTGACGTGTTGAAATGCACCCGACGGCTTTTCAGGAGAGATCGAAACGTGTGAGGCTGCTCAAAGCAGTCAGTAGCGGTGTATCTACCCTTTATGCGACGGATATGAGTGGGTTGTAGTGGATGCTCGTCGTCGTAAACTTCCTTCGCTAATCGCCCCATATATCCACCACTGGTAACTTCTGTCAAGTAAAGTCGTAATCGGCGGAGCAGTACTGTGGCGTCTAGCGGTAGAAGGTCGGCTTCTTTCAAGAGGTCATTTGCGTCGGTGTATTTTGGAATTCCAGTCACCATCGCGGCGCCAATTGCATGTACTCGCTCCAAGGATGCTTTGCACGAATCGCTGGCGTTGTCCCACCAGGACGTGCGGCGTAGAGAAGTTTTGATTCAATGAGGGCCAAATAAAAGTGTCGAAGTACGTCTTTCAATGGTCTCCAGAGTTCTCCGGACACTGCCTTCAGCTTCGCCAAGCGATTCTTTGCTGCATTGATTGTTGCCTGCACGTGTCCTCCAACGCCTCTAAGCGGCTGAAAATCCACACCCAAAAGTCGTGGGTATCGATCTTCCTCTAGTCGGGTTGCGCCTATGTGTAGCGACAGCTGATTGTGGTGTCGAGCACCAAAGAGCGTGTACTTCGTCTTCAGGGCACTCAATTCCATGGAGTGTACTTCTGTTCAGCAAGCTACGGTGTCTAACGCAGACTGCAGCGTCTTTTGAATCTGCCCATCATCCGGTGAGGAGCACAGGAGGGTAAGGTCGTCCGCAAAGAAGGCGTGCTCAAGGCCTTCAATTTGGTTTAGTTGCACGCTAAGGAAGACCATAATAATAATGAAGAGCAGAGGGCCAAGGACTGATCCCTGCGGAATACCATAGGTGAAGGCGACAGGGTCAGAAAAAGTGTTGTTAACTCGGACTCGCGCTGTTCGGTGGTCTAAGAGGTCCATAGTCTACCGCGTCAGATGGAGATCTACGTCGAATTTCTTGAGGGCCCTGATAATGACGCCATTGTCGAAAGAGTCGAAGGCGCGTGCAGAGTCTACAGAAACGGCTCCCATCTTTGTGCCTTTGGGCCTCTGCACCACTTTGTGAAGGAGGAGATCGAGCGGGTCAGTGGTGGACCGGTGCGGGCGAAAGCCTGCCTGCTGCGGTTGTAGTCGTGGTTCTAGATAATCCCGCAGGCGGCGAGATATCATGCGCTCCAACAACTTACACAAGTTGCTGGTGAGAGTGACAGGACGGAAGGAGGTGGGATCTGTGGCGGGCTTCTTCGGCTTCAGTAAGGGAATAATGATGCCTTTTTTCCAGGGGCCTGGGACGTGACCACTCATGGCACTGTGATTGTAGATGTTCAACAGAAATTTCCTACCCGCGTCAGGAAGAGCGCGGATGCAGTCACAGTGAATGTCGTCAGGGCCAGGGACGGAGCCACAGTGCACTTCTCGTAGTGCCATCTCTGGTTCTGCAAGCGAAAAGCGTTCGAAAGGTTGAGTGCTGGGGCGGGGCGGAACGCGAAGCGGAGCAAGCGGATGTGCTGTAGATTTGGTTTTGCACATGTTAGCCAGTGTGGCGGCATGAGCCTTTCGAGTAAAGGGATGCTCCCCAATAGCAAGGGCGGGTGTTGCTAAGGGCCACAGAGCATCAATTTCTTGGATGCGGGACCAAGACCACGGGTCACTCGGCGTCAGCTGGCTGCAACTCTTTATCCATCTGTTAATACTCTCCTTCTGCAATTCCGTGTGATAGGTCTTCGTGGGCTCGCGACGTTTGGGATCAGTAGGTGCGGTCGCTGCTATGTCGCGTTAAAACGCTGTAAGTCTTTCTGTCCGGTGAGGCGGGTACTTCGCTTTGCTCACTGGGACAGCTTTCTTCGTAGCTTTATAGAGAGTGAAAGCAAAGACTAGCACTTTGTGCTTGACTGTTTCTCTATAGTTTTTGATGTATGCGCGTGTGGGTTTCATTTGTTCTGATAAACTCAGCCTCACAGCTTGGCAGTGTCAAAATCAACTTTTTTGCTGGCCAAACCAGCCAGCCACTTTGTGGTGGTGCTTGCAAATAGAAAAAAAAAAGGGGGGGGGTGAGTGTGCTCCTGCGGTAAGGGCAAAACACTTCAAAGTATTGTCTCTGTGCCGCGAAAGCGGGTCAAAGCCCAGTGCAATGGAGGGCACTTGCCGGGTGGAGGAAAAGGCGTTTGCGTTTACAAGGTGATCACCAACGAGTCGCGCTCGGTCAAAGAGGTGTAGGTCTGATTTGCGGTAAGGGAGAGGAGAGTAACTATTATTATGAGCGGCTTCAAAGCTAAAAGCTGTCTTCGCCCACGTCGTCTTAATTTGAGTTATTCTTTCTTCCCGCCTCTCGGCGCTGCGATACACGTTGGTTGCACTCTTTATAAGAAGCTGGCTCTTCTCGCTTTCTTTACATTTATAAAATACGGGTAAGAGAGTCTTTTTCGAATCCAGCTGAGAAGACTGCTTTCGTCCCGAAGACTTGAACGCAGCTTCTCCCTTATGCATGTGGATCTTCTCCCACAAAAGTGTAGTCGCGATTTCATCCTACGTAGCAAAAATCACAATTTTTTTTGAAGTACGTCCGAAGACAATATTGCCATTTTGGTATTTTACAGCTTCCGGGCTGTACGAACGCTCTCTATTCACTAATTTGGCTGTTGTGGAATGAGTGCTCTCTTTCTTATCAGCTGCAGCCGACTCAATTTCGCGAACTTTGAAGCAGCGGTTCGACGATGCTGTGGAAATATCGCATTTTATGCTACTTGGCTCATTTTGTTTAAATGAGTTGCCAACTCCGTTCTGTCTCCGTTGTACTCAACTTTCTTAAATGCTATCACCTTCTTTCGGTCAGTGGTTAAGCAGGGATTCACATAGAAGTATACTACCCTTTTTTTTCCAAACACAGTAGAAGCGGCGCTTTGCAGTTCTCCGCCATGTCCGTAGTTCTCGACGTTCAGCCGGATACGGATTATGAACCTTCCGAAGCTGAAATGATAGAATATGGAAAATGGCTCGGTATGGAGATGCCTGACGATATGCCGCTCTTATGGATTGCACGTGAAGGACTTAAGGCGCCGCTTCCGGAGAACTGGAAGGCGTGCAAGAGTGAGAAGGGAGAGCTCTACTACTTTAACTTCAAAAGTGGCCAAAGCATCTGGGACCACCCTTCTGATGAGCACTACCGGGAGCTGCTCACCGCGGAGAAGGCAAAATTGAAACCGAATGGCAGCAGCGCAGCAGAAGCCAGCGAGGCCGCATCCGGCGCCTCTCCAACTGGAAAGGGTAGCAAAGCGTCGAAAAAGAAAAAGGCCAAGAACGGAGCTGCGGAGCCGCGGGAGGTAAAAGCAACTCCGCAAGTAGAGAAGCGTGTCGTACCAACTGTCCAGCAGTTGCAAGCGCCACCTTTAGCGCAATCCATCCTTCCGAAGAAAGAGACACCCGGCCCAATAAAGCTTGCGAGCTTAGGGGCTGATATTCCCAAACCCGAAAAAGCTAGTGGCGGTCGTATGAGCTCTCCTGAATTTCAATCGACGACATCGCAAAGCGACTCATCGCTGACGTCTGATTTACAGAAAGTGCAAAAGGTTGACGAGCCCGAGGCGATCCCGTTACCGACAAAAGTCGTAGCCGGTGGTGGTGTGAATGGTCTCCGCGCGCTAGACAAGCTCGGGGGCTCGTCACCGACTGCCTCTTCCACTGCCGTCATGAAAGCGGCTGCAGTTTCATTTGCGAAAGAGCAGAGGGGAAAGGCCGGGCAGTTGGCTGCGAAGGAGCTGGAAGTGTACAAGACGGAACAACAAAAAGCTCTGCAGACCGAAGCAGATCGGCAATTGGCAAAGGAAATCGAGTCCTACAGGACCGAGCAAACTGCCACTCTCCGCGCAAAAGTGGATCAGGACCTTGCAAAAGAGCTGGAGGCTTACAAGGCCGAACAGCAAAAGGAGATTGCTCAGCGGAAGGAGGCGCTTGATGCGGAGATGGCAGAGGAAACAAAGAAGTTGGAGGAGCAGTCGAGGGCTGACAAAGAGAAGCAACGCCGCGCTCATGATGCAGAGATTGCCGCTGCCGCAGAAGCCGACTCGGAGCGTCTCAAGCGAGATCTTGAGAAGAAGCTATCGGAGCTGAGGCAAGAATGTGAGGCAAAGCGTGCTGCTGAATCGGAGCGCCTTAATGAGAAGCTCAAGGCGCAGCTGGACCACGACAAGCGGAAAGCTGTAGCCGAGGTTGCTCAAATGCTGGAAACATTTACGCGGGAGAAGCGGCAAGAGTCGGAGATAAAAAAGGAGGCGCAATCGCAGGCGCTGCAGGAGGCGGGAAAGGACACGTCGGATCTGAAACAGTGCTCGGCTGCGTTTTTGCGCCAATATGAGGAGGCGCTCTCCAACTTTGCGAAATCGGTGCAGAATTCAAAAAGTGTGTTCGATCAAATACATAAACAAAAGCAGAGTGATATGCAGCGCGACTTCGACTTTCAACTCGCGGAGCTGGCCCGGCAGCACGAAGCGCAGATGCGGCAGGAGCGAGAGCAGATGCAGGCGCAGCTGACTGCTCTCAAAGAAAATCACGCTGGCCAAGTCGCTTCTCTCAAGCACTCGCAGCAGGAGGAGCTGCAGAGAATGCGTGACAGCTTTGATTCGCAGCGCAGTCAAAACCAGAAGGAGCAGGTCTCGAAGGAGCACGAACGATTCTTGGAGACGCTCGCGGAAATTAAAGAGGGTCAGACGAAAGAGCTTAACGAGCTGAAGCAGCAGCTGAAGGAAAAAGCCCAGGAGGAGCTTAACGAAATTTTGCAAGAGCTGGCGCGAGAGAAGGAAGCACGCCAATCGGGTAGTGGGTCCGCGCGGCCACGCAAATCCATCGAACCGAGTCCGCACGCCGTGAAAAGTCCCTCTCAGAGTTCCACTGACGATGACGAAAAAGCAGAGAACGGGAAGCAGTCACCACCCCGTCTCGACCGAAGGCTTCTTGCGCGTTCGTTGCCGGACGAGAGCCCCGCTGCAACCCCTGCTGCAAATCCCACCGTGCAGCCGCAACAAGACATCAAGACGCTTATTACCGAGGTTCTGCGCGAGGTGTTTGCGGGCTCCCCGTTCATCCTCGCATCACCAGGGCAGGGAGGGGAGTCGCGCACGGCACCAGCAACTCCAGCTGCTAGCAGCTCACCAACGCTAATCAAGAGCACGCCGGAATTTCGCTCTTCTACTGCGCTTCCCGCTCAAGCATCTCCTAGCGGCGAGTGGGCCAAGTCCGCGGCCGCGGTGAATTTCCCTCTTTCGTTCCAAGAGCAGCGGAACTTGGTCGACGGCGAGCGGCGCCGCCTGCAAGAGGGCAGAAGGTATGTCGAGTTGCAGCAGCAAAACCTAGAGGAGCGCCGTCAGCAGCTACGGCGCACGCGCCATCAGTGGAAGCAAGACGTGCTGGCCGCAAAAGCCGAGGGCGTGCGCTCTTCGTCGAAGCGCGGGCAGCTGCTCAACAAAGTTCGCCTCTCGCTGGAGGAGCAGGCGCAAGGCTTAGAGCACGACATGCTCATTTTAAGGGACTCCCAAGTGTGGCTGTTGTCGAAGGAGCAACGACTCGTGGCTTTGGAGCGGCAAATCGAGGAGCAGGAGCGCCTGAAAAGCCGCGGTGGGGCTGACGTCTCCACATTGAACAACATGAGTGTGGATACTGCGGCCTTGATGACAGGGTACTTCAAGCCGCAGCGACACAGTAACGCCGCTGTGGCGAGTGTGCCGGTACATCGGGACGTCATGCGGCGCGGCTCGCTTGGCAGCGGAATGTTTCCAGCTGATAGTTTTGCAACGAGTCCGGTACTTTCAAAGGCGCTAAGCCGGATCGAGAGACGTCTTGACGAGGTGACGTCTATCATTCATCAACAGCAGCAGCAGCTCACCTCGCCCCCGCTTACTGAATCCCCTCATGGCCATAGCAGTCGGCGTCAAAGCACTGCATCTCCTGTTCTTCGCGATGCTGCCCAAGGCCGCACACGGCGCTCGTCCCACAGTCAGTCGAAACCGGATATACTGAGGCGCGAATCACACCTTGACCAATGGCAAGGTCCCGGAATGTAAAATAGGAGTGCCTCTTTTTCTCTTTGGTTCTCGGCGACATCCGGCGCGCTAGCTTGAAATTATGATTTGTTCTTTTCCCCGCCGTCTCCCATTTCGTACGTGTCGCTTTCTCTCTTGCTCGCCTCACCAATTAAGAACGCTGTACTAACAGCAGCTTGGAAAAACAAAAACAGTTTGCTGTTGCAGTCACAGCACTTTCTTTTGCTCGTGTCGTTGGTGTGAACGTGGTATCTCGCCGCTTTTCTCTTCCCTGCTTCTCTTTTTACCGCATAGACACCTGTCTTTAAGATGCTCCGGAAGTTTTTTTTACGCAGGATCATCCACCGAGGCGCTACATATCCGCATTCATTGTTTGCTTTTCTCGTCCTTCCAGGTAGCCATAACGCAACAACCACACAGCCAGCGGTCAGTTCCATTGGTAATAGATTTTTCTCCCTTCATGGCGTGGTGCATGTTGCTCTTTTCTGGAATTTTCTTTTTCTCTTTTTTGCGTCTGTCGCACCATTGTAGAGACTGTTTTTCTATTTTGTCATCGTTTTGTTTTTCTTTCGCTTCACTCGCTTCTCTCTTACAGGCAGACACGGAGTCAGTAGCTTTGGATTGCACTCGCATCGTTGTCCGCTCCCCCGGTGGCCTTGATCCGCTGCTTCGGTTTGAGCAAAGAATGGGAAGGACGAAGATCACAGGGCGGCAGCTAACGCGGATGACACCGTCATGATACCAGTGTCGGTGCCACAGTTTCCTTTGTAGCAGCACTGGGAGATTCGCGACAGGTTTCTGTGCTTCTTCTCTAGCGGCAACCGAACTTTAACTCATTGCAAACGCGGCATGTGGTATGTCTTTTCGCGTTTTGGGTACTTCTGGCTTGGCGTGTAAAAAAGAATAAGTCTCTGTTCGTTTTGTTTCACTTTTCACTCCAGCAGCTGCCTTTCTCCCTTTGTAAGCTGACGTTTTCTCTTCTTAGTTTCCGCTTTCTCCATCGCAAAGCACCTCTTCACACTCCTTGGTCTGTCTAGGGAATCAGCGAAGCAGCACACCGCTTGTAGCGCACGCGAAAATCTTAAGCGTTCTAGAAGCGGGGTGCTATCTATGCTTCAAAGTGCCACCCAGATGTCCACGGAGGATGCTCAATCAGCTTTTGCTGTGTGCGGCAAGTGCTATGTCAAACGATGACCGCTCACGCATTATGCGACCTTCCGCCGTGCTACTCGCGCCATTCCCCTCTCTCTTTTTGCGCCTTATCCTTCTACTGACTTTTCTCCATCTCTGCTCTTCTACCACAACTACCTCTCTCTGCCGCTTGAGCGACATTCGATTCTACCGCGGACTTGGGCCACAACAGTTCTGCATAGAACGAGGGCGTAGAGTTGTTGCTTTCGATATACACTAAGCAACTCCGTGCGTTTCTATACCACAACCTCAACTTTAAACTTTTGTATTCGTTCGCCATAAGCAGCTTTTTTTCCCCCCACGAGATCTCCAGCTTCCTTTCTATTCAGTATATTTTTGCTCATCCTTTACTTACAACCTCCTATATATTTTCATTCATCTCTCGTTTTAAGTTTGTGTTTCTCCGCAATACAGCTGCTTTTCGCACTTTTTTCTCTGTTTTCTCTCGCACATATACAGCTCATCTTTGTATCCTTATATAGTTCTATTCCAGCTCCTATTTAATTGTCTTGGTGTCTCGTTCGAATCCTTCAAGCCGCGACGTTCATCGTTGGATGCTGCACAACTCGGTGCTTCGCCCGCCTCAAGCGTGAAGCCGACCCACGTTCTCCAGAGCGCGCCTCTATTCCTC
Source organism: Crithidia fasciculata (assembly GCA_000331325.2). Taxonomy (NCBI): domain Eukaryota; phylum Euglenozoa; class Kinetoplastea; order Trypanosomatida; family Trypanosomatidae; genus Crithidia; species Crithidia fasciculata. The sequence goes on along the minus strand of CM003408.1, from coordinate 281,269 downwards.
CTCGTTTTCCTTTACCTTTCCCTCCTGGAGGATTCTACCACCCTCTTCTCACTTGCCTTGTATTGCCAAGGACTAGTAGCATCAACGTCTCATCACAATAAGGGCGGAGCGCCACCCAAAACACATCCTCCCTTTCACATTTTTTTCCCACTTTTAAAAAAACACTTCACGACCACGTTCAAGACGTCGTCCGATTTCCGAAAGCGATACACGCTGCTCCTACAACTCCTCCTTCACCACTCAAAAAAAAAAAAAGGCTTATTGTTGGTCTAAAGTCTTCCAGGAAATATCTTTTTCCCCTTGTCCTCGAATCTGTTTCTACCTTAAACTACTGTCTGCGTTTTCTTCTCTGTGTTCGGGTTCGAAAGGGAAAACGCTTTTTCCGTTTTCTTTACCTGTTGAAGCGTTGAAGGTGTGAGTGGCAACTCGTCACGAAAGTGTTTTTGTTTCATGGCATGCTGAAAAGCTTTTCCTTCCTCTTTTTCGTACATCTCCCTGGCTTTGGTTTCAGCACCATTCAGAAAAGCACATTTTTTTTCTTTCTGTGTGTGCGTGTTCTCTTCGTCTTCCTTGTTTCTAATCTGTCATTCAGGTGTCAGAGCCTATATCTCAAAACTTCTCTTTACTTGTGTGGGCCCCTGTTCACCAAATACATAACAGGTAGCTATTCTTTTCTCCATATTTTTTTGCGTGTTTTCTCTTCTTCACTGGCTTCGTTCGCCCTTGTTTTTTTCTTGTGTGTCTAATTTCCCTAGCATTCCACCCATAGAATCTATTCCCTTCCTGCTTTTCTGCTGACTTTGCGTTGTGCTCGTGCTATCGTTTGCTTCCGCCGTGTAGTGGCAGCGAAGGAGCTCGCTGCTGCAAGTCTCCTTTCACCGTTACCCATCTGGCCCTTCTTTTGCCGCTCATCTCTTTCGCCTGCGCAGACTCCCAGTCAGGATCTGCTGCAAAGCGCCAACTATTTGTGCCGGGACGATTTGTGTCGAGAGCAGTGCGAGCACCTTCTCTCTCTCGACCAACAACAGCAAAGTACGTTGCACAGAAGCTGCACCCTGACGAGCGCGTGCAACGGTACCGCCGTAAGAGACAACAAGAACAACAACTGTACACGCACATGCGACGTCCGCGGCCCCTGGGTGGCTCCGGTTTATACACTCAGCCCGGTACACTGCCTGACGCTGTGCGGCAGGCGACATCGGTCCCGGCTCCCGGAGAGGATGACAACAAGGTTAGTGCTTCGCCGCACAACGCGGGCCTGTCACCACCACCGCAGCCCCTGCCGCCCGCGCACGCCCCGCAGGCTCCTCCTCGTCGGCGAGTGGGGGAGGCGGCGCAGGAGCGAAAAGCCGTACCCCGAGACAAAGGAGGGCTCATCGACCCCTCCAACTACTGCTTCGACTCCTGCCACGACTTTTTGACTAGTGTTACCAGTTTCGACCAGCAGGGGTGTCTGCCCGCCCAAGTCACATCTCAGCACAGCGACTACGCGGCAAGCAACGCGTCCTGGGTGCTGCCTCTTCGTGGGCACGAATCACCCACAGGAACTGGCACTGCAGAGGAGAAAGCGCGCGCGCCGGTGGCAGGCAAGCAGTCGGCCAACGTGAGTCTTTTTGCGACCCAGAATGCGGAGGCGCAAGATAGGGCCCACGCAGCGACGCGCCAACCTCAGCGAGTCGAGGAAAGTCAAGTGATACCCTCTGGCAGCGGCAACGAACGGAACGCGAGATGGTTGGCCAATGCGGCGTCGCAGGAGTCGAGAAGCGGTGGCGCTGCCGTCTCGTCGTCGTCGCCGCCGCCGCCCGAACCCAATCCACCGGCTGACACGGCGAAGGGCCCGCGCTTTGTTCGCAGCTACGGCAACGCAACGCAACCGCCCGTGACAGCCGCGACGCGGCAGCGCGGTTTGCCTCGCGATGGGTACTGGCACCCCCTCTACACTAGTTCCACAGAAGGCGACAGCACCGGCATCCACAGCAGCGCATCGGACCGGTGCATGGTACCGAATCCCCGGACACTTCCGCGGCAGCCACCGCGCAGCCCCTTGGACGCCACGCTGACACCGAACGAGCGACTCCCACGCCCGTGCGCGGCCAGCACGTCGTCCTTGCGAGCCTCACCGGGGCCACCCTTCCCCGGCGCCACACACGGGGGGCATCCGAGCTCGTACACGTCACCGCTCTCCATAGAGGACGAGGCCTCGGTCGAGAGCAGCCTCCAGACGGAGCACACAGCCACCATGGCCCCGCTGCACTCCCCAACCGGCGGCCCCATCTGCTCTAGCGGCAGCACCGTCTTCTCCTACGCGGAGACGAAGGCGCCAGTGAGGGAGTTGACGACGCCGGCGGGCCGCTCCGAGCTTCGCGTGCAGTGGATCAAAGACGGCCTCTGCGAGGTGCCGCGGAGCGACGCTGCGCTGCCGAGCGCCACGTGCTCCTCCTCCTTGCACGCCGCCCCCCACCATTTTCCACGGATGGCGTCGCCGTCACCGCCGGTGCCCGACACGCCGGCGACGCAGCCGCTGCCTTGCGCCGGTCCTCCTCCGCCACCAGACACGCAACCCATCTTGAATCGCACTCCCACACCGCAGTTGAGGGGCACGCCCGCGACGACGCCAGGCAGCTCCACCTCAATCCCGAGCGGGTCACGTGATAAGCGGTGCCGCGTCCTGCCGGTGCTCCCGACGCAGATGCCAGACGCCCTGGTGCAGCTGTACGGCTCCGACGCCCGGCAGGCTGCTGCCGCGACGAGCGTGCTGGAAGCTGTGCAGCGCACCAACAAGGCGCGTGGGCGACGCCCGCCGAGTCCGCAGACCCTCCTTCCCTCCGGGCTTGGTGTCAGCGGCAGTGAGCACGGGAGCACCCCCGGCAGCAGCCGGGCCTCTGCACCACACGTCACCCCCGTCCCGCTCCCACCAACGACAGCGACGATTCTCCTGCCAACGACGCTGCCGGCCAACCTGCCGCCCGCCGGCACACGCTCTTCGTTCTCGCGGCCGCGGGTGACGGGGAGCAGCACGTCCAACAACTCGTCGCACAACCGTGTACCGCGCAAGTCGGTGCTGGTCAAGAGCACCACCACTACCACCACCACGACGACGACAACGACAACGATCGCCACCGTCTCTGGGGAGAGCACAGACTTTATACACTCCGCTGTGAGCAACCCAGGGCTTTCCGTGTCGAACACGATCACCAACCGTCACATCAGCTCCGTGGAGGAGACAAGCGCATCGTCACTGGGGCTGCAGCCACGTGTGTTGTCGCTGCGGTGGTTCCGTGGAAGCGAGACGGGCCTTGACGCGCCATCGCTGCTGTCGCTGGTGGACGTCGGGCTGGCGGCGGACATTACGACTCCCCACAAGGCCCCCCCTTCTCTCCACACCGTGGAGGAGCGGTCCGCCGCCGGGCTGCCCGTGGAGTTGCAGCACCTCCCTGCCATGGCCATGGCCGCACGCTCCTCCCGCGCCGCGTCGTTGCGCCACCCAGCCGGTGCCTCTGGTCGTCCGGAGGAAGAACGGCCCATCACTCCCATCGCCAAGGCGTTGAGCCACATGGAGTGTGCAGCGCAGCCCCAGCCAGACCTCCACGAGGACACCTCGTTCTACAAGCAGTCGCTCTTGGCCGTGGCGGATCGCATGGCAAACTTCCCTTTGTCACCCTTGTCCACCGAAGTCGAGACCTCCTTCAGCGATCAACCTCCGTCTACCCAAGCGCCAGCGGATGAATTGCCAGGTGGCGTTGACCGCGACGCGCGTGCGTAGCTGATAATCACCTTTTCTCTTTTTTTTTTTTCCCTTTCAGTGTTCTTTGCCACCGCCTGCTTCGTCTATTCTCCCCAAGCCAGTCGCACTTATTTCTGCTCTCTCGCGCTTCGGCGTGGCTGTGTAATTGTGTGGTTGCTTTTGTGCGTTTCTGCATTGTTTTCGTTCACGCATCATGCTTCACTCTTCTCTTTTTCTTTTCTTTTTGTGGAATCTGCATAGAAGGTCACCTACAGTTTTTTTTAACTTAGACTTTTTTGTTTCACACTTCTTTTTTTTTCCTGGTATTTCTAAAAATTCTCTGCTGAGTTTAATGCTTCAGGTGACGTCAGAACTTTCAGTATATCGGAGGCTGCGTACTTTACTTCCTTCACTATTTTTTTGTCTTTCATGTTCTACGTTACAGCGCTCCCACGCTCTTAGGGCGACACACACCAAAGTAAAAGCAGTATACACGATGCTCTGTGTATGTACATATATCCGATTTGCTTATTCGCACTTCCCGGCCTCGTGGTTTGTCTTCTATTCCGCTCCTTCTCCCATCAACGTCTCTCTTAGCTTTTGTTGGTCAGGAAAGGCAGGGTACGGCTCAGAGAGATGGCACACCGTCACCGCCCTGCTCCCACTTCTTTGCCGTGATGTGTGTGTGTGTGTGAAGATAAAGTAGCGGCGGCAGGATGTGAGGAAAGGGAAGAATTCACCGGAGGGCGAGGTGGGAGAAAACAGTGGGCACACTGCGTGCAAAATGCTCTTTTTCTCTATCTGCCTTCAGCGCGCGCAGAAGAGCAACAGCAACTCGCTTGGCGGCGGCACAACTACGCTTCGTGGTGAGCCGCGCACTGTGTTACAAAAGGGGCCGCACAACTTGAAGTCGTTTCAAGTGGACGGACGAGCGGGGCACCTGTATCTTTTACTTCCTTCATTGTGGCTGCATGCCAACGAGACGAGCAGGCATACGCCGCGCCAACTTGAGATCCCCACGTCGATCCTTCAATTTTTCTGGCGGAGGCAGTAGCGTTCGCTTGGAGTGGAGAAGAGAAATCTCACCATGTCTCATCATACAAGTGTATCATTAGCAGGTAGTAGGAGGGGTGTTTTGCCTTCCGCCCCCCTTTTTCCATCGAGCGGCGGCGCGACCTTCATGTGCTTGTTGTGCTCTGTGACGCTCTCTCCGTGTGCGCACCGTACAAAAGCATGAGCGACAGTGTCGCTTGCTTTATTTTCTGAATTCGGCTCTTATTACGGTGATGTTCACAAGCGCTGACGTCAAGCACGTATCCGCTATTTTTTTTTCCTTTTGTGTGGATTACCACTCCATTCATAAGTAAAACGAGGGGAGTGAAGTCACTGTCAACACCTTCGGCGTGTCTTTCGGGTTTTCCTTTTTGTTTCCTTGGCTGCTCACACTGGCCGTTTCTCTATGTCGGACACACACAAAAAAAGAAGAAGATGGAGCTTCGACTAATAATCCGTTGCAGATGCCTGCTTCCAAGTATTCTTTCTTGATCCTTTGCTTTTTTTCTTCCCCCTTATTTTCCTGTTTTTTTCATTTCTTGACTTTTCTTTCCCTTTCCCTCATTTACCTATTTTATGGCGATTAGTGTCTGTGTTGCGGACATTGACGCACCGAAGCACCAATTAGTGCGCTCGATGGATTCATTGACTTTTCTTGCCCTTGGCTCTCTCAACTTTTCACCCTTCCTTTCTTTTGTTTTTGTGTCTTCCTCCTTCTCGGACGCGGAAGAGAGAATCACGCTATACCAGGATTCTATTCCGCGTGTGCGAGAGGCGCGAGCTCGACAACCTAAAAAAAAAGAGAGAAGAGAAGTTCGAAAAGCCGATCCGCTCTTCAAAAAGGTTGAGAGTGGAACGGCGGTCGCGTGCGACGGAGAGCTGACACACTGCTTGTCTTTTTCTCTTTCTGTTGAGTGTGCTTTTTCAGTGCGTGCATTGCTCACTCGCGTCTTTCGAAGCACCTTGCTGGAGTTCTATACACGTTATCCAGCTTCGTACACGAGGCACAGCGGGGTCAGGGGACAGCAACAACAGCAAGAAAAGGAGAACTGTACATCTGTGTTCGCCGGTGCTTTATGATTCTTGAGATGATGCTGAACTACACTGATGAAGATACACATTAAAAATGAAAAAAATCACATGTGCTCTGCCTCTTACACCGAAAAAGAAGATACACTGCCTTACGCTTAAGAACGCAAAAAGATGCAGGCAGGCGGCCGGGTTATGTGCAGCGGAAACCAGGGCCAGCGCAACACAATGGCATAATCTTTTTACGTTTGTCGTGCTTTCCATCTCTGATGTGCTTGCATGAGCGCTTGTGTTAATAGTTTCTCGTTTTCAATGCACCTGCGACATCACATTCAAAAGCAGAGCCTCCGCGGCTGTGCTTGCAGCGCGGTTGGGGATCTCAAAGTGTGCGTTTGTGTGTTAGCTAGATGTACTGGACGACGAAAAACACGTGACGATGCGTTTAAACCAGATAGTTTTCAGTACAAAACGACACCTCCTATTTTTTTCTTGCTTTGCGCATTTCGCCCTGACCTCACTCCTTGGTCTTTCCACCTTTGCCTCATACAGACGAAAAGCCGCATTTTTTTCTGGTCTTTTCCTCGCCCAACACCTTTTTTTTTTTAATTGTTCAGAACGCGAACACACAAACATCGACGACTATGTTATATGTGACTTTGCTACTTCAACTCGTTCCCTTTGTTTACTAGGTCTTCTTGTTTGGGATGCGAGAGGTAAAAAAATGTCGTATTTGTCTTGTAATGTAAATGTAAAACTAAATGGTGTGAGGCTACCATGCGATGTTTTCCCTCGCCTCCCTATTTTTTCTTTTCTTTCTTCTTTCTTCTTTCTTCTTTCCTCACTCTTCATTTCTTCCGCTCTCTTTCGTGTAAAACTTCTCGTTCACTCAATGTCGCTTGTTCCCTTCTTGTGCTAGATGGGCGGAAAAGGAGAGCAAGATAGTGGCTTCCATTTCCCAGAACTTAGAGAGGGCTATCTTTCCACTTCATGTATGCGGAGACCATTTTAAAGTGGTGTTTTTAATCGTTCCCTCCACTTGCAATCGTACCGAAAGCTGCCCCGCTTTTTAACTTTACTTCTGTGCGCGTTTCCATTCTTCTGTGCGACTGTGTTCATCTCAGTATGGCAAGAATGAAACAGAAGAGAAACCAAGGCGAAGCCACATCTGCGGCCATCGTTGTGCCGCTCACAGCTTTTCTTTGTATTTCAAAACAAAACAAAACAAACAAAAAAAGGTAGCCGTTTTCTTCTTTACCACGCCACTATTATGATGGCTCTATTTTTGCCCTTTGCCGGCGCAATCAGCAATTTTGCGGGCAGTACGTTGCAAAAAAAAAAACGGAAAAAAAAAGTATTGGACTGTGGAGGTACTCCCCGGCCTTTCGCGCCATTTTTTTTTTTTGCTGTATCAAGCAACGACTCATACTATTGTTTACATTCCAGTACACGTAATCCACTACAAAAGAACTCAATCATGTTAAATATATATATTTATATTTGTTCAAGTAGACGTCCCTCCCTCGTCGAACGCATGTGTTTCACACTATCTCCAGTGGCACCGCTTTTTTGCAAGCAAGTACATTTTCCTTTTTTCCACGCGTTCCATGGCCTTTGCTGTCACTCTGTGAGCGCTGACACCGGCAGCCTGGAAGCACCAGAAAGCAGACCAGTAGCGTCAGCGGCTTGCGGTGGTTCTAGGCAGCAACTGCTCCAACGCGACGCTGGCTTTCTTCGTCGTCCCTCCAGTAATTGCTGGCTCGTTATAGCTCTTATCGCACAACGGTTTTTTTTTCTGTGTGCGTTTCGAAGAGACGAATATGGGAAAGGGCAGAAGACTACCGGTGCCTACTCAAAAAAAAAAGATTTTTTTTCTTTTTGCGTGCTTTGCTTTAGGGCTGACCTACGTATCGGTCAGAGGCATTAAAGCTGCCGGTGAAGCAAGGCAGGGGACCGAGAAGGTCAGAGGAAGAGACAGATGCAGAGAACATGAACGGCAGTGAAGAAAAGAGTCTGCTTGTTCTTTTTTTTCTTTTTCTGGTTGTTCGGAGAATTGTATCTTTATAGGCAGGATCCCGCGGGGCTTGCAAGTAGTATTTTTCTCTTTTTTAATTAATTTATTGAGTTGTTAGACGAGAGTTGCATTTTTTCCTGCGTCTACAGTGTTTGGCAGACGGGAACCGTAGCTTCCAGAGACGGTGGTGCGGATGTTTTAGAGAGCCAAACAATTGTCGCGAAGCAAGGATTGGACTGCAGAGCTAGAGTCTAGTGGAGAGCGGCAGAAAAAAGTATCCTTATCTCATTTTCTCTATTCCTTTCTCCGTACTTTTTTTTTCCGCCTTTTTTTTTTCCTTTTCTCTTCCTTCAGCAAAACGTCCTGCTGCTATCAACACTACTTTTCTATTCTATTCTTTCATTCAATGAAGGGGCGGGGAGAGGCTGCACGTATTTAAAGCATGTGTCAGTAGTGAACCGCATCGTTGCGATAGCAGAACATAAGTGGAAACATGCTGCGTCTACCCCAAGAAGCTGAGTGGACTCCTCCTTTTCTCTCCCTGAAGTTTCCTCATATGTTCTTCTCCCTTTTGCTCTGCTTTCTAGTTTTTTCTTTTTCTCGCTTTTTTTTTTTTCGCATGAATATCGAAAAAGCACTCGTCCCTCGAAGCGTACCTATACTCTTCTGCTCTGAGGACCCCCCTTCTCCTAAGCTTCTTCGCTCTTTTTTTCCTTTTTTCTTCTCTTCCCGTGCGTTGTGCACGCGGAAAGCTCGTCTGTTTTTTTTTACTCGACGCTTTTAACTATTTCTCTAAAGTGATGTTGTCTTATAGCTATAAGTTTGGCTACGTGTACTGACATGTAGGCACGTTTTTTTTTTTCTCTCCTCTACCTTCTCCATTCATAATTGCTTCAATTCTAATACACACTTGTTGAGTTTTGCGTCGGAAGCGTGTGCTGTGCGCGAGTGTGTTTGAGCGCGTGTGTTGGGCTTAAAAAAAAAGTTTATTTTTCTAAAGCAAGAGAAACAAAAGAAAACGATTCACAGCAGAACAAAACAAAAATCGGGAAAGTAGAGGCTTGCATCGGCTCTTCCAACAGAGGCATCCCCAGTGTTGGAGGAAAAGTATCCCCGCCCACGTTCTCTGTAGGTGCCACGTAAACGACCAAGAGAGACACCTCTAAGAGTGATAGAGGTTGACACATTTGGCGTTTTTTTTTTCCTTTTGGCGAGGACGAATTGTAGCTCCGTGGGCCAGTCGCCGTCCGTGTCTTCTTCAGGGTACAAAGTGACGGCGTGCGCTCCTGTATCTAATGGAAAGAGAGGGAGGAAACTCACCTCACTATCGACCGCTACTCTGCGGTGCAAAGCACACGAGGGAGCTGCAGAGACCACCGCGTGTCTCTACTCTGCACGCGCACGTGTGGCAGCTGTCGCTGCGCACACGTTTTTTCTCTTCTGAGCGAGCTCGATCATCTGTGCTGCATCATCACTCTCTTTCCCGTCTTTCTCCTTCTGCTCTCTCTTTTCTCCCATTTCACTTTCCGTTACACTGGATGACCCCCACCGTCTTCCATGCATGTCCGCTGAAACGTCATTTTCGCGCGATAAACACGCATCTCTCTGCACTGCCGTAGCTTAAAACAACCGTTTTCGCTGCGCCTCTGCTTCCCTTTCCCACCAGCACAGTAGTTCTGCACCATCGAGAAAAAAAGAAAAGCGCTGGAGTAGCAACGTGATACACAAACAGCGAGACGATTTCGCCTTCGCTTTCTGCGCTGCCCCTCTACCTTTTTTTTTTCTTTCTGTCGGATAACTTTTCTTTGTGGGCCTTTTTTTTTCCTCTTCCTCTCTCTCCCCTTTTTTCTTTGGTTTTTGTTTATGCGGCATTACGAGTACTGTGAGTAATTTATTTTTAGCTTTGTTATTTTACGGTCCCCACATTAAGCGCGAAAGGAAAGGCATAGATACCTGTCTGAACCCGTGCGTGTTTTTCATCTTGGCGTGGACGAGCAAAGACTAGTTTGCAGCAGCTGACCGGTTCAACGACAACTGCTTTCTTGGAGGAGATAGAGCTGTTTTTGTGCTCGCTTCAACACGCTGCAGGCACTCGCCATAGAAAGCACACGCGTATTCTTTTTAGTATCATTTTGCCTCATTTCTCAATCGCCATTTTCTCTGTGTTTTCTTTTTTATATCTTTTACCTCCCTGTTCTTTCAGCTTTTCTCTTTACTTTTGTAAAGCTTTGTCGCGCAGTCAGTCTTTAGACTACGCATTTGGACAAAGTCTTTGTCAGCAACAGCAGGAGAAAAAAGCAGAAGGGCCCCTTGTTGCTCAAGGCAAACAACAACAACAAGAGCGGAGAGGTCTTCACTTACCTGGTAGTGAGAGTCTGAAAGCATTAGCTCTCTCTTTCCAGTGCAGCTACGCGACGCCGCACAACCGCAGGAGAAACAACAACAACAACAACAGAAAAGAAACACACAAACACAAGACTTTAACGGACGGAAAAAGAATAAATTAATAAGGAGCATCACACCAAGTTGACGGAACGCGCATTTCGTGTCTTCTTTCTTCGTTCTTTGCGCCGCCACTGTGCGACACAGAAAAGCTTTTTTTTGCGGTCACTGCGTTGCAATGCCGTTCCCGAGTTTCACACCGGATCAGCCGCAAGGTTGCGACGCCTTCAGTGTATCCGCGACTGCCCCCGCTGCGGCTTACGTTGCATCGCCGTGCCGGCCGCCCGCCCTCGCTGCGTCGCAGCTGACGCACACGCAGGTCAGAGCGAAGAGGCAATGTGAAGTGGTAGACGGACAATCGTTTTTTCCGTCGGCAACGAGGCCGACAGTACCCTCTCGAGGGTGTTCTGCTTCCTCGCCCCCGGTGTCGCCTGCTGTGTCCGACTCCTGCGTGCCACTGAAGCTGCCCTCTCTGGTGGATGAAGAGGGGCGAGAGGTGGCGCTCTCTCCCTACCTCCCCAGCGATGAGGCGTCGCAGCGGATGAGTTTCGTGACGGACCTGATGACGCGCATGCACGAGCGGGCACGCCTGCGGGGTCGTCGCTCGTCCAACACCTCGCACACGTCAGATGCTGGATCGCGTCGGTCGGGGGTGACGTCGACCACCGCGAAAAGCCACGACCGCCGCAGCCGTCACCACCAGCGCACCCCTGCGTGCACGCATGAGCATCCACTCGGGTCGTCGAAAGACACACGCACTTAAAGCGTCTTGTCGGCGCGCTGGTGTGTGTGTTTGTGAGTGTGCTGCACGGGCCGCTGACTCAAGCATGCATGCCTACAGTCTGTGCAAAAGCGAGAGGAGGGTGCGAAGGTACGCGACACTCCGCTCAGGTGCTGAGTGCGTAGCCGTAACACCTCCTCGTGAAAGCCATTTTCGATGAAAGAAAGGAAAAGGTAGATGCTGGATCGACATCCTGCCACCTCCACGACTTGCTTTTTAGTAATTTTTTTTTCCAAGAAAGCGTTACTACTTCTTCTTGTTATTATTAGCACGCGTGTCCACCAGATTTGTTGTGTCGCCCTCTGTTGATTCTCCTTTTTCCTTTTTTCTCTCCTGTTCTCCCTTCCCGTTTCGCTTTCCACTACCCTTCGTGTTGGATTTTACTCTTTTTCTCTTTGGAATACAAAAAACGTTCTTTTCTGCAACTGTATTTTTTTTTCTGTGTTCTTTTGTTCTTCACTTCTTGAGTTCTCGTCAAAACGCTCGCTGTTTTTATTATTATCATCATTGTACTTCTATGTAGATTTTGCCGATGCGCTAGGCGTGCATAATTTTCACAAGGAAACAGACACTTTGCCTACGCACAGGTGTGCACCAGTCGAACAAGAGTCTCTTCGTGATGATGTCAAAGTGAACGTTTACCTGCGCCAGTGAAACCGTGTGTGCGTGTGTGTGGTGTGGGGACGCTGAAACGAAGGATGTGCACTAGCTGAAGCACGCGCGCAGCTCCACAATTCACGTTCCCGACCGCCGCTGCGTTTAACAACATGGCGTTTAACGTTTATATGGAGACACTTACTGTGTTTGCCTAAAAGGGAAGGGCACAGCAGATAGATGTAATTTTTCTTTTTGAAAATAAAGTATGAAAAGTCACGCACCCGTCGCTTCCCGTTATATCAAGGGGAGTGGGCGAGTGGACGGCGAGCTTGGATCGAAACACGGGAAGGGCTGAACAAGGGGAAGAATATAGGTGAATGCAAAAAAAAAAAAGGACTTCATTGTCTTAGCGGTGAATGGAGCACTTCACCTGGCTAAAGTTTCACACAAGCAGCAAAAATCTCGTAAGACGTGGAGCTGGTTTCTTCAGCTTAATGTATTCTTTTTTTTTCTTTTGTTTTGCTAGTTTGTGTGTAATTGTTTTAGTGTTCGTTTTTTTTGTTTGTTCTCTGTACGTTTTTTTCTGTTACGAAGCCTGTATTGCTCTTTCTCCGTTCTCTTCCCCTTTTCATGGTTTATAGGAGCAAAACCAGGAGCAGAGAGCAAGGCGGAAAGGGCTTCGGCGGTTTAGCGGTAAATCAGTTGCTTTTTAATAATTCTTTTTTTTTCTTCCTGCGCTCTTCTTCTCATATCATCCAGAGGGGCGAGCTCTTAACTTCCGGTATCTTTTGCTTCAACCCCATATTTTTTCTTTTGACAAAAAAAAAACTAAAAGCCAAACAACAAGTACTTGTGAATCTCGATTTACTCACTGGTATGGTAAAACTAACAAAAGATACTTTAATGAACAGGATGAGCTGTACGGTTACGTGGCTACACGCATGAGTTGTGCCACCCTCTCCTCTATCACAAAGCTTCTGTATTATTTCTCTTCGGTACACCTTCGTTTACATGTCCTCTTTTTCTTTTTTTCTTTTCTCACTCTTCTTTTGCCGTTTAAATTTACTGGAGTTACTTTTCCCGCTTTTTTCTTTTTTTTCCACGAAAGAGACTTTTTTGTATTGTCTCATGCATATCCATCGTGCATGAGCTTATGTTCAATACACATACGAAGACTACTCTCAACTTCTTTCTTTTTCTCGTTTTACTTGTTCTGCTGTCACACCACTGTATCATTCTACAGAGAAGGAAATGGAGAGAAAACGACCTTTTTCTTTTTGGTGCTGCATCGTACTGCTCGATGCGCCTCTCGTTAAAATATCCCGCTGCTCTGCACTGTGGTGACTGTGCCGCAGCGGCTGGTGTTGTTTACACGAGAGCCATCGCTTCGTTTTCTCGTCTTTTTTGGGAATCCTCTCAAAAAAACTTCAATGAACTACAAAGACTTTTCAGTTGTTTTCGCCGACACAGTTTTTTCCATATAATTTCTTTTTTTTGTTTTTCTCCCCAGACTAAGCGCATGAAAGTGAAAATACTCTAACTTATTTACTCTTTTTTTCTTTTTGTCTGGTGCACAACGGGTGGTGGTAAACAGGTGCTTGTGCTTCCTTTCGTTTCCCTTTCTGCTTCGCTTTCACGGCTGCTTTGGCACTTGTGTCATAGAACATCCGAGGTTCGCTGAGAGATACCAGAAAAAGAAAGCAGAAGAGAAAGCAAAGGGAATCGTTTTCAAGCGTTTAGGTCAATGTTTTCAGACTAGAATGCAGCCCCGACAGGCCCTGTTGCACCACCACACGAGCACATACACACTGTTTTGCAAGCACAGACGAGCGCACACATGGAGACAAACACATACGCTTGTACGCACACATGAAAAAAAAAAATAGGCTGCGTTTTCTCAAGGCACAGGCTTGCTTATTGCCGTCAAAGCAAACGCCTTGTGTAGTCGTTGGAGCAGCGAAAGCCGCGGATACAGAACGAAGACGAAGCCGCTAGAGGCGCTGAGACATCGCGGGTGGACCTCCCATAAGGTAAAAGGAATAAGTGTAGCCAATATATATTTTTTCTTTTGCTCGCACCGGCAAGTAAAGCTGAGCCAGATAGAGCAGTGGAGCTTTACTGACGCCTTCTTCACCTGGTGGCGAACTTCTGCACACTCTCTTTAACCTAAGGCATTGTTTGGTTGAGCGTTCACTCGTTTTTTTTCTCTCTCTTTTTCTTTCCGGCTTTCTCTGTTGACTCGTGTGTGTTTATGCATTTGTTCTCGTTTTTATTGTTACATAGACATTTCTCTCTCCGTGTGTGTGTGTGCGTTGGTCTCTTTTCTTTCGTGAGAGGACAGCATCTCCTCAAGCAAAACGGAGGGCTTTTCTCCTTTTCCTTTGCTTGTCTCTCTTCATTTTGTTTGCCGCCGTTTCTTTTTTTCTTTTCCTTTGCGGCTCCGTGTACTCGCGCATACAGTACTTAAAGTGGAAAGCTGCCAGCTAAAAAAAAAGAAGAAGAAAACAAAAGGAAAAGTAACGTCTGCTAGAACAAGAGAAGAAATTCCGCCTCTCTCTCTATTAGTATTAGAGTCCTGAGAGAAGTGCGCCGTCTCTGTGCCGGGCGAGGACGATGACACGGTTTGTCTCTCGCCAAGGTGGAAAAGGCTTAGTTACACCCTCTCGCCTCTCTTTTCTTTGTGTCATTGGCGCTTTCTGTATGCACGCGTCACGGCACCATCTCAGCGATGAGGCTTCGCCAAGGAACGACCCACGTGAAAGGTGCTACTGGCGAGTCGCAGCGACATTTTTCTCTCCAGCTCCGCGTTACCTTCTACTAGTCTTCGCGGAAGCTTTGTGTGTAAGAAAAAAGAAGAAGATTTGCTCTCCTTGTCGCAATTGAAAAGGGCTGTGCCTCCTGTCTGCCACGCACTCGTTCTGCCGCTCACTCTTCTCTTCTTCTTCTACCCTCTCTCTCTCTCTCTCTCTTGGTGTTGCGCTTGCCCCTTTCGCACTATTCAAATGCTCTAGAACGCGAGCACGCGGTTTTTTAAATTTCCCCTCCCTCTTTGTGTGACTTACGGCAGCTGCCGAGACGAGCAAACATTGAACATTTAAATCGGAACAATCTCACGACGACTTTAAAGACGAAGAAGAAAGTACCAAAGCGCGCATTCACAAATACACACGCGTGCGAACACAAGCGTCAAAGCGAAGAAAAAAAAATAGAAAACAAAACGAAACGAAAGAAAGAGAAGCGTGCGGATTGGCGAACACGTGTTGTGTTTTTTTTTTTCTTCCATTAGAAAAGGAGCCTGCATCGTTTTCTCCTTGTTCGTAGTCTTTCTTTCTTTTTCTTCGCATTTTTACTGTTGTTGCTCGATTCTGGCGCCGTGGTCGACGACGAGAAGAGGAAAGGAAAAAAACTACTTACCACTGTGTTTCGCTTTTTGCTTTTCTTTACTAAAAAAAGTGTTTTTCTTTTTGCTATTCCCTGCATGTGAAGCCGCTTCGTCAACGACTTAATAACAACAAAGAGGACATACAAGCAAAGCCTTCTTACATCCTTCTCGGCTTGTTTTCTGCTCCCTCTTTTTGCCTTTTTTTTTCCTCCCCACAAAGTCATACTTGCTTGTTTCGCGTCTGTTATACCCCCCTCCCTCTTTCTCTTCAATTTTTCCTCTCTAAGAATTTATTTTCGTTTGTATTCCTTTTTAAGCACACACTCATATATTAACTCCAACAGTTTCTCATAAACAATCCACTACATATATCTTAATTCTCATATATCATTACCACTTTATATTTTAATCGACTCTTCCCGCACTTTTTGCTTCAACACAAACACACGGACACACACTACCTCCTTTTTTTCTCTTACTCTTCGTGGTGCTTCCCTTTCTGCTGCTCCTATCTCTTTTTTTTTCTCCGCCGTCGCGAGAAATTGTAAAAAAAAAAAAAGATCGACACGTCCGTATTCTACCGTCCCGCGGCTGCTGACTGAAAACACAATAAGAAAGCGCGAAAGAAATACTCACGAGGAGGTCAACGAAGCGAAGTCCGGAAAAATCTGAGAAGTACACAGAAAGGAAAAACCAAGAAAAAAAATACACACACACACACAAACACGTTGGCAAACTACGAAATGGGCCACAACAACGAGAGCTCCCATCCAGAGCGGCGCCATGACAGCTTCTCCTGTCGCCAGCCAAAGGAAGGCGACTTTATCATGTCCGCCTCCGCGCCCTTCGCCTCCAGCATCTTCCTCAACCCACGCACAACTCTGCCAGGGGAAGCAACGAAGGAGAGGCGGGAGACGTCCACCTTGACCGTGCGACCGCCACGGGGCACAGAGACGCGGCTGAATCGAAACGCCTCCGTCTGCAACACCAGCGCCGTCGCGGCTGCCGAGGTCGTGGAGCCGAACGCGGTTCCCGCAGAGGAGACGCGGCAGGAGGCGGCGACGCCACCGCTGCTGACCAAGTCAGCTCACGCCGCGCGCGGCGCACCGCACCTGCACAAACTGACGCCGCTCACCCGTGGGCTGCAGCTGACCGCGCTGACGGAGGGAGCCGGGCAGCGGACGGCGATGTCGCCGGTGTCAGCGGCGGGGCGAATGGCCTACGTGGCAGACGTCACGGCACGCGTGCATCGCATGCGTGCGCGCGGACGTCGCGTACCCGAGACGGCCGTCCCACACAGCCACTCCAGCGCCATCAACTCGGAGGACGGCAGCCCGCGCAGTCTCAACCTGCCCAGCCCGCCGACAGCGACCAACGGCTTCCACCTTCCGCGGCTGCCGGTGTCGTCGCCGAAGCGAAAGCATTGAGCGTACAACGTCCTTTCCTCTCTTTCCCTTTTTTTTTTGTTATGGCGGTGTGTGGGTGTGGGGAATGTAGAGCCGCCCCCACCCAACCGCATCGGTTTTGCGCGCTTTAAAACTGAAGCGCACGTATCATTTCCTCGTCTCATGCCTCTCGCTCATCCTTCTCGGAGCACGAAGCACCTAAACAAAAGAGAATCGTTTTTTTTCTATGAGGGGAGGAAGGGACGACTTGTGTTTTCTTAAAGGTAGTGTAGGTAGACCAACGTATTAAAGGATCGAGAGTGAAAGCGTGGGAGCTCTGCCATCTCCCACCTGTGTCGTCCTTCTATTCTCTCTTTGCCGGCCAGAGCCTTCTGCGCTTGCTTGTATGAGCGTGTACGTGTGTGCGGATGTATGTGTTTGCGTGTACATAGCTTCCGGCTTTTTTATTTTATTCTATTATTCCCTGTACTCGCGACGTACGCGTCTCTCTCTGTGCGTGTACGTGTGTGTAAGTTAGCGCGTTTGCGCACTCATCAGCTAAAGGCCAATCATCTTCTCTGCTCTTCTGTTTAGTTTAAAAAAAATGCAGGAGGACCGCTCTCTCTCTGTTCTGCATGCTCCTCGTTCCGTCACCTTCCCGAGCTTAAAAAAACAACAACAAAGAAACAAAGAAAATGTGGAAGACAGATAGCCGCTGTTGAAGTGACCAGTGTTTTCCATTCTTGCTGTCTGTTACTGTTTTTTTTTCCTTTTTTTTCGCGTGTGTTTCTGGTTGGGAAGAAACGCAGAGCTGCCTGTTTGGGCCGTGAGTGCTGATCACCAGAGTAGTGTGTGCCGCTGTAGTTGTATCAAAGATATCTGCACGGCCGCACACTTTTTTCTCCCTCTATACCTTCTCCCCTCTCCCTTATGCTTTACTATGTTTTTCCTTTTCCCATTTAACGATTCTTTGTCTTCTCAATCATGCTTTGTGCTTCTCATTTCGACATTTTTTTCTTTTTCCCATTGTTTTCGTTTCCCGTTTCCACTGCTCTCCCGGAAATGAAAGATCCCCTACTTGTTTTTTTTTCCTACTTTTCTTCCGATAATGCTGATCGCCTCCCCCTGATATAGTTTCACGGAGGCCGCTGTTCTCGTTCGCATCGTGCTCGACGATTGCTTTCGGCTCCTTTGCTTATCTCTCTCTCTTTTATTATTATTATTATTATTATTAGTATTTTTTTTTTGCCTCTCTTCGCGTTACTTTGTATTTTCCCCCTGTTTGTTTTTGTTTCCTTTTTCCGTGCTCCCCCTCGTAACTTCAAGCAGAACTTTGCTCCTCGTCATCCACTTTTCCCACACTCCTTGTCCGTTTATGTGTTCCTTTTTTTTTTTTTTCCGCGCTCTGAAAAGAAGAAAAAAAATACACGAACCGAACACCGCTGCTTCAACAGCCGTAGCACTGCGACTTCAAGCAAGCGTGTTGGTGACGGTGACGGTGAGGATGGAGCTGAGAATGGTGCTAAAACTGCAGCCGCTCTTCCTCCTTCCTGGCTCGCCGTACGTACACGTTCGACTTGAGGGCTTTCATGTGCGACTATACACGAAGGAGGGGGTGACGCAACGCTGAGTGCGTATCGCTACTTTGCTTCTTTTTTTTTGTTTCTTTGCCGATCTCTTTTTCCTTTATCTTCCGCTTTTTTTTTTGCACCTGCGGGGCGTTGGCGGAACATGACAAGGCTGCCGCCGCCACCGTGGAAACCCGAAGGACAAGCGGTACTGCTACCCCCATCCCCTTTTTCTTTTTGTTAGATGGCCATCTGTCATGCATGTATGGTTTTCTCTTTCCCTTTTCATGTGGGGATTCGTGTGCCCTATCCGACGCGATTTAATTAAAGCTTCACTAAGGAGAGAAAGAGACACAGAAGAACTGCAGAGTATCGAATGCAGTGGCTCATCGACACTTACGTATACGGGAAAAAAAACAGACAGCAGCTTCATTGTCTAAATCACCATCATGCGTTCATTTCTTTTTCTTCAGTCTCTTCCTTTTTTTTATGGGTCGGGTTTCTTCTTTCTTTTTTCCCACTTGTCTCTCGCTCTCGCTTCTTGGTGTTTAAAATGTCGAAGGCAACACGCACCGGCGCAGTCTACGCGGTGGATACTTTAAAGCGCGTATAAATGAAGCGTCTTCTTCGGGTTTCCATTGTGGAGGCGTCGCGTGCTGGTGTGCACCACCTGTTAGTTTCTTTTTCTTCTCTGTTTTTTTCTCTGTTTCTCTGTTATTTCTTACCTTTCATCGTAAAGTACCGCTTTTCTCCCTCGAAGAACTTTTTCCCTTTCTCTTTGTTTTTCATGGATCACACCTGTTTGTTAAAATACTTTGAGCCCGTTGTCTGTAAAGAATGTCTGTAAAAGCAGAAGCATCGCGACAGCACAATCTCTTCTTCTTTTTTCCTTTTCCCCTGTCGCAAGATATTTAACAAACAAAAGATTTATCCCTGTTTGCTCAAACATGTTTATTTATGGTAGTGCTGTTTACAACGAGAGGCGAATTCAAGAAAAAAATCGGGAGAGGCGGTGACGGTCAAGTCTTCGCGATGTCATTTACAAAAAGAATGAAAACGTTTTTTTGTAGTTTGTGTCTCTCCCTTCCCTACTTCTACCCCTCCAGGCATCAATGCGGTGCGCGACTGAGCAAACGGAGCCTTTTTTTTCCCCTTTGTACTAACCGTAGTCCACGACTTTCTTCTTTTGTTCATACTCCCCCACCCCTCCCCGTACATAAATTTCCCTCTCCCTTTTTAGACCAAACAACACACACACACACACACTTGAATTTTTTTTTTGTGTGTGGCGTGTGCCTCATGCGCGCGCCAGTATAGCTCGCATGGTGTTGACAGCAATGATCCCTGTTTTTTCTTCTCTTTTTTGTCTTGTTTTTTTATTTTCCTCTTGGTCCTTGAAAGGAAAATTGTGCTGGAGGCCTATTAGATCCCTGCTGAGTCATCAAAGCTTGGAGCCTGCAGCACGTATTCTATTTCGATTTTGTTTCCCTTTTTTGTTTTCAATTGAAAAGCTGGAGTCTCATCTCGGCTGACAAGTATACACCCTTGTCTCGTACCCTTTTTTTTCCCCCTTTCTCAACTGGGTGTGCTTTGGCGGTCTTCGCGCCTCAATGATGGACTTTTCTCACTGTCGAGCTCAGTTTTTTGCATCTTCATTTCACCGAACAAGGAGCGGTACGTGCCACATATCTTTTCTTTATAAACTGATTCGACCTTTACGACTGCGTCGGTGTTTTTCTTCTCTTTCCGCTTTTTTTTTTCTGCTGGCTAGAGGAAAACGCTGAATTTTTTATTCTCTTGTTCTCTTGTTAGCTGTCTGTGCCGGGTATCTACGATCAGGCGGACAGCGCCACAGCTTCTTTTTTCTCTTCTTTCTTTTCCTCGTCGTGTTGATTTTCGCGTGTGGGCGTGTGTCTTGCTTGCACCTTTCTCCTCGGGCTGCATCGCTTCGTTTTTTCTCTCTATTAAGGTGCAGAAAGGAGTGAAGAACTCGGTGCGGGTTCTTCGGTACGGTTGATCAGCAACGCGTCTGCACTGCCAGAATTTGACGCAGAAACGTCAGCGGTCTGGGAAGGCAGAAGAAGACGCTCGACTGTTCACTCGTCACACACTGCCTCAGATAATGTGTGTGTGTGTGTGGGTGTGTGTGTACTCTTTTCTTTTTTCTGGCACAGGTGGCCGTGCGTGCGGGTGGCGGTGGCCGTACGGGAGGACGCTCGTCCAGCGCTGAACAAACGCGACGCACTCGGAAGGCGGGATTGCGAGACCGTCGTTACATCTGTAACTGTTAACCCAACTGTGGAGCAACAGTGTGGGCGGGGAATAGCAGGCGCTTGTCATGTTTTCTGCCATGTCGCAGCGACCACATACCGAGGCTGGGAGGACCTCGTTATGAATGCACCGAGCGCAGTCTGCGGCAACGAAGCCTTTGCGCGCTTCTTCACGCCCGCACGCACCGGGTACGCAACGGCGTGTTTTGGATTTTTCTAAACAACACCAGGAGAAGGGAAGGTTGGCGTTTGTGTTGTCTCTTAAGCGGTCGCGCCGCCCGTCGGAGAGTGAGGGAAAGAGGGAGAGGCGGGCGAGCGTACAATGCGTAGACGCTGCATTCTTTCGTATTTTTCTAGGTGCTTTCAGCAGCAGTGAACTTATATTTATCCGAGCTTTATGAAAGCGAACAGAGGAGCCGGCAATGGTCATAGACAGGGAGAAAAGATTAAACGTTAGAAGCATGCTGAAGAAAAAAAAAAAAACAGACAGAAAAAAAAAATACTGCCGCATGGACGCTGAAAAGTGTACACTCGACAGTGGACAGTCGCCGGTGCAGGTATAAAAGAGTTTGTAAACCAAGAAAGCAGTCTTGTCGAGTAGTTCGTCTTTCTTCTTTTTCCTTCCCTTTTTTTTTTCATTGTTTCGTGCGACTCTCATTTTCTTTTTTCGTTGCACTACTGTATTTTCTGTTGTTGTTCTACTTTCCTATTGTTACGTGTACAGGAGGGTGATTTTCTCTCACACAGACGCACCTTCCTCGTGCAACTTTTTTTCTACAATGGGAGAAAGAAAAAAAATATGTATATGCGTCTGTCAACCCATCGCGTTTTTCTCTCCTACATGTTTCGTTTCTTTCTCCCTTTCTTCTTTTTTTTTAAATTCCCCAATTGTACTCCACTCTCTGTTTTTAATGTCTCTCAAGCCGCCCCCCTTCAGTCAATATGTGAAAGAAAAAAAGAAAAAAAAGAAATCAATAAAAAAGATCTACATTGCGTGGTTGAAGCGACGTGAAGGGGGTCCAGTTGGTCTGACGTGCCCATACGGGGCTACACACTCACACTCGCTCCATGAACCCCTCTACCGCCATTCAATTCTCTGTTTTGCGTCCGCCTCATCGAACAAAGAGAGCGCGGCACGCCTTCTCGCAAAAAAAGAGGCGGATTTTACTTCCGGTTTTGTGGAAAGTGGTGATGCTCTTGCTGAGGCTCGTGTGGACGTGTTTCGTTTCCCCTCTTCTTTCTCGGCTGCACGCGAGGGGGAATCTCTTCGTGTGCGCTGTTGCTCGACGGCGTGCTGCATGTATTTCTGTTGCGCTGGTGCTGCGCGTCTCCATAATGTCGCTCTATTTCCTTCTGCGCTCTCCTTCTCTCTTTTTTTTTTTTCGACTTTCGCTGCGCTGCATTTCACCTCTGCTTTCGTTACGCCGTACGCTGAGCGAGAGCAATCATCGTTCATAACGCACTCAACACCGATTACCGGATTCACTTAACGGTGTCGATAAACAGCCAAAAAACAACAACTAGCAAAAAGACGCAGCTCATACTCTTTCATAACCACCCTTAGCGACAAAAAAAAGTAGAGAGTTAGGGGCGACAAGAAAAGTACACAAACAGGCAAGTTTAGCACGCGCCGCCGTCGCTGGCCGTCGGAGACGTCTTTGACTTCTGTAGTTGTGCTTACCTTTTGTTCTTTTTCTATTGACTGTTGCTCATCTATCTATTAAAGGCTTCTAGTAAAAATAAAAAAAAAGCGAAATACACAACACGCACAATCCTCCTTTCTTTCCGCTAGCCAAAACTCATTTTATTCTTTTTCTGCATTATTTACTTTTGTTTTTTCGTATTGGCTTCCTTCTCCTTTTTTTTCTCTGGCTTGTCTCTTTGATTTCCTTCGAGGTGAAAAAAAAACCCAAAAATAAGCCATTCAAAAACAAACAAAAGAAATTCAGTCACAAGTGACGCTTCGGCAGGTACGGCTGAGCACGCTGGCCTTTCGCTGTTTGCTCCTCACAATACCAAAAATATACCCCTTTTTCTAAATCTCACCTCTGACGTGGGTCCTTTATCGTTTATTTTCACTTTTTTTTTCTGTGTGTTGTGGCGTTTTTTTTTTTTAGCGTAGCACCTTCCACTCATTCTCACCGCTTTAATTTCGCAGGCGCGCGGGAAGCACCGCGCAACCAACACTTTGTGTTTAACTTATTTTGCTTCATTTGCACAGGACGACGAAAACAGAAAATCAAACAACAATACGACTGCCGCCCTTTTTTTTTTGTAGCTTTTTCTACGTCTTAATCATCATTCAGACAGCTGGCATCTCGACAAACAATATATAAATATATTTTTTGCCTTCTTCTTTTTTCTTCCTCTGCGCTTCTTCTTGGTACAATTATATATTTTTTTTTTGTTTTCGCTTTCTGACTTTAGCTACTGAAGATTTCCTTTTTTCTCATTTTCTTTTCTCATAAAAAACAAGCAAACCCATTTTTTGTTTTGGCTTGTACAGTGTCGACTGTGTGTCTGTTGCGCGTCTTCTTACTGCGAAGAGACTATTTTCAAAAATATTTGTTGCTCATTGCTGAGTGCCACCTGCTCCCGAGAGACGACGCGAGAACTTCCGCGGCTCCGTCTCTTGTAGTTGTTGTGCACTTTCTTTTGCTTCGCTCTTTTTTTTTTTTCTGCAATTCAGCCGCCTGCTCCCCATCTCTGTTATCTACTTCGTCTCTTTTTCTTATTATTGTCTCTCTTCGCTGCCGAATTTTATTCTGAAAAGGAATTGAGAAAGTTTCGGTACAACTCTCTTTTTCTTTGACTGCTTAAGGCATTGTACTCATTTCGCGCATATCTTTTTTTCTTTTTTTTTTCCACTGCTTCATAGTTTATATACGTGTTTGCGGAAAGCACTCACAGGAGGCCGCCCAACACCTTTATCCATAGTTGTCAAGACCGGTGTACCGAAAGAGGAAGAAAGGAACGCAAACAATCTTCGCAACTGAAACGTAACAGCACCGACAGTCGCACACATCTGCACCAGCCCACACACACACACGTACACACACACGTACACACACACGCGTAGAGAGGCAGGATTAAGAAGTGCAACCCTGCACCACAAAAAGAATTAAAATATCTACAAATACACACCAAAGATCACTTTCACAAAAAAGAAAAGTCTTCTTTACTTCTTACCACTTTTCTATTATTTTCTCCTTCGTTGTTGAGACGCTTTCATCTCTCTCTTTTTTTGTTTCTCGTCTTCTTCACTGCCGACTACACTACTAGTCAGCACCCCTTCTCGCCGTGTGCTTTCCTTACCTGTAGAGTCTGCACCTTCACTAACAAAAACAGCTGATCGGTTTTTTTTTTAATTAACGATACTTCCGTGGCTTCTTCTCGATTTGACGCTCGTGGGTGCCGGCGCGTCTCTTTGAACCTAAATTCTCATTTTTTGCAAAAAAAAGGACTTAATCAGCTTCGTGCCCATTTCTTGCGCTCCTCTGTTTGCACACTTCTGCGTGCTTCTTTGCCGCAAGAGGACTGCACACACACAAAGACAAGAAAACAATACGACGAGGCAGCCAACCGGCTTTATCTTTGCAGCACATCCGCACGCGTTGTGGCCATTACATTTCAACACAAACACGTTCCCTCACACACACATACACGCACTCACTCACAAAGAGAGACGGATTGGCCTCTAAAAAAAAAAAGACTTTTTTTCTCTCACGCACACACACGCACACGGAAAAAACAACAACAAATCAGTAAAACCATCAAAACATTAAGATCACGAATCGACACGCGCGGACTCACGCGTGCAGACCCACGCGAAGTCGCCCACACAAGAGGCAGGCAGCAAAGCCCGTTTGTCGCCTGCTGCACAAGGCTGACTGTTTTTTTTTTCTTTTTTATCCCTCGAGGAAGTATAACTGCTTATTTAATTCTCCCTTTGCCGTACCGCGCGTTGACGGGCTCCAGTGACTGTCCACCAACGACCGATACGTGCGAAAAAAAAAAAAGAAAAACAACAACAACAACACAAACAAAAAATCTAAAAGTTAAGGCAGCAACAGAAAAGAAGAAGCATAATATCAAAACAGGTGCGGCGGCGTCAGCACTCGTGGAAAAAAAAAGGATCGAGGAGCGCTCCCCAGAGAAGCGGTAGCGCACGTTTGTGCTTATATGAAGTGAATTTGGACGCAGTGTGTATCCATCTCTCTCCAATCACAAACACACACGTGTACAAGCACCTAAAGAATAAAGAGAGTAGGAGAAACAACAGAGCAGGTAATTGAGGCTCTGTTCTGCGCTTTCCCGAGCTTTTATTTTCTCCCGTACGCGAGGCAGTCGTGGTTGATACGGTCGCTCCCTCTACGGTTTCTCCTGCCTCGCAGCAGCCTCCTTCTCCTCGTGTCCACATCGTTGCTGCGCGGTGCGAAGTGCGTGCTTTCCCGCGCGCGTGCGTGTGTGCGTGTCCCTCTCTCTCTCTCTCTCTGTGCGAGATCGAATCGCCGTTGAGAACTGCCTCCGACTATTTTTTGTTTCGCTGTTTTTCTCCCCCTCCTCTCCTCCCCGCTCTTTTGCTTTTACGGCTGTCCATTTCTTTTAAATATTTTGTTATCTTTGCTTCTCTGATTTTTTTTTTACATACGTTTCTTTTTTCGCCTTTTTTTTTCTGTGTCGCTTTCGTATATTGCTCTCACTCGTACCACGTATCTTCCTCAATAACTGTTTCTGCTTCCTCCAATTCGTGTAGTGTCGCGGAACTGCAAAGAAGGCCGTGCGGGTCTTAGCCCCTTTCACTCTCGTTGTGTGTGCGTGTGCGTGTGTGGTGCGCTGTACGTCTCACACGTTTCACGCGCCTCGCAGACACAGTCCGCACCAAGAAGACTCCACGGCACAAGGAGTGGTAAACATATCGAAGAGCAGACGGGAAAAAGAAAAGAACCCCGAATCACAATCGCACACATAATACACGCATTCAGGCAGAATAAACCAACGAAGTCACGTAGCATCGCCGACGAAGCCGCGCCTTCTTGTTCGTCGGGATCTCAGCACGGACGAACGTGTCTTGCTTCTTCACCCCTCTCCCTTCCTCTCTGTATCCTCTTCGCGCGCTCACAAGTTGTATCTCATCACCCCCATTTTCTTTCCGTTGGCAGGTCACCGTGGGGCTGTGCCCTCTCTTCTTTCTGTTCTCCTCGCTCTTCTGGTCTATCTTAGGTACACCCTTGTGTACGACCGACTCAAGTTTTTTTTTCTTTCTTTTGAGATTTCTTTCCTTTCTCCGTTTCTTGTTATACTCATTTCTCTCTTTCTCTCCTACTTGGCTGTGCTTCTCCTCTTTGTTTGTCTTCTTAGCCAGAGACACACACTCTCTTTCTCTCACTTTACATACCTTCTCCTTCTTTGTTTTTATTTTTATTTTATTTCCTTTTCATTCATTTTTTCATCCTTTTTTTTTTACTTTGCTTTCGTGTGTTCTGTCCGTGGCTCTTGTTTATTGTTACCCCACACGCGTCACCGCTGAAGCCCTTTGGTGAGGCGATACTTTTTGCCCAGTTCTACCCCTTCGATTTTCTCTTTTGTAGTCACTCCTTTCATCTTTAAAACTCATTTTTTCCCGCACTGTTCTCCTTAAGCAAACAAACAAACAAAAAGAAATTCTCATCTTCATCAAGCCCACAGTACTCCACACGCAAGAGGAGGCCTTGTTTTTTTTTCTTTTTTCCTACTCGAAAGGCTCTAAGAAAAAAACAACAACAACAACAACAACACACACACAAACACTCACGATAAGGAAATTTGAGCTGAAGGAAACGAAAAAAAAAAAAGACACACCCCCTCTTTTTGCCTCTGAAGGTTTGTGTGTGGGTGTGTTCGTCTCTGTGGCATGTTTGCAGAGTGGAACGTATCCTCTAAATAGTCACTGCTCTCCCTATTTTCTCTCTTTCTTTCTTCTCTTTCCTGCTCTCGAAGGGACTGTACTTAGACGCCGTACGCACAACCCCACTCCTCTCTCTCTTTCTTTTTTTCTCATTTTCCCCCAGGAGTTAGCGGTGTTGCTAAGTTTTGATACATTTTCAAGGGATAGTGGAAAACATACACGTCAGCGGCCGACACGCACACACAACAGCTGTTTTGTTAAAAACAGTTGGTTCCTTTTTCCTTTTTTTTATTTTGAGCTTCAGTGCTCTTTCTTTTTATAAAGGCGGAGCCTGTCAATTTGGTTGAAAAGAAGGAGACGCTCTCAAAGCAACGAGCGGAGAAAAAAGAACTCTACTACATCAGCAAGCGAAAAAAAAAATTGCGCTCGCACATAACCAACCCCCACCGGAAGTGCCTATTACCGTGCCCCACTGTGCGTGCCCAGGTTGTGATTGCGTTTTTTTTTCTTCTTCTTTTTGCTCTTGTTTACAATCTCGACTCTGTTGTTCTCCGTGTTACCGGTGCGAGCGTTGCGACTTCTGAACTGTTTTCTCCTTTTTTTTTCTTTTTCTTCCCCACTACTCCCGCCTCACCTTTTTTTTTTTTTTTACAGCGTTGTGCAGTGAGTGCCAGAGCCTTCACATCCACAACACCCACACACATACACACAAAGAGAAATTCTCTCGTTGTTCTTGTGCATTTAGGCAGAGTGCAGCAGCACGTGACTATACTTTTGTTTGATCTTTTTTTTTTTTTTTTACCCTCTCACTTCCGCTCGTACAGACGCGGAGGTTTCTTTTTTTTTTTTCTTTGCTCCACCACAGCACAGCAGACAACTTTAAATTTAAGCGGCACACCATCTTTCACTACTACTCCACACCCACACCCACACCCACACCTACACCACAATATTTTTGTTTCTAAAAAAAAAAAAGATATTGGCTCGTTTTTTAAGCTGGAGGCTCCCACGTTTTGCTTGTCGGGCACTTTCGCACTGTACGGCGTTGTTTGAACTCTCTCCCTCGCCGTGCTACACCTCTGTGACGAGAGTGGTGGCCCAGCTGTGCTTTTATCCTTTTTTCTCTTATTTTCCCCTCTCTGTTGATCTCTGTCTTTCCCTTCCTTCCTTAGTATTTAGTTTCTTTGCTTTTCTTTTTTTCCGTTGTCATAAGCGGAGGCATTATCAGCCACAACACCGACAAGGAAAGAAAATTAGGATAACAAGCCAACAACAACAACAGAAAAAAGAAAAAAAAAAACAGACAAAACAGACAGAAGCAGCATCGTTTTGCCGGTGACTGCCGACGATCGTGTCTCGCCGTCGTCGTCTTGTTTTTTTTTTTCTCCTCTTTCCGAAACAAAAACTTATCGGTTTCCTTTCTTTCTTTCGCTGTTCTTTCCTTCTCCTTTTTCATTTATCGTTGTTTTCCTTCAATAATAAACACCATCCAGTTTTTTCTCTGCGTGTCCTTCTTTCTTAAGAATTAAAAAACAAAAACAAAAACTCTCAAGGCTTTTTTTTTCTCTGCCTTTTTGTGCGTGTGTATCTTTTTTCCGTGCTTGCTAACGCGTCATCCTGTCGTTTCTTTCTTTTCCCTTTTTCACTCCTCTCTTACTCGCGCCTCTTGAACTTATTCCGCTTTCTGTTTCTTTCTCTTCTTTAAACGTCATTTTTACTTTTTTTCTGGGCTTTCTCTATAATAGAGTTCGTTTTATTTTATTTCTTGCATTACTCCTTCCTCTAAGATTCTCCGTTTTTTTTCTTTCTTTTATTGTGTGGTGTCCGCTCGCACTCGTTGTTCGTTTTAGGTACTTCGTTATTATCCCTAGTGTAAGTGTTGCCTATCTTGTGCTATTCCTTGTGTCTGCCGCTTTTTTTCTTTCTTTCTTATAAACATAAATTCCCTGTGTGTCCCTTTTCCGTTCTCTCTTTTTTCCTCACTTCTTCTTATTTTTTTTCCTTTTCTCCTTCATTCCCGCACCTCCTTTTTACACTTTTTTTTCTTGCTTTTACAATTGCTCTCTTACTATTCCGTGCTTTCTGATTTTTTCTTCCTCTCTCTTATCCCTAGAATTCCTTCACTCTCTCCTCTCTCTCTTCGCGCCTGTTTCCCCCTACGCGGTGATTTCACCGTTTTCCCGCACCACCCCCTCTCTCTCTCCCTCTCTTTTTTTTTTTCCATCTCCCTCGCCTGACTTACCCTTTGGTGTGTCTTCCCCATTCCTCCGGCGCCTGCCGCTGTTCCTGTGAGAATTGTTTTTTTCTTTTGCTTTGTTTACCCAGCTCGGTAAAACCCCACTTTAGATCTTCTTCTTTATATTATTATTCTCCTTTTTTTTTATTCGTGCCGTTTGCCCTTCTCGCGTTGCTCCCTTTTTCCCTCTTTTTATTCCCCCCGATTTTTCACGTCGAGAACACAAACAAAAAATTTGGCGAACAGTGTGTCCGCACACCCACAAACACACAAACCAAAAAAACACACACACAAAGAAAATTAACACGTTGAAGTCTGCACACCCCTACTAGAGAAAGGAAAAAAGAAACTGTGTGAGCTATTTTTTTCTCTACCTTCTTTTCTCTCTCTCTTTCTTTCCCCTGTAGACTAGATTGATCCCCTGTGGTTTGCAATAGAAAGGTTTTTGCTTTTCTCTCTTCTTGGACCTTGTGCTTCTCTTGTTTGTTTTTCTCTTTATTTGGTCTATCGCACACAACTGTTTTTTTTTCACTGTTTACTTGCCTCGCACTCTTCTGTTTTTCTCTTCACTTGGTTGTTGGTAACTACCTGCACGTTGTCCCATCTCTTGGTTTCTTTTTTTCTTCGTTTGTGTTGTTCCTGGCTCGAGGCAGCTGCCGCGTTCTTTCTCATCTTCTTCCCTTTGAGCTCCTTCCTTCTCGTCCTGCTGCTTCACAAAAAGAGACGAACACCGTTGCTCCTCTTCGCCTTCGCTTCTTTTCGCCGTGTTTTTTTTCTTGGTATTGCTATTTGTGGGTCTCTCTCTGAGAGTGTGTGTGTGCGAGCAGCATACCTCTCCTCTGTTTTTTTTTTGTTCTTTTGCTAGTTTCTTTGTTTTTTTTTTTTAGGTCCGCAGATGCCGTCTAACCCTCCACCACCACGCGCCCACAACTCGCGCGGCGGTGATGCGCTGCCTGACTCCCCGCAGCGCCTCCCGCGGCTCACGACGGGCAGCAGCGCGGCCACGTCCCCGCAGCGGCCTTCGTCGTCCACCGGCACCGGCGCCGGCAGCGTTGGCCCGCCGCACCGTCCACTGCCGCTGCAGCCAAGCCTCATGCCGGCTCACTTATACTCCGCCAGCCCCTTCCCCACGCCCTCTCCGCATTCTTCTTCACCACACAGGGGGATGCAGCGGGCAGGGCAGCAGAGTCTCACCCCTTCTGCCGCTGGCGGCGCTGCGCCGCGATCGCCGCGGGTGTCGTCGGCGGGTGGGCGGCCCACAACGACGACGACGGCGACGCACTCGCTGCTACCGGCGTGGGTGCACCTCGAGCTCGCCACCCTCCCATCCCCCTCGTCGAACATCACCGGCGTGTGGGGAGCCATGACGGTGCCAACGATGCACACGACGACGACGACAACGGCTGCCACGAGTCCTCTTTATGGCCCGCCTGGCAGCGGTGCGGATCGACGGCCCCGTCCTGTTGCTGGTGCTGCGGCAGCCCCCTCTCCCCCACGGCGCGTAGAGGCGCGTGTCGCGGAGCTGGAGCTGGCCCGCACCTACCCCGCCGAGTCTTCTTCTCCCACCGACGCCCCTTACGCCGGCGCCGCGCCACCGCCGCCACGCCTCGCCCCCTCCCTCCTCCAACCGCCACCGCTGACGCGCGTCGCGTCGGCTGCGACGCTGTACAACTCCGCCCACGGCCTCGCGCCGCTGATCGAGTGGGTGCCGGTGCCCGGCTGGGACGACACGGAAATGTGTCGTGGCGAGAGCGGTGGATACTTCAAGGCGGACGCCGCGACGGGGCGGCCCTACCGGGTAAACTGGGTGCGGCCCCGCGACCTCTCCCGGCCACCCACCGTCAGCTCCTCCGGCGCCGCAACGCCGGTGTCACCGAGTCCGCTGCCGATGCAGGTGCCCGCGGCGGGGGAGACGCAGGCCGCGCCAAATCCATCGCTCGCCCCGCCCACCAGCGCCGTGCCACCCGCTGCCATGAACACCCATCGGCATTTGCACTTCGAGATGCCCTCACCCAACACGGCCATGACAACGCCAACGAAGCGGCCACCGCCCGCTGCGGCGTCGCCGTCGGCCGAAATCTCGCCTGTGACGATACGCGACACGAAGGCTGCCGTCGTGAACGAGGAGGAGGAGGCACTGGCTGGGCGGAGAGCGGCATCCGCGGTGCAGCACGAGCACCGGCAGCAGCCGCAGCACGTGTCGCTGCACCCGCCTGCAGATACCCCGACAGGCCCTGTGGCGCCACCCCTCGCAGTAGAGGCGAAGTCGGCGCATCCGCGACTCGTTCCTGGCAAAGTCATGGTGGCTGCCCCGCCACCCACAGCATCAGGAGCGGCAGCAGCAGCAGCAGCAGCAGCGGTTGAAGTGGGTGCTGAGGCGGATGTGGCGCTGCTGCCGTCTTCGTCCCACGCCTACCCGTGGCTCAGCTCATCGAACCGCGCGAGTGGGGCAACAAGCGGCAGCTACGACGACCACCGGGCAGCAACGCGGCTGGCGGTATCACCCGAGGTGATGCTGCGCCGCAGTCTCCCCGTCGTGAGTGACGGCTACGACGCCCACGGCTGCAGCGTCTTCACGGCACTGCGGCGCGATGGAACGGTGTCGCTCGTCATGCTCGAGCCGTACCCGCGGCGTCCGTCCCCCTCTCCCTGGCCGGCACGACCGCCACCAGCGGCGCCAGGGGGGCGACAACTGCGACGGGCCGCCACACCCACGACCACACCCACCAAAGCAACGATGGCTGCCGCGTCACCGCCGCGCTCGCCACCGTCACCGCCGTCGAAGCAGCCCACAGGGCACGTCTCCGCCGAGGCACGGCTGCGGCTGTCACTGAGTCGCGATCCCGTGCAGCGCTCCCACACCGGCTCTCCCCGCACCTCTCCTCCTGCTCCAGGCACCACGGCAGCCACTTCTGGGTTCGCAGCGATGGCGTCCAGCAGCGCTCCCTCGCCCAGCGGTCTGGGCAGCGTCGTGGGGCTCTGGAGCGGACCGCCCGGCGCGGCACTCATTCCCCCGCCCCGCGTACCGAACCTGCGCCAGCCACCGCCGTCGCCGCCTCTCGTCACCGCAGCCGCAGCCGCACCTGCATCGGCACCGACAGCAACACCGGTAGCTTCCCTATCCTCCATCGTACGCCCACGAGCTCGAAGTGGCATCGGCGCGGCAGCAGCAGCAGCGCCACCACCACCTGCAGCCGCGGCGGCGTCGGGTGGACCACGTGGTAATGGTGTGGACGTAGAGCGGGAGGCATCGTCGCTCAACACCGCCGTCGCGGCCGCCTCGACGCTGGCGATGCATGGCCACAGCAGCAGCCTCACGTCACCCAACGCAGCGCGCACCGCACCAGCCGCGCCGGCGTCCTCGCTCGTCGTGTGGACACCGCTGGCTTCCAGCGGCCCGCCCGCAGGCCCCAGCAGGGCAGCCGCCGCCGCGCCAACGTATGTGCCACCACCGCCGCCTTTACTTGCAGCAACGGCAGGTGGGGCAGCAGCCACCGCGGCAACGCCGACGCAGCGGGCGGAGGTGAGCGCCTTCGTGGCGGCAGCGGCGCGTGCACGCGGCACCGGTCCCTCCGCGTCGTCGTCCTTGCCGTCCGCCAACGCCAACGCCAACGTGGCCGACACGCCTCACGGCGCCCCTTCGCGGCCGCCACTACCGCGTCTCTCTGTCGTTGCGCTCGCCGCTGCGGAGGACTTGCCGGCGGGTGCACCACCGTCCGCAACAGCAGGAGCAGCAACAGCAACAGCAGCAGCAGCGGAGAGCAGTGCTGCTCCGACGCCTCCCGGTCGCTTAACGACGGTGTCACTGCTGCCCAGCTGGTGCTTGAACCTCGTGGACACACTCCTTACTTCCCCTTCACCACACGGCGATGCACGCGCACACGGAGGACAGCAGCAGCAGCAGCAGCAGCAGCAGCAGCAGCCACCTCCCGCGGCTCCCACGCCGACCTCCGGCACTACTACCGGCGGCACCACCGCCGGCAGCGACGTGGACAGTCGTCTCTGGAGTGCCGAGATGCGCAACGGGGTACAGATCGGCTGGACGCACAAGTCCGTGACAGCAGCAGGGCGGGCGCGCGAGGCCGCGCAGCGTGACGCGGCAGCCGCGCACGGCGCACGAGGAGAGGCGGGCACGTCCGCGTCGCCCTCGCAGGAGGAGGAGGGGGAGGAGGAAGGGAAGGTGAAGGACGGAGTCGAGACGATGCGGACGAAGACGTCTCGCCTTCGCTCTCCGACGCACCAGACGCCTTCAGAGCCCGCTCCTCTCCACTGCCGTTTTCGCTCGCCACGCCGGATGGGGGGTCGATGCCGGAGGTCGGGGTTCGCTTTCTGCAGGCGGCGAGTCAGCCGGAGGGGTCGCTGGAGGAGACGGAGGAGGGGCGGAGCGCCGCGTACGCACAGCAGCAGCAACAGCTACAGCAACTACAACAGCAGCAGCAGCAACTAGTGCATCAGCCTCAGCGACGCTTCACACGGGCCTCGATACTGACGCATAGCGGCCTCAACGCAGAGCCCAGCCTGAACGACGTGGCCGCAGCGCTGGCCGCCGGCTCGCTGGACGCCCCTCTTCGCGCAAACGTGGCGGTGCACGTGAACGCAACGCCCACCGCCTTCTTGCCGGTGCTACGCGTCGGCGCCGCGTCGCCGTCCTGCGACGACGATGATGGAAAGAAGGAGATGAGAGAAGAAGGCCCAGCAGAGGGAAACGAAGCTGCTGCGAGTGGTGGCAGACCCTTTCCTTCTGCACCACCTGCGGCTGCCGCGTCCGCAGCTGCGTGTGGTGCGGACCGACTTGCCACTCCACCAGCAGCAGACGACGTCGCACCTCCGCCGCGAGCGACGCCGCTGCGCCGAGGCACACACCTCACGACGAGAGCAGCAGCAGCAGGCAGCAGCGGGGCCACAGGCGCATTGTACATCGTCCCAGACAACGCAACAGAGGAGACGGAGAGGAGGGCGGAGGCGGGCGGACGCGGCGAGGCGGCCAACACACCCTCGCTGGACGTGGCCGTCCTGCACGGCTACGAGGACGCGCCGCCGCAGCTGCGACAGGGTGCGACCGCCGCCTCTCGCGGCAGGCGGCGTGTGGTAACGCCGGCGATCGTGCCGGCTGAACCGCCGCCGGAGTCGCCCGACGTGGCCCAGCAGCAGCAGCGCGGTGCGACAACTGCTGCTGCTGTTGCTGCCGCTGCGGTAACGCTCGCGCCAGTTGCGGAGACGGAGGGCAGCAAGTCGGCGCATTCGACGCCGCCGCCGCCGCCGTCGGAGATGGCCGCAGCAGCGCGCGTGCCGCGACGGCCGGCGACGCAGTCTTCTTCACACTTTGGCCGACACGGCATGCACCCCAACAACTAACTGCAACTGCTTCACGAACAGAGGTCAGTCGGTTCACCGGCTTTGCTACTTTTATCTTCCCTTTTCTTTTCCCCGTCTATCCTCTCTCTCTTAGATGGAGTACGCCTCCACCCTCCTTTCGTGTGTCGTTGGCAGTAATTTTCTCGCTCTTCCCTTGCACGGCAGGCGACGTCTGCTTCCCTGTTTCTGCGTGTGTGTTGTGGACGGAACCCTGTGTTGCGTTTTGAGGCGACTTTTTATGTCTGTCGCGCTCTCCTTCTTCTGTTTACCACCCCCTTGTGCACTTTTTTATATTTGAGATGCTGGTGGGAAAGTCGCTTTTTTTTTTTCTTGAAGGTACGTGTGTGTTTCTTGTATTCCTCATTCGCGTTTATTCCTGCATTCTTTGAGTGTGTTTGTGTGTGTAGTGTCGTGTAAAAATTTGGTCGTGCTTCTTCGTCTCATATTGCCCACCTCGTTTCCTCTGTTTTTTTTCCCGGTCTTCTTTCTCCCTCTCTTCCTCTTATGCTTCTTTTATCTTTCACTACAACCACCTTTCTAAATATTTTCTTAGAGTGTACAACCCGTTTTCTTTGTATAAAGCTTTGACTTCCACACCCACACTATTCTCCCCGTTTTCTTTCTCTTTCTCTCTCCCTTCCTTCCTCTCTCTCTGTGCGTGTACTTCCCATTTGCCCCGCACCCTTCATCTCCATCTAAACCAAAAAAAAGGACGTTTGCAGTTTCTCTCTCTCCTACCTTTTCTTCTTAGAGTTGCCTCGTGGCTCCGTCGTGATATTTTCTTTTCCCTCCATCTTCTTCTTCCGGTTCCTCCTGGTATATATTTTTATATTCCCCTTTATATATTTTCTATATTAGGTGATTTTGCCCATGGTGCTGAGCCACTCTCTCTCTCTCTTTCTTACTCGTTCGCGGCGACGCACATGATGTGTTTAGACGTGTTTGACGGTGCACTCGCAAGGTGGCGTCTTTTTTTTGCGACGGGCATATAGTAGTGTTTCTTTATTCCTCAATTTTATCACATGCAAAAAAAAAAAATACCTGTATTGCTTCCCGTACACTCACAGATAATTGCTTGTGTGCATGTGTGTTTGCTTGTCTCTATTTTTCGTGCAAAGTCGGAGGCACGGTGTGCTGAGCGCGGCGACTCCGCAACCCTCTAAACTTTGTGCAGCTTCCTTTTTTTCTTTTGTTTCGCCTCATCAGACTTTTGCTCGTTGTAGTCATGCTTCTTCCCATTCTTCGCTCTTCCGTTTTTCTTTTTTTTGGTCGGGCAAAAAAGAAAA
Organism: Crithidia fasciculata; assembly: GCA_000331325.2. NCBI lineage: Eukaryota > Euglenozoa > Kinetoplastea > Trypanosomatida > Trypanosomatidae > Crithidia > Crithidia fasciculata. The sequence continues at coordinate 246,263 of CM003408.1, read as the reverse complement.
AACTCTTGTGTTTTTTTTTTTCTCTGAGCAATTGTGCTCTTTTTCTATTTCTCCCCTCAAATGTCGGTGTTATAACGGATGCTTTCTCTTATCTGACAATACGCGATCTCCTTCCCATTTTTTTTTTTTGCGTTTCCCTCCTCCTTCTCTGCTTTTCTGCTTTCTTGTCTGTGAGTGAGTGTGATTCCATGCGTCTTCACGGACGACACACGCCTGCGTGTCGCTGGCAGGAGAATAGAGGAGAGGCACGCGAGGAGTTCCTTCGGATGACGATCAGCGAGAAGAGAATGCCTTCTCTCTTTTTCTCTTTTTTTTTTTTACATTTTGTTATGGTCTCTGTAGGTGCTGCGAGCAATGCAAGTCATGTCTCACAATTGGCGTGAGTGTGGGGAGGCATATTGGGGGGAAGAAAAAAAAGCAGCGAAGAAAAGGAAATTAAATTTCTGAGTGAAAACAAAATTCCACACGGCTGCATCTTAGCGCATTGAGAGGATTCGGCTTGTGACGCGTCATACAAATGATGCATATCCGCGTATCTGTTCCTCTTGCGCACCAATGTTCTTCTCGCTGTTCGTTCCGCTGCCCTCTCTCCCTCTCTCTCTTTCTCTCCTGGTGACTTCTCCTTTTATTATAACTCTTGACATTTGCACCAACACTCGTGTGTGTACTTGTGTCGCCGCGCTGACCTTTTCCTTTTCCTTTTTCTTCTTCTCTCATCCCTCTTATTCACCTACTCTTATCTTTTCTTCCATTTTTTCTCTCTAATATTAAGTCTATTTCTTTTCTAATTGTCTTTTTGTTCTTGTGTTGTTCTCGTTGACGTGGGAAGCGTGCGCGATGTCCGTGGGTGGCAGTGTTCCGAAAGGCTCTTCGCACATTTTTTTTTGTTGGTGTACAAAGCTATTCTTCTCTTCCTCCGTATGTGGTGTGTATTGTGACTGTGTGTGTGTGTGTGTCGGGAACTTCTTTCAGCCGCCCTGGCGTTTTCCAGCGGCTCCTGCAATTTTTCACTTTAAGCTTCTCTTTCAGGCAGAGAGGCGAGGGCAGCTTGAGGGCCGCAAAGAAAGAAGCAGTAGCGACAATAATAGCTCGAGCATGCATACAGCCACTCGTACACGCTTACAAAAAAAAATAGGGGTGTGTATGTAAGTACATCTAGAGTACTTTGTTCCAAGCTTTTGAGTTTTTTCTCGTCACACGTCATCAAGCTAGTCTTGTTTGTGTTATTATATCATGTTAAAGTTGGTAGCGTTGTTGCGCTACTCCTTTATATTTTTTCCTCTGCCGCTTCCTGCTTTTGCAGATTGCACACCTCTTTTTTTCTCAGTTCTAAAAAAACAACAACAAAAGCAGAAAAAGAAGTATAGTGATTCTTTCTAATTTTTTTTCTTTGTACGTGTGCGAGTCCTATTCGTTAGATCTGTTCCCCTCTTTCCTCTTTTTACTTTTCCCTGGGTTTGTTTCTGTTTGTGTGTGTTTTTTTTTTCCCCTCTAGATCCTTATATCAAACAATTGCTGTTGTCTTCTTTGCGTAGTGTGCGTTTCAACACCACGGGGTGAGTGTGCGCACACCTCCCTCTCCCTCTTTTTTTTTTTTCTTCCCCTTTTTCTGTTAAGTTATTTTGTCCTGCAAGACCGCCGGCTCTTTCCCCCTCTCCGTCTCTGTCTGAGGGATTGTCAGCCGGAGGGACTCATGCATGAGGGTCGGGTTAATGGGTTGTTTATCTAAACTTTTTTTTTTTTGACGAGAAGCCCTTCTCCATTTCTAATTCTCTTTTGTTTGTCTCTCTCTCGCTCTCCCTCTTGTTTTCACGGTCTTTTCTTAAGTTCTCCTTTACTCCGAATTAAGTTTGTTTGGATGCCTGTGTATGTGCGTGCATGTTCCTGCACATGCGTTGTGTTTGTGTGTTTCAACCGTGAAAATGGACGAGAGAGCAGGTGGTGAGACGGACCTAGATGTCTTTGAGTTTCCTTGTCGATTCGAAGATCAGTAAAAATAAATATATGTATCACCTCTTTACCCTTTTCTTGAGCCTCCTTCTTCGCTGATTCTTTCGATCGCTCTGGTGGATTTTCTTTTCTTCCCCAAGTTCCTGTACTGCTGGTAGCGCGCGCTGGACGGGCTTTCGCACGCTCGTCAGTGTCTTCTTCTCGGTTCCCTTTTGCTCACCACTGTCGCTTTCGCCTCTTCTTGCCCTTTGCTACATCGCTTGATAGGTTTTCTTTTCTTCCCCTACTGAAGCTTTGTCGCTTTACTGCAGCAAAGATCAAAAAAACAAAAAGGGAGGAGAAAAACACCCGAGGAGAGCTGGAGCAGGAGGTGAGGCGAAGAAAAACAAAGAAGGCGAGGAGAGGGAGGGCGGTGCAGCTGCGCGTGCGTCTCAGCGACGGCTCAGAGAGAAAGCATCAGAGAGCACTGCGGACGGAGTGGAAGGCGAAGGGTGAACACATAACGCATTTATGCTCCGTAAATGAAACACGGTTGACAACAACTAGAGTGTGAAGAAAGAGGCAAACACGTGTCATACATCGAAGGCTTTGAAACCTAAAAAAGAAATATAGATATTAAAAAAAAAAGTACGCTGTGTAGGAGAGGCATTGACGCTCACACACGAACAAACAAACAAACATAGAGAGCCCGCTCTTCTTTCTATGCTTCCGCGAAAACTTTTTAAATCTGTGCGCATTTTTGCCTGCTCTTCACCACTCTGCGTCAACGTGTCTGTTGCTGAGTGACGAGGTGTTTGTGGTGCAGCAGCTCTGCACGCCTCTCACTCTCTCTCGCAGGCTTGACAATATTCGGTACTGGCTTATCGCGATGGCCTTAGCCGTTTGTCTCCGTGGCTGAATTGCACACCGGCTAGTCAAAGGTCTTACCTATTTTTGTTTAATGTTTTTTCTAGAAAGGAAGGAACTAGCTGCGCTTGAAGTAGGCTGCTCATGCTCTCCCTTATGGCCTTGAGGTGTGCTTCAACGACTTCAACTTCAACGCAAATTTTTTCTTCTGCTCCTTCCCGTCTTTTGTTCTTCTAACTGTGTTTCCCTCACACCTCTCTCCTGTCTTGCCGGGCCGCATATGCCACCAAACAACCCCCTCTCCACCAAAAAGAAAGCCTCCTTTTTTTTTTCTTTTCCTCCTTTTTTTTCCCCAACGAGAGCGAAGAGCTGTGCGTGTGCGTGTCACAGCTGCCCCCCGAGAGTGGACCACCAGCAAATACGCAAAGAAAAAAAAAACGCTAACACCAGCAAACATATATATCAAAAACAAACAAACAAAAAAACAAAAAAAGAGAACGGTGCGCGGTTTTGGCAGCGGACACCCGCAGTGCGCGCTTCCCTCGTACCTCTTTTCTTTTTCTTTTCTTTCTTTCCCCCTCTCCCCCACTCCTTTACCCCCTCTCTCACCATCTTTATATCTATATCTATATATATACACCCATATCTCCACTTCTATTTTTCCATTCTCCTCTCTAACCGTTTGTGTTTCTGGCACCTCTCTCTCTCTCTTCCCGGTCTCTCTTCTGAGTCGGCACTCTCCGTCGCCCCTTTCCCTTTTTGTGTGTTATTTTTTCTTTCCAATTTATGCGGGAAAGAGGTGTCGCGTGCAACTCTTTTTTTTTCTCCTTGGCGTGCTGTTTTTTGTTTGCTTGTCTTGACTTCTCCTTCTCCCTCTCTCTCTTCTCACGTCTTCGCTCAAGCGGTGCGGCAGCTGGGTTGAAAGGTGTTGATAAAAGAGTGCCATCGCGCACCGATACTCTGAAAGGCCAAATCACGCGTAGAAGAGGCCAGAGTTGACTTCGTTTCTGCGAAATCAGAGGCAACGTTGAAGGGGAACAGAAGAAAAATAAAAAAGCAGTCAGACACGCCAACAACTGCAGCAAAGCTGGTAAGAGGAAAAAAAAAAAACAAGAGGAATACAAACGAGAACCGTTTTACTTTCCGTGCCGGTGGTACTCCCACGTGTGCTAGCAAAGACATCACTTTCTTTTTATTTTTTCTCCATTTTTTCTACTCTCTCTCCGCTTGCGCTCTTTCTGTCTTTGTGCGAGTAGCGACGCTACGGTGTTCCGCTGTTGCACAGCTCACGCTTCAGTTGTGCGGTCTTTCTTCTCCTCTGGCTCCTCTTCTCGTTTTTTTTTTCTTGTCTCCAAGTAGCAGAGAGAAAGAGAGGGAGCGAAAAAGGGAAAACCGATTCGAGGTGTAAGAAAAGCATCAACACACACCAGTCCGGGAAGGAAGGTGCGCAGCATTGCACCAGCGCTGATTTTTTTTCCCGCCGTCACAGCCGTATTCGATCGAATCGTTTGCATCCACTCCCTCCGTCCTTTAATTTTGTACAACGCTGTTCAACTCTCGAAAAGAAGGGGAAAAAAGCCTTCTCGTGTCTCTCTCTCGTTGTGTGTGCGTTAAGCAGTGTGTGTGTGTGTGTGTGTGTGTGTGTGTGTGGAAGGTGAGAAAAAATTGAATAAGTCGGGATCAAAGGACGGAGCAGTCTAAACTTACTTCCCCGCCACCCCAAACAACAGCTTCACGCACACAGACACCCCACTTGCCGATACGCGCACGCACAGGCAGCGACACAGTGACTTTGGTATCGTGGTGGGAGGCTGCGGGGCACTTCATCAGACGTGAAGAGCGACGTGCATTTTTTCTCTTCTTTGTTTCTTTCTATTTGTCTTTCTTTACTTTTTATATATTTGCCTTTTCCGTTCTCCGCGTCGCCGGACTGCTACTCTGTGTGCGTGTGTGTGTATTGCAGCTACTAATTATTTTCCTCTGTGTGTGTGTGTGTGCTTGTGCGCCAATTTTTCCAGAGGTAATAAAAGAAGGTTGTTATTCGTGCTTTTTCTTACCATTCCATTCATCTCCTCTATTTGTTTTCAAGAAAAAGAAAAACTCGCCTTTTTGATTGCTATTCATTCGTGCCACTCGTAAACGTTCTTAATTGCTGGTGTTGCCTTTTGGGTGTACGCCTGTGTGTGCCTGTGTGTCTGTGTGCGTGTGTTTGCCAGCGCGAGGTGGACTGAGAAAGGTGCGTTCCCGTGTGTTTCTTTCACTTCTGTTCGGAAAGTGAGCAGAGCAAGCACACGACAGCTACGCAGCAACCGCAACAAGGACTTGGTAGGTTTGATTGCACAACTATAGTTTTTTTTTTTGCTGTCCTTTTTTTCTTCTTTTGGTTGGGTTTGTCATCTTACACACTGGAATTTTTTTTCTCGTACGCGGTGAATTTTTTTTTTCACTTTGAACACTTTCTCGTCTTCGCTCTCACGGCGTCGTTGCGTGCAAGCAGACAAGCGGCAGGCGGAATACCGACCCCCCTTCTCAACATCGACAGCAAACGACGAAGAAGACAGGAGGAAAGGAAGAAGAAAAACACAGCGGTTTACCAAAAAAAAAAAAAAGAGAACATCAGAGACACGCAAAGTACGCCGAATCACAGTCTTCTGTCATTCCTCTTTCCTATTCCTTATCCTCGCTTCATCCATTTTTCCTTTTTTAGTTTCTCCCCCTATTTTTTCTTTTATCTTCTTTCTTGTTTTCATAGGTACATCAATCAGACCTCTTCATTGTGGTCCGCTACGATTTTTCGTGCCGTTTTTTTTTTCTGTCTCTCTTTTTTCTCTTTCATTTTCCTTGCTATTCTGTGTACGGTTGAGAGGGTGTACCTCATTGAAGCAGGTGCTGACGTCCTTCTTGTGTTGTTGTGCGTGACAGCAACTCGTTTTCCTTTGTGCTTTTTTTGTCTTTCCTTTCCCTTTTCTTTCTCTCAGTGCTTATCACGCGCCTACTTACACACCTACATTTACATTTATATAGATACTGTCTCACTATTATTTCTCATTTTTTCGTTGTTTTTCTCTGATTTCTTCTTAGTTTGAACCGTACATAAATTCCTTTTTTTTTTTTGACGCCTGTTTCTCATTTTATTTATTTTTCTCTGCACCTTCTCCATCCAGCGGCTTCAGGAGTAAAAAGAGACATACCAGAAAAGAAAAAAAAAACTACCGCGGAATACAGACGTCTTCCTCTTCTTCCTTTTTTTTTTCCTGTTTTTGTGTTTCTTTTTTTTTTCTCGTTACCGAGCAGCGCAACCCTTGCGGCTCCCGCCTAAGCAGTTTAGTGAAGGATTTTTTTTTTGAACATCCACTATTGTTTCTTCACATCATTTCTCTTTTTTTCTTATCTCTCTTGTGGGTGTGCGTGTGTACCGCTGCTATTAGTGTTGTTGTCGTGCCGCACACATCCCCTCTTTCCCTATTCCCATCAATTTGTTTCTCTCTTCTTTCTTCCATCACTGCTGGAGCCACCTGTAATCAGTATTTCACCCCTCTCCCCCTTTTTTTTACTTCTCTCCTTTTCGATCTTTTTCTCTCACCAACTCGCACCTTGACTTCTTCGTATTTTCTTCTTGCTCATCTACTTTTCTTTGGGTGAGGGAACGTATTTTGCTTTCCTTTCTTTTCTGGCTGATTCTGTGTATTTCCTTTTGTTTTTCTTACTACTCCTCATTCCAACTTATACATTCTTTTAAATAGTCTACGCGTATTTTTTTTTTCTCTTGGATTTGGCGGTCGTAAGATCGTGGACACATTCGTGTGTGAGTTTTTTGTGCTTACCTAATACTTTTGAAAAATAAAAAGGCTTACCCCCTTTTTTCTCTCTCTCTCTCTTTCTTGCGTCCCCCCTATCTTTTACCGCATTGCTCTTCTCTCATCTCTCGCTCTCGGTGCTGTGCTACGTGGCGTCTCCGTCTCGCATCTCATTCCCTTTTCCTTCTCCAACGTATTATTATTATTATTTATTGGAAGGGAATCTTTTCTTCGCCTTCACTCTCCCACCGCGTGGAAGCACATCCGCAAACACGCCAGCACACGGAGAGACGTCCAAGAATTGTTTTTTTTTTCCTGTTATCGAAGGCCTTTTTGCTCGTTTTTTTTTTTGCTCTTATTTGCTCTTTTTTTTCCTCTATTGGTGAATAGCTCGTGCGCTCTCTCTCTCTCTCTCTTTATTACTGTCGCTGCTTTTTTGTTTTAAAGACCGCAGCCCCGCAAATAAGAGAAACGTAGCGCCGTTATTATTATTATTCTCCTTTCTGTGCACGCTAGTAGGTGCCGCTCCCCCGCTCTTCGTACACCAACACACGGCACCAACAACCTTTTTATTTATTTATTTGCGAGTGCGCGTTTTGCGTGCATCTTTCCCCCTTTTTTTGGACGTGCAGCTCGATGCAGCACCCACAGGACGGCAACGCCAACCCCTGCGAGGCAGAGGGCAAGCAGCCACGCAGCGAGGCAGAGCTCCTCGCGTCCCTCGACGTGGATGCCGCGCCGTCTCCACCCTCTCCCCCACCGTCAACGTCGCTCACCACGCCCCCGCCGCGCTCACTGACCATGACACCGCGAGTGCACTACGTCGCGGCCCCGCTGCTCAGCGCACTGCGTCGCAAGGAGGTGATGCAACCGCCCGCTGTGGCGAACGCGGCGGGGGCAGTGAACATCGACTTGTACTCGTCCTCCACGGCGCCGTCGTCCTCGCTGCCCGACACGCTGCGGGCGTCGACGGAGGTGAACTCACTTGAGGTGGAGATGCCGAGTCGCTCCTCCGTGCACGAGGAGACGAGCAGACGTGCCACAGGGGGAGGAGGAGCGCACGCAGCAACAACAGCGATTGTTCCTTCACCGCACCATCAGCAGCAACAGCAGCAGGAGCTGAGAAACGTACCGCACGCACCGCCCGCAGCAGTCACTGCGCAGCGCAGAAAGGCTCCGGTGCCATCGCCGGGCTCCTCGCAGCGGCGTGCCGTGCGGCCGTCTCGCCCGCGAGGTCACACCGGCGCCGTCGCTCGCCACCGCCGCCCCGACGACGGCAGTACGATGAGCTGCAACGTGCCGCATCTAAGCCCGAGCAGCGGCAGCGTGGCGGTGACGGACGGGGCACGCACCTCCGCCAGCACATTTGCGCTGACCTGCGGTGACTCCCTCGTCACCGAAGACGTACCCGGGGGAGGAAACACTGCGCGGGCGGATACGCAGACAACCACGCCGACTGCAACTGCTGTGCTCAATTCTGCAGAGGTGCGGTCGATCACTGAAGCCTTTCCCTCGCCATCCCCGCCCTCCTCCTCTTCTGCCCCGTCTCACGGTGCGGCGCGGCTGCGACGTGCGCCATCGCCGCCGCTGCTGCCGGCGTGGGTGTACGCGCTGAGCGAGCACGTCGGCCCGCGCGTGCCGTCGCCGCCCGCCCCGCGTGAACACGCCGGCGGTGAAGTCGCCACACTGCACACCGAGGCAGCGGAGCGCAGCGCCGGCGCTGTCCGTGCTGCTCGCCGGTCCGTGCTCGTAACTAATCTTGCCACCCCGCTGCGACTCCGCACGGCGTCGTCCCCGTCCTCGCCCGTCACGTCCACCGGTGTGATGGAGTGGCGCTCGAGCACGGCAGCGAGCAGTCGCAGCAGCGCGCCGCAGCCGTCCTGGCACGCCGACGTCGACCGCCACCACGCTGCCGACGTGCACGCCGGTGTGGTGCCTGTGACGTGGTTGATGGGAGGATTCAGTGGCAGCCTGCACAACACCCCAACCCACGCACAGCGCCGCTCGCTCACCAGCGTCAACACCGCCGCCACCGCAGCACTGATAGAGGAGGGAGGGGCGGAGGACGCGTCCGGCCACCCCAGCCTGCCGGTGTTCTTCACCGCGCCGCGAGTGGCAGAGGGAACGCAGCAGCAGCAGCAGCAGCAGCAGCAGCAGCAACAATCGTTCTCCTCGCCCGCGTCGGACTGGCGTCTGGAGCGCGCGGTGCAGGCTGGCTCGAGTGCCGAAGACACGGTGGCCGAGGAGGAACGCAGCCGTGCATCGCTCTACGCAGCGGACGAGATGGCAAAGCCCGGCTCCTTCCAGTCCTTCCCTCCAGCGTGAAAGGAGGGGAAATAATAAAGAAAGAGCTGAGCGACGTTGCCGAGGGCGAGTTTTGAGGAAGAAGAGAGCGCACACGTATGACAGTGTGTGGAGGACTGAATATATGTGTGTGTGTGTGTGTGTATGTGTGTGTGATTACGTACACGGTGGCATTGGTATGTTTAGGGTGGCGCTGCGCCATCACTTCCCCCCCGCTCTCTCTCTCTCTCTCCCTCCACTGACGTCTCTCCTTCTCAAGCGCGTATTTCCTTACTCCCTTTTTATAGTTTTACTTACCTCTTTTTTTGTTTCTCTTTAATTGTTGTCCATACAGTGAAGTTCATTGTTTTACTGCTTTCTCTCTCTTCCTCTCTCTCAATCTATATCTGATGCTCCTCTTCCTTTACATCCGTCTTTTTTCTTCTTGCTTCTTGCCTCGACATCGTCTACGCCTCATCGTTGTTTTCATTCATTTCCTGACTTTACCTCTTGCGATGTCTTTTTTTTTTTTGCTCTGTTCTCCACTTCGGTGGTCGTGCGTTGTTTTATTTGTATTTGTTTTCTCTGCGTTCTTATGGTTGTGAGCGTGTATGTGTGTGTGTGGTGATCTACTTGAATGTGGAAGGGGTGTGGCAGCTGCACTGCTGTAGCTGTCATTGATGAAATAAGAGGAGGGCAGCGAGTGTGACTTCTCGCACGCGATACGTCTCGCTTCTGCGCAAACCTTCTTTTTTCCTCTATAAAAGTGTTTGTGTTGTTTTCGATCTTCTTCTGCTCACTCTAAGGACGGTTGTGACAGCTCCGTAGGTGAGAAACAGAAGACGAAGTTATTGTCTCAAGATAAAAGCTTTTTTTTTTTTTTCCCAAACTCCTTTTTGCTGTGCCTGAAGGCTGTTGTGCATTTGTTGATCGCGGAGTACCCACTGAAAAACATAAATAATTGTCGTTTTCACTCCCCCTCTTTACACATCTTGTTTCCACGTGTGTGTGTGTGTGTGTGTGTTTCTTTGTGCTTGTCGTAGTGGACTTCTCTCACTCGAACGCACTTTTTTTTTTTCTTTTGAATGCGATAGTTCCTTTCCCTTTCATTTTCTTTGCTCAACAATTTATTTCTCTTCTTCATGTACATACATGCATGTTTATATATAATAATTTCTTCTCCTTTTCTCGTTTCTCTGTGTGATGCTCTCCCCCTCCTATCCTCTGAGCTCACACCAACGTTCTTTATTTAAACTAAATTTCTCTCTTGCTTGGGATCTCTGCACTTCTCTGTGTCTCATTTCCCTTCTCCTTCTCTCCTTCTCTCCCACTCTCCTGCAGTAAAGCGTTGGGACTGCGTGACAAGGGGACTACTCCTCTTCCAAAGACAATTAAAAAAAAGTAATTTTACACATGTATCTACCATACTCGTATGCGTGTTAAGCGCGTGGAGAGAAAATAAAGTTTCATCGGATTTATAATTAGTATTATGGCATGTGAGATGTTTGTCGTGTGTCATTGTGTGTATGCTTGTGAGCGTAATTGCTGGGGATGATTTACTTTATCCTCCTCCTACTTTTTTTTTTTATGGGACGGTGCGGTACGCGACGTATCTGTTATTTTTTATTTGTTCTCTGCCATTTTTTTTTTCTTCCGCTTTCTCCATTTTCCTGCTCCATATTTTCTCGGATCTTTCATTGACGCTTAGCTATTTTTTTTTTTTTGTACTGATTGTGTGACAAGCTTGGAGTGTGTTCGAGAGGGGCTCGTTCTCTAACTCTACGTTGTCTCTCGGCCGTCGATGTGATGATCGCGGCTCTTTCGTTGTTGTTGTTGCTCCTGTCCCTGTGGCGAAGGCCAGCTGACAGCTGTAAGCCTTTTTTGTTCTCTGTACCCCTCTTTGATCGTGTGCTAAGCGAATCACAGAGCGGAGCAGATACGCAGAGCAGAGCGCGGTGCGTGAGGTCACAGAGACGTCGGTGATCACTCTTTTTTTTTTTTTCTGGTTCTTATTGGAAGCTACTTCTCTTCTCCACAATGACTCTTCTCACCAAATAGCTTTTTTTTTCTCTCTCTCTCTTTCTTTCCTTGTGTGTGTGTATGTGTGTGTGTCGTGCGTCGTTGATGCCATTCATCACTCGAGCTCACGTCTTTTGTTGTCCATCTTGCGAAGTGTGTGGTACCTCCGTGTAACACGGCATCTCGTCCAATCTTTATAATTTACTTCTTCTTCTAACGCTGTGTATTCTTCTTTTTTTTGTTCAGGAGTGGTGTCGTTCACTTCTACCTCTTTTTTCTTTTTTCTCCCTATTCCATTGCTTCTTCTGACAGGCGCCTTATTGGTACTGTGTAGATGGCCTGTTTGACACCCAGTGCAGGAGCGAAGGTTGTGCTCCGTTGATGTCTGCGGTATTTGCGAGGCAAACACCCGATAGTGCGCGCACTCGTCTTCTGCTTCACTGTGGCCAATCCCCCTTTTATTATTATTATCATTCTAGTTTCTTTTTGTCATTGATAAGGGAAGGCAATTTTTTTTCCTTTTTCCTTAGCTCTCTCTCTCTCTCTCTTTCTCTTTGTGTTGATGTGTGTTGCTTGGAACGTAGGCCTGCGGGTCTCTTCATTTCAGTTCTTACCGTAAGTTTTTTTTTTTCCATTCTCCTGAATTGCTTTTTTTTTTTTCGTGTCATTTTAGAAGCTGACGTGCTTCGTGGACGCCACCTCCTCCTTCTTCCGCACCCACCTCGCAGGTGTACCCGTCACTCTTTTTTCTTATTTCTATTTTTCTCTCTCATTATGTGCGTGGTCGCTTTCACTTTTCACAGCGGAACACCTGTTTCTCGTTATAAATATATATATGTCTCTGATTCTTTCACGTCTCTATGCGAACGCAGCCGTATCCTTATTGCACATGCCACTCTTGGCCTGCGTGTGTGCATCAGTGTCGTTCTCGCTTGTTTCGTTCATTGTTTCTTTACTTCCTCTTTCTGGATCTGCATGCGCAGGGTGCGACTTCGAGTCACACAGCTCCTCTTCATCATTATTGTTCTCTTTTTTTTCTTACTTACTCCTTGTTTCCGTACTTATGCTTTATTTTCTTTGTCGACGCGCTTCGAAAATAAATAATTATATATATTTGTTCTTACCACGTACAGAATATATATCTTTCTCCATTCATATAAATACGAGAACTGCGCTTTATATCCCATTTTTTTTTTCTGTTCTCGCTGTCACTCACCTCCCCACCCTAACCCCCTGAAGATAAAAAAAAGAAACAAAAAGAAAAGAACGCGCGGTATTCGGGGTGCTGCCGTGTCGCTCGCTATCTGGAAAACAATTATCCGTGCCGTTGTCTCGTCTGTATCATTGATTCGCCACTATTTTATATTTATATATATATATATATATATATGTGGTGTATTTCTTTCCATTATTTATGAACTGAGGGTGAGCTTCCAGAAGGCCTCTGGCACCGCAGGCACACACCCATACCCCGAAAACACGCGTACACGACCGCTTACGTCGACGTCCGCTGCCGGTGTTTCTTACCTCCACGCCCAAACACCTAATCAAAGTCAACTGTTTTTCTTGTTTATTCTTCCTCAACCCAATTACTTTTTTTCCTTCTCTTTCCTTGCTTGTGTGCGTCGGCGACTTCTCGTCGTATCACTTATTTCTTTACTTATATCCGTCATCCCAAAGCTGATATTGGTGGTACCAAATGCTTTGCTTCCAAAAGAAAAGATCGAACAGAAGAAAAAATAATCAACAACAACGTTACTTTATTTTCTAACTCTCTTTTCCGTAATGTGGGAAAACTAAACAACGCGTGGAGGAGGAGAAGATAAGAAAGAAAGAGAGGGAGAGAGAGAGAGAAGGAGAAGATGCCAGTCATGTTGAAGCTGCGGGTGTACCGCTTTCCTTTTTCTATTTTTGTTTTTCCCCTTCTGACTGCTGCTGTGTATTTCCGCGTCTTTGGTGCTTTCCGTTTTGCCTGCCACCTTGTCACTATGGTGCATGAGCGCAGGGTGTAAGTCTCAATAAGTCGCGCTTTTCTCTTCTCTCCCTCTCTTTCTTTCCTTCTTTTTTTCCCCCTCTTCTCCTTGACTTTTTCTCTGTGTGTACTGTACTATTTTTTCTAGTAGTCCTTCTCGTGCGTCGGCCCTGTGCCCATTCCCCCTGTCTCTCTCTCTTCCTCTGCGTGAGAGGCACGGTTGCACCCTGGAACCAGTAAACACCTGTAAGACAAGAGAACAAGAAAGCAAAAAAACAAACAAACAAATGTGAAGGCAGGGCTTTGGAAAAAAAAAGAAGGGGTGTACTGAAGCTCGCTGTGTGTGTGTGGGTGAGTGTGTATCAGCTCGTGACAGCGTCTGCGCCTTCTCTCTCATTTTCATTGCTATGCACCCATACGTACAGCAACGGATCGACGCTAAATGGCGTTGCCGGACTCGCTGGACGGAAAAGCACTATCGAAACGTTCTCCAGGTAACTTTTTTCTGCACTTGTTGTTGAGACGAGAAAGACAACGACAACAACAGTAGGCAGCTCATTAGCAGTGGGAAATAATCATAAAATTAATATGTCACATCACTCACTTCCACGCACTCCTCTCTTCTCTCTTCGTCTTTTTCTCGCAAACACACACGCACAAACCCACTACGAACCTCCAAACTCCGACTGCAGCAGCTAAGACAAGGCGGTCACACAAACACAAACACACACACACACACACACACGCACGCTTACAAGACACGAAAGGAGCTCCTCTCTTCGAGTTGTGGAATTTCCTCTCCCTCTCAAGTTCGCCCAGATAACAGTTGTAGCACCTGCGTGGAGCCCAGAAAAAAAAAAAGACGCAAAGTTTTTCTCTGCCCCTCCTCTTTTTTTTCTTCTTCTTTGAAGCCCTCTTCGTTCACGCTACCAGTAGGCGCTGTTTAAATATTAACTGAATTTGTAAAGCGCATCTGCAGCCTCAGCTCATTCGTGTCCTTCTCGCTGAAAGCGTGTGTGCCCGCTCACCTAATCTTTTTTTCTATTTAGTGGTGCTGAGCATCGTCTTCTTGCCACATCACTTGTTTTTTCCTTTTTCTTTTCAGGTGTACGTGCGTGCGGTTGTGCGTGTGACGTCACTCTTTTTTTATTTATTTCTCTTTCGTTGCGTTTTTGTGTGTCCACTTAACTTCAGATTTTTGGTGCTCTCGCGTATCACGTTCGTGCCGCTCTCCGTGCTGAGGCGTTACTGCGTTTATTTAGTATATATTTGTTTTATTTGGCGCCGCAGCAGTAAAGGAAGGCGGTCGACGGGATCAGAACAGCATCGAGTCACGAGTCCATCAGCTGTGGTTTTCTTTTTTCACTAAGTCTCTTGGTATTTTTCTTCTTTTGCTCCCCGTCTTATCTTTTTTCCCCCTATTTTTGTGTTTGTCTGTCAGAGCCGCCAACGACGTCGCAGCTGTGCTGCTCGCTGAATCCTTGCAACAGAACATCGACAACGACGAACACGATTATTTCAATTTACCCCTTTTCACACCTCTCAGGTCTTTTTCTCTTGTTTCGTTTTACTTCATTGTGCACCTTCTCACTCTTTTTTTCAGAGCTCTTCTTTTCTGTTTTCTTTATCCTTATTTTTGTTTCTACTCGCTAAAGGGTTTTCTTGGTCAGTCGCAGAGATTCGGAGGTAAAACAAAAGAAAAAAATTGCGCGCATTGTCTCCTGCGACTCCTACACCTCTTTTGCGTTCTTCTTGTGGTTGTACTGCCATTGTTCTTTTTACTTACTCGTTGCAATTTAAAAATTTTTACTTTCTCTGTGTTGCTGACGCTGCAGTTCAGCCAAAAAAAAAAAAACCCGGACAAAGAGCTCGACGGTGAATTCTCTGAGTCCTTTTTTTTTTTTACTCCCTTCATTTTGCGTCTACTGAGAGATTAAGGCAACGCACGAGATACAGTTCAGAGCAAGCAAAAAAAAAAAAACGAAGAAAAAAAGAAGAAAGAAACGCGTTGGAAAACATACCAGCCAGTGCACTCAGGTACACCCACGAAAAGAAAAAATATATATACCCGCGAGACACAAACGCAGTCGTCAAAGCCAGCAGAGAACGACTGCTTTCAGAAATCAAAGGCGTTCAAAGGAAAAAAAAGCCAGTAAAGTACTCTTTTTTTTTCTGCATCATGAGCACTGCTACTTCTGCACGAAGGCTCACAACGACAACCACGACCTGCACCGTGGGTGACACGTTACAAGAGTGCCTGCCCTTTTCCGCACGTGCGTCGACGTGCCCGCCAGAAGAAGTCGACGACCTTGACGAGCACAGCGGGCTGCTGCTCTCCACCGGCACCCGCCCCTACATCTGCGAAGACTCCTGCTTAAACATGGCAACAGGGGAGCTGGGCACGCGTCTGGGCGATGTGCACGCGTCGCATGCCCTCGCGCCAGCTGCTGACACCCGCAGCTGCTGCGTGTTGTACCGCTCTGCTCCCGTGGCGTGCGTCACCGAATCCGAGAAGTCGGTGGTAAAGACCGAGTCTGTCGCCCCGCTCGCCTCGCTGCCTGAGCGCCCGCTACGCGTGCCGCAGCTGCCGCCGCTCTGCACACCCAGTGACGTGCACATGCCACTAAACCTCCCGCGCTGTCTCCCGCCCTCGCCGGTAATGGCCGGCGTGGTGCCGCATTCAGGGACGGGGGAGTCCTCCACGACTGGTATGACGAGCGTCGTGCAGAATTCCATCTCACACGCTGGCAACGGCGTGTCGACGGTGCTGGACGGGGGCAGCGCGCACATGTCGATGAACAGCCGGCCGAGTCCCTTCTCCACGACCCTGCGTGGGCTGCAGCTCGTCAACTACGAGACCCCCATGAGCCTCCCGCACACCGGGAACTTCATCACGGCGGTGGCAGAGAAGGCGGAGGGCGAGAAGACATTTGAGCTACAGCCGGCGGTGCTGGTGCACGAGGTGCCTGCCAGGGCGGTCAAGCCAGCCCGAATGCCGGTCACGGCGGTGTACGGCCGCTTCGAACGAGCTGTGCAGGCACCGGTGGCTGCGGCGACGGCGGAGCAGGATGCGGCGGCGGCGGCAGCAATGCTGGCAGCGGCCGCGTTTCTCTCCTCTGGCTCCTATTGACACACTACAACTTTCATTTTACGTTCTGTGTCTTTTTTTTTCTTTTTCTGAAGGTACTTTACTGAATAATAACAAAAAGAAAAGCAATCAGGCTCTCTATTCTCTTCTTACCCAGTCTCTTCTTGTTGTTGTGGCCTCGCTGACCCCCCTTTTTTTTTCTGTTGACGAAGCGTTTCGCGGTTGTCGCCGCTGGCGCCTCACGCTCCGTTTTTCTTTTCCTTTTCCTTTTCTCCCACATTCGTCTCTTCTCTTCAGAACCAGAATAAAAAAAGTGAGGAAACAGAAACACACACCCACACTCACAGCAGAAAAGCATCAGCAACAACAAGCGAGGTGTTACGTTGACCTTTAACCCTAACGATGACACTAATGCCTTCAGACTCTTTCCGTTTTCCTTTACCCTTATTATATATGTATTGTTAATTTCTTCCTCCCCTGATCCTCCCTCAGCGGTTAATCCCGCGACGGGTGCAATTCTTCTCTATTACTCAGAACAGAGCACGCAGAGTCCTCTTTTTTTTTACCTCTTCCAGTTATTGTGTTTTTGTTCTTTCTGCTGATATGTATGCTAGAGTATTGCGAGCACACTATTCCCCTGTCTTTTTCTTCCTTCTTCCCACAGATGAAAAAAAAAAAAATCATACTCGACGCGTTGGTCTTTCGTGGTGCTGTACTTCAAGGTGAGATGCGACGGAGTGCGCAAACACACGCACCTGCGCGTTGGCTCATCTTCAGCGACACAGAGGCACGCACGCAGACATACAGAACTACCCTTCAGAACACCTACATCTTTATCAGATTTATTTTAGTTTTTTTCTCTCTTCTTTTATTTCTTTTTTTGCAACCCTATAGCCTCCTTTTTCTTCTTTTTTTCTGGTGCAAGAGTTTTTTTTCTTTCTTTGTTGGGAGGAAGCATCATGCAGCACATCCCCTTGCCTTTCCAAATGGGGGAAAAAAAAAACTTTTCTTTCTTTTATATATATTCTGTTTTGCATCTCTTCACCTCCGGTGTTGATTCTTTTCTCACTCTCTCTCTCTATCTCTCTCTCTCTCTCTCGCATTTTATTGTTATTAGTTGTCTTCTCACTACTAGTCTATACCATGATCTCGGCGAACGAATCCATTCCCTTCCTGGTCGCTTTACGTTATTTTGCTTCTTTTTTTTTTATCCTTCTCCTCCTCGCCTCCCCTAATCTCTCGTTTATGCTGGGTAGCTTACCCCTCAACGGAAGAAAAAAACAACTTACACCCTCCTCACACACGCAAACACAAACACAAAGCTGATGGTGCCTGCCTTGATACTCTTATACACCATGTGGCGCATACCAGCACAGACACCTACTGGTTTTTTTTTCTCTCCCTTTTGTTCTCTCTCGTGTTTCTTATCTCATTTTCAACTTTTTTTTCTTTGTTCTTATCTGTGTTGCTTTTTTCCATATTTATGTGCCCTTTCCTTCTCTTTTTGGATTTTAAAATCGCTTCATGTCATTTGCTGTGTCTCTACCAGTCTCCAGACGATCATAAGGCGTGTGTGTGTGTGATCCATGACGGATGGAACGGAAGATCGACATTGATTCATCGTTTTCTTTTATCTCTTCTCGTATTGCGTGCATCTTTTTGTTTGGTCGCTATCTACGAGTGTTGTCAGGGATTTGAGGGGTTCGATACGTCTCTCTCTCTTCTTCTTTCTGCAATGGCGCGTGAGTATTTAAAGAAAGCAACGGAGATCTGAAGGCCCAGACCCCACTCCTCGCTGGTTCAGCAACCACTTGTATATCTTTTGTTTTTGTTTTATAGATTTGATTTTCTGTTTCTGCTATTGTGCATGCGCTTTCCTTTTTTTTTTATTTTGCGGTAGATCGCCTTTCCTCTTTGTCTTCAGCGACCTCCTGTGTTTTTTTTTCCTGCTCTTCTTTTTTTATTTTGTTTTCCTTTCTCTTTTTTCTTTCCATCCCTCTTGTTGTCTTGTTGTCTTGTCGTTTTTTTTTTCCCCTTCTATACTCGTGAACCCTCTTTCCTTACTCAACGTCGTATGTATGTGTGTGTAAACGCGCCTCTTCTTCTTGCGTTGTCTACCTGAACCCTTTTTGTTATTTTTTCTCTTCTGGTTTGAATCTATATCTATCTAGTTGCATGTTCGCCTCGTGCGTCGAAGGGCAGTTCATCGCGCCGCCCTTTTCACTTCTTCTTCCTCCCGCCTGCGTGCGCCTCTACATGTCTGCATACCTCCACCACAGAGAGAGCGTTTTCCCTCTCTTCCTCTTAATTGATTCAATTTAATTGCCTCTCGTTGTCTTCCCTGTCTGGCACGGGAAAAGGAAAGCAAGTTCAAATTTCCTTTCTTTCATATACATATTTTTTTCTCTCCCTCCAACTCCCCGGAACGTGAGAGGTGGTGCGCTTATACGCGTCATCTTGTGTTCCTCGTTTCTTTCCTTCCCCCCTTTCCCTTGAGTCTGTTGCAGATGAAGTGGTACGCCCTCTGTTGTCATTCTCCTCTCCTCGCCTCCCTCTTTTTATATGGCTGGCCTCTCTCCTTCTATATCTCTGCGCACTACGGCCTCGGAGCGTCCTTACTTTTTTTTCTTTGTGTGTTGTATTATTCCTACTACTATTATCACTATCAACATCAGGGGCTGCCTCGCGTTTGACTCTTGTGTTTTTTTTCTCTCTCTCTGTCTTCCTCGTGAGTGCGGACGCGTGTACGTGTCGATGTCTTTTATTATTATTATCATTGAAAAGCGCAAACGCCCCCCTCTCTCTCTTTGGTCTCTGTCTTGTGCTTTTTCTGATAAAAGCTGTTCCATTTAATTTTTTTTTAAATTTCACTCTCTTTCTCTTTTTTCTCTTCCTCATCGTGGAAAGCTTTTATATTTTACTCGCAGTGATCCTCCTATTAATTTTCTACTTCCTTTCACACTTGTTCGTTTTTTCACGTTTTTTTTATCTTTTCTTGCTATCCGTTGTGGATCATTCAGTTGATCGCGCTTACACACACACACAAGCACACACGCAGGCACACGAGCTCACATTTACGCGTGCGCCGAGTTTTGCCGTTGAGCCCCCGCCTCGCTGCGACTGTAGTGTTGACCGGTTCTCTTTTCAATTTTTTGTCCTTTTCCTTTTACACCCCCTTGTTGTGTAGCCGCATTGTTCTTTTTTTCTTTACGGTGTTTTCTTATTATTCTGTTGTGTTTCTCGTTGTCTCCCTCTGTGTTCTTTTTGTGCTGTACAGGGGAGGGAGCCCTCTCCTCGCCTTCATGGGCTCCTCGCCTTATTATCTTCTTCTTCCTTCTCCGGCTATCGAAAACTCTTTTAATTCGCAACACGCCTTTTCCTTTCATCTCCCTCTCTCTCTCTATACATTTGTTGAAGTCCTTAAAAAAAACAACAACAACAACAACCAATTTTTCCTTTTCCGGTCTTGACCCGTTATTTTTCTTCTCTTCTTTATCCCAGTGGTTCTTCTTTTTTTTTTTCTGGTGTTTTCCCCCTTTCTCTCTCTCTCTCTCTCCCTTTTCGAACGAAAGTTTTCGTGTATCTTCTGGATTCATCGCGCAGTAGCGACTCGACGTGTTTGTTGAGTTTTTTTTTGTTCATTTGTTTTCTCTCTGCACGACGTGTCCAAGTCTCTTTTTTATTATTTATTTATTTATTTATTTCAATGTCGATGAATCGCGTGGTGGAAGCTCCCTTCGACACCTCGGTGTACTCGTAGGTATGCATCTTCGCCGGCAGTTCCGTTCCTAACCAAAAAAAAAAAAAAATATGTGTTTTCCTATTCTCATTTCCATAATGAAATCAAAAACAAAAATCAAACTCACTCACACAAACTCGAAAAAAGAAAAGTAAACTTAACAAGTAGTAACTATCAGTGACCGGTTTTTTTCTGTTTTTTTTTCTCTCTTTTCGTGGCGCCTTGTGTTTCTTTTTATCAATTGTCTGCTATACACATTTGGCAAGGAAAAAAAATGCACAAACAAGCCACTTAATCTTCTCTCTCTTTCTCTTTCATTATTGGTTCGATCAGCCACCGGTTTATACAACTTTTTTTTTCTTTTATTATTCCTGTTCCCCCCCTTTTGTGTGATGGACCACCTGCCCGTCACTTCTTCTATAAATCCATCTAATTTTCTCTTGTTTCTCTCTCTCTCTCTCTCTCTTTCTCTTCACGGGTATTTTATTGAAAGTTTTTTCTTTTTTTTTTGGATGCTGTGTCATCCCCTGTTTCTCCCTTTTTTTTTCCCTTCCTCATCTCTCCTAGTTGATGCATCTCTTCGGTTATTTTTTCTTTCTTTCTATTCCTCGTGCAACACCCACGCACATCTCATTTTCAATTTTTTTTTCTCCTTCAAAACTTCCAGAGCTGAGTCGAGTCGTAGGAGGACGCGATCGAGTTCAAAAAAAAAAATCCAACAAATCTCAAAACGAAAAGAAGAACGAATGGCGCTCTTCTTTTACTTATTTATTGTTAGTGTGTGTATGTAAGTGCATTCGTCAATGCTCGTGATCAAACAGCAACAACAACAACTGAAAACGATTTAATTTTTTTCCTTATTTTACCGTTTCACGCTGACGCAAAATTTTTTTTTTCGATTATTATTTTTCTGTCTCAGAGTCTCTATCTTTCTTTTCCGCTTTTTTACAAGCCTGAACGCTCGATTTGCACAGCATTTACATTCTACTTTACATATATATGTGTCTTGTTTTTTCCATTTTCTCCTCCCTTTTTTCTCTCTTCTTTCCCTGAGTCTGATGAGGTACTTTATGGCTATTAAAATGACGTACACCTTGAAAAGTGGCGCAGTGCTCTTCTCATGTTGTGCCACACAGCAACAAGAAGAACAGCAACATCAAGTTACACAAGGAAAAAGCAATACGCCGGACTGAATGAAGCTAAGGAGGAGAAGGGTGAAAAAATCCACGCTTTGGCCAGAAGTCTTTTTTTTTTTCGCTCAGAGCTTTTCTCTACTTTGTCGACGAGTGCTTCTCTCTCTCTCTCTCTCATTTTCTTCTTTCTGCTGGTGTACCGACCGTCATGCGTGCTCTTGTGGTGCTGGCGTACGATAAGAGACGTCGGACGTGGTTTCTCACGCCCTTTTCTCTCCGTCGTCTGCCTCCACCGGAGAGGCAGTCAAGAAAGACTGTTTCGACTGCGCACGATCACGTTGAGAGGCTACGCGCAATGAGTGCGCATTCTCCTTACTTGCGCCACTCATTTTTGTTTCCGATTTCGGTGCTCGCAAGCTGTGGATGCCGCGCGAGGCGTGCAGACCACTTTAATGACACGCAAGGAAGCCGAAGAAAGAATGTGAGAGAAAGAGAGAAAAAAAAAAGAGATAAAATAGACTTGTGCAGTAGAGGCCGCTACATGCCAGCTTCTTGTCAATGCTCTTTTGTCGCACGTGTTTTTTTTTGGCCTACCAGTTTGTGAGTTTAAGAAAGAAATGAAAAGAGCCTGGACACTAAAAGCACACGCCATTAATTTCTGGTTTGTCGTTCACTCTTTTTAGTTTTTTCTTCTTTTCAAGGTGTACAGAGACGAAAATCTGCCGCGCCATAAAAAAAAAATGAAGGGAGAAAAGTAAATAAATAAATTTCAAAGTTTTAGAGGCGCTCTTAAGAATATATAATCATACACATATATCTTGACGTGTCATCTTCGTCGTCTTGTTTCATCAGAAAAAAAAAAGGTGTTGTAGAAAAAACCAAATGGTGGCAGTCGGAAAAAAAAAAACCCATTTAGGTGTTGTCAGGTTTGGGCAGCTACACACATGTGAGCCTGTAGGCGGTGGGTAAAGTTGGCATTACACGTCTTTCCCCCTCCCTCTCTCTTTACCTTGTCTTATCCCTTTTGAGCTACGCGATGCTCTTCGCCGTGTGGCAGGTTGTAGTGGCCACGCTAAATGGCGCAAAATAATAAAACAAGAAAAAAGACAAGAAGGCATGGAACAACACAAGATGCGTTCAATTGTTAATGAGTCCTTCAACTTCCACAGCTGCTCCTCCCTGCCGTTCTCTCTCCACGGTTTTTTTTTTGCTTGGTCATTAACTGCTGCCACTGTGCGCATCACTTCCTGCATCGCGCTCTCTCTATTTTTGTTTTCTATTTCACTAAAACACTCTACATTCCACGTGCATCTGCACGCACATGAATGCTCTCGCTTTTATTTTTTTTCCTCTTTTTTACTGCTCGTCCTCTTTCTCCTTTGCAGTGTGTCTGCAGGGGCGACCACTTCCTGATATCTCCTTCTCCTCTTTTTTTTTTTTTTCTTCTTCTCTCGTGTCGTTGACGCATCCGTCTGATTCCGTGTTATTCCCCATCGCTCCCCCTATTTCACCGGACCACTCGCCTCATATCCCGTCCCTCACCCGCCTTCCGTCGCTCTACGAGAACTAAAAAGAACATCAAAAAAGAAAGCTGGACGCTGGCGCTTAGTGTTTTTTTTTTTACTTCTCCTCTTTTTTCTTCTTCTCTTGGTCGGCGTGCGCAACACACCCGTGTCCTCCACACAGGACTGCGCGCAACGCTTCTTTCATAAGAGCTTCAGCAGCGCAAGCAGCAGATACAGAGGTGGCAGCTGAAGAGCCTAACGGAACCACCAGAAAAAAAAATTGTGAGCGATAGTGTGAGTGTGCATGAGTGTGGCGCGGGCGGTACACATACGGGCACGTTCGCGGTTAAAAATAAATACATAAATCTATTTTTATTTTTGGCCACACGTGTCTTGCACGCACGACGCGACGGGTGAAACAGAAGAGGTAGAGCGAGAGAAAGAAGCTGCCAAAGAAAACGCTATCGCCACGCCGGCTCTCTGGAAGTACACACGCACACACCCATACACACACACGCACTGGTGCCCGCACATACGCCTAAACACCCTCTGCATTGTTGTTTCTTGTGCTCATTACACACGCGAAAGAAAAGACAAAAGGAAGGCGGAAAGCACGCAGAAGTTGCCAGGAGATAACAGAGAAACACTGTGGCACAAGACAAAGACAAAGAAAAAAAAACAAAAACGCCTCGTCTCATAACCTGCTCTATTTGTCACTTTTTTTTCAAAGAAGAGAGAAACACACACACACCCTTTTTTTTTTCTCCTACCGTACACTGTTCTCTTATCTGTCTGTCACTATTCGTGGTCTTCTTGCTAGATTTTTTTTTAGTGGCGTGCAGGCGGGTGTGCGCGTGTTTTGTGCGTGTTCCCCGGTGTTCTCGTCTTGTCGCGCATCGCCGTCTGGCTGCTGAAGAGAAGGGCGAAAACAAGAAGAAGGCTTAAAACCAAAGCACGGCAAAGTAACGAAAAAAGAAGGTCGACAGTACGAAGAAGAATTTAAAGGAGGTCAGAAGAGGGAACGCGAGAAAAAGAAAATAATAAATTGGAAGTGCATTCTTGCGGCACACAGACACACAGACTCCGCACTTGATAAGTTTCACAGACCCACTTACGAATTTAATTGTCATCATCATCCCCATCATTGATCCAAGTTATTTATTTTTCTTCTGTTGTTCTTGAAATATTTTCCTCTTTTCTATTCTCTTTGTGCACAACAGCTTTGATATATTTTTTTCCTTTCCATTTTTTTTCTGTTTAACGTCTTTTAAAAGGCAGGAGTGCCTCCCAGTGTTCTTTCTTCTTGTGTTTCACCCGCCTACCTTTTGTCAACGACACGTTCTTTTTTTTTAATACTTGTCTTTTGCTTCCTCTCATCTCTATACATCTTTTATTATTCTTCATATTGTTGGCGCGCTCTCTCTCTTTCCAGTCCCTGCGCTCGAGACTGGTGCCTTTTAAATCATTTTCGTTTTCTCTCTCGCTCTCTCTCTCTCTGTCCATTTATTTTATCTACTTCTTTCTTCCTTCTTGTCGTTGACAGTAGTCCGCGACAAACAAACGCACACACACACACACACACACGTCGGGAGAGATTTTCGTGTGGGCACAGAGTGAAGAGAAACGGAAAAATACTTTGTGCAGCAGTGCTAGAGTCGAAACGAACCGAGAACAGAGCAGGACAGCTCAGTGTGCTTTTTGTTTTTGCTCTCTTCCATACTTTTAACTGAAGGAAAAAAAGGGAATAGTACTTTTTTTTCTACGTAAAAAAAAATAACGGCGTTTCTGGCGTGCGCATACACTCATCCACACGCAGACTCGCCTTCTCTTCCCTCCTCTCCTTCTCTCCCACAGAGCGCGACTCCCTTGCTTTAAAACACCGCAAACCCCCCTTGCAGACTTGTCACCCGCAGAACACACACACACAGAGAGCAGCTGTCACACTTGCGTTCTCTGCCTTCCCCTCTTCTGCGCTTGTTGTTACCATCAATCAGGTGTACTTTTCTTTTTTCTCCTTTTATTATTATTCAGCCGTCCTCGTTTTGCGTGTTCGTGGCTTTTTCTACTTTACAGGTGTTCCGATCGCCTAAACTCATTTCTTCCTCTTTTTTTCTCTCCGATTTCTCGTCTCTGTTGGCAATAGGTTTCTCTACTTTGCATTCTACCGCTCACTATTTATTTTTGAACCTTTTTTTTTTGTTCTGTACCAGCAGTGCGTATACTCGGTGTCCGTGCTCTCGCTGCCGTCCTTCTGCCTCTTCTTCTGTTCTCTTTTTTGTGTTGTATTTCCTGGAAATAAAGATCGGAGTCGGTCGTAGGCGACGGGAAGAAGGATAGCGTTCGCAGCGTCGAAAACGTGTATTACACGCAGAGCTGCAGGAGACAGTTTTTTTTTCCTCTTTTTTTCTTTGGCAGCCGTAGAAGAAAGAAGAAGAGAACATCACGGCACGCCCACACAAATATACACACTACACCACATTCTCAAGAGAGAAGAGAAAAAACAATAAACAACAAAAAAGCACAAGTTTTTTTATAGCTTTCTTGATCAAGTGACACACACACACACACGCGTGTGTTGAACTTCTTCACGCACCCCCTCTCTCTTTCTCTCTTTCTCTTTTTTTTCCCTGCTTTCATCTCTGTTTGTCATTTACACATTCGCCCCTCATTCCTTTTTTTTCCATTTTCTCCAGTCTAATCGCTGGCACTTCCTTTCGGTTGTTTCAAGCCCAATTCGGTATCGCTTTTACTTTGTTTCGACATTCTTTTCCTATCATATATATATATATATATATATTTGTTGTTGCTTCATCATCGCAGACGTTGTCCGGTACCCGACATTTAATTGTTCCGCTTCGACCCCTCACGCCCTGCTCTTCGCTTCTCCTCCTTTTTATTTTTTATCCGTTTTTCTTAAAAAGGATTAAGAGCATAAGAAGAATTTTTTTTTTCTTCTGCAATCAGGCAACTCTCCCGTAGAGACGAGAAAAATAACAAAAACAAAAAGAAACGTATAACAGAACTTCCTCACCAGTCTCTTGCACACTCTCTGCCGCCTCTTGCTGCTTTTCTTATCGGTTATTTTTTTCTTTTTCTCTCCGCTTTCTGGCCAACCGAGTACGGTTTAGAATACTCGCACTCACTCTTTTCCATTCTATCCTCTCCGTGCGCTCTTCAGTCTCTCACTTTTTTCTTTTGCTTCCTTCTGTTTTTTTTTTCTGTTGTACTTGTAGTTGTAATATCTCTGCTGCTGTGCGTCGTGCTCCAGTCGTGCTGCAGTTTTGGAAGAGGTGACGGAGCGCTTAAACACAAACACACACCAAAAACACAAACAATCAAACAAAGTACCCCCGAACATTTTTTTTTTCACGCTGTGCACACCCACAAGGTGTTCAACCAAAAAAAAACTCTATATACATCCTACAATAAGACTAAGTTGATTTCTTGAATTTTTGCTAGAATAAGTAATAATAGAAAACAATCAAACAAACACTAACGAATAATCTCAAACAGTTTGTTTTTCCTTCTCATTTCTGCTCTCTCTGCCCTTTTTTTTCATTCTCTTTCTCTTTCTTTTTTTTTGCTCCTACATCGTCACGCTACACCGTACCACACATCTTTATTTTTGTTTTCCCTTTTTTTTCTCACTCTCTGTGGTTTCACTGACTACCGCCAACGTACGGTGCAGTGCTGTTTTCCACCCGAGCTGGTTGTTACCTTTTTATTCTCGTTGGACCACCGTCTTTTTATCTTTTCTTTTCTCGTTTTCGATTTTGTTGTTTTTCCTCCTCTAATTGTGCTCTTTTAAACGAAACCTTTGCCGCTCGTAAGATTGTTTTTCTCGCTGTTCTCACACCGTATTTTTCTCGCTTTCATATTTCACCTCTTGGTGGTTTCTTGTGTTTTTTTTTTTTTTTGTTTACCATCTGTGCTGCTTGCCTTGAAGAATCGGTGCCCTGCCACCTCTTTTTCTTTTCTGGTGGCACACTCACAGAGAAGAGAAAATAAAGAAAAAAAGATAGGAAGTACACCAGACCAGAAATAAACTTCTTTAAACACCACTCTTACTATCTTGATCATCCCTCAATCTTTTTTTTTTACCTGTTTTTTTAATTATTACGGTGGCGTATTTTATTCCGTCACTCTTTTTTTTCCTTTTTTCTCGTACTTGTGAGGAGCCTCTTTCTTTCTTTCTTTCTCTCTTCGAGAGAAGCACTTCCCTGCCAAGCTAGTATACACCACCACGCCAATTTGTTATTTCTTTTAATTTTTTTTTGCTGACAGGTATCACACACTCGTCGTCCGTACCTTTTTCTACATTCCTCTCCCCCCACTTTTCTGCTGCGTTCTTTTCTTTTTCTTCTTCGCTATCGGTATTCTCTCACTTTTTAATTCATCATTTAGTTTTTTATTTGAGTCCCACATACTTTTTAATTTCTTTGTGGGTTCTCTACATTCGTACTTCTCTTATCTCGCTGCTCTTTGACGCTTCCTAATCGAGTTTATCAACTCTCCCCTCTATACACCCACTACTCAATTTTTGTTTTTTTTGTTTTGCAGGAATTATACAATAACGTTCAGCGGACCTCCTCTAGTTTTGGCAGGTACCACTTCTCTTTTTCTTACTCGCTTATCCCTTTTTCTGTTCATCTTCACTCAATTTTTGTTCTTCTCTAATTTCTCTTACTCTCTCTCTTCAAGTCGATTTCGGCTGCTTTCTTTCTTTGTTTCGCTTAACGCTGCTGCTTTTTCGCTTGTTTTTTTTTTTTCTACCGCAAAAGCTCGCCGGTGAGTGCATCCACGCACACACACGCACACACGCACACAAAGCAGTATCCATATTTCCGTTGACAAAACAATAATTTATAATAACTTATCGACCAGGCGAATTGAGAATTGCATCTTTTTTTTCTTCTTGTTCCAGATTACAGACAAAAAAAAAAAAAGAATTTGTATCGAGCCGAGTGCGCATATACAAGCACACAAACGCACGAAAAGGAAAAAAAAAAGTAACCTGTTGTAAAAAAAAAAAAAATTAAGGGAGAGAAAAGACAAAGATTATTTTTTTCACCAACAGAAAGTCGTGGAAGAGAAGCAACTTCATCGACGATGCACGACGATCTGCACACTCCCCCCTCCCCGCCTTCCCCGACGGCACAGACGCGGCAGGCGCTCTCATCTCTCGGCTTTGCCTCCTCCTCCTCCTCTCTCTCCTCCACGGCTGCTTCGCGTCGCAGCAGCCCGTCGCTCACCCGCACCCGCAGCGTCACCGCCGTCCACACAGAGAGTGGGCAGGTGCTGACGGCGTTTCAGTACGGCGAGGAGGAGAAGCTGAGGGACAGAGAGCTGGAAATGGGGCAGCAGCAGCAGCAGGGAGAGGACTCGGGGCACCACCACCAACACCACCACCATCATCATGCGAGCACCGCGAACAATACGCCACACCGCCCACCGCAGCGCAAACACTCCAAGGATGCAGCAGAGCGCCGCCGGCCCACACCCAAGGCACTTTCCTCCTTCGCGCTGCGTGCGTCCGCTGTTCTCCCCGTCACAGCCTCCGTCAACGCCTTCGCCGCGCACACGCCCCTTTCCTCGATCACCACTTCAAGTACAGCAGCGTGCCGCGCACAGGGGCCTCGGCCCAGCTGCGATGCACTCACGCCGACGTCGCAGCCACACCTGCCGCTTGCCGCCTTCACCGCGCTTATGGGCCACAGCTTGAGCAGCCACTCGAACGGCATCAGCTCCAACCAGAGCGCCGTGAGCCCCAAAATGGCAACAACGGCCACCTCCACAACAACGGGGGAAGGGGAAACCAGCAACACCATCGTGACGAACACAACGTCTTCACCCGTCGCGGCGGCTACGGCGTCGGCGCATCTTCTCTCCTTCTGCAGCCCGATGTCGTGCAGCTCACACGACGCACAGTCAACGCCTTCTGCTCTTCTTCCTACGGTGGCGACGCACGAGACGTCGGCGAAGGTGGACACGTCTGCAGCTCCGACCGGGAGTGGTTGGCGTGGGGAAAGTGTTGACGGAAGCCGTGTGGGTGTGCGGGAGTCGGCTGCCCTTGCACAGCATCCGCCGCAGCTTGATAAAGCGGGAGAGGTGGAGGGCACCAGGAGCCGCGGCACAGCCGCCGCTCGCAGGCTGGTCGACGCGTCTCCGCACCCCTTCAAGCAGCCACGAGCGCAGAAAGCAGCAGGCAGAAGGGGCATCATAAGAAGGCGCGCGGTGACGTGAACGAGGCAAAAGATTGCGGTATCGACCTCGGCTGTCTTGATAACAACGCGTTAGCAGACAAGGAAGGTATTGTGAACGATGGCGCGCTGCTGCGTCGCATTGATGTTGATCAGCCAGGCGAGCGCGTCGTGGATGCTGCGGTGCCGGCCATCTCTGCCCGCACGTGGGCTCAGCCACGCACCGCCGCCCTCGCTCAACGCAGCAGCGGCGGGGAGTGGTCCACGCGCCTTTATCCCTTAGCAGCCACTGGCTGCGGTGACGACGTCTCATGCGTGCGGTCTGCTCCTGACGCGCCCGTAACATTGCCACCTATCGTTACCAGTAATATGAGTGATGCAGTGTCTGCGCAGCGCCCTCCCCTCTCCCCGCCGACATCGGACACGGCGGGGCAGACAGGTGTGGTGTTGTGCAGCGCGGCGGAGCGACGCGCATTTCAGCGACTTGAAAGGGGTGTGTGCGGCTGGTCGGCGCCGCAGTGGCAGCCGACGGTGCTGCTGACGTCGAGCGCAGCGCGGCCGGCGTCGGCACCGGTAGCGAGAAGGGCGGCTCTGCGCCGTGGCCGCCGTGCTGGTGCTGCCGCTGCTGCCGCTGCCGAGGAGGAGGAGCAGGAGTTGTACGCGCAAGCGCTGCTGGAGACTGCCGCTGCGATGTCGTTGGTTTAGTCGAGGAGAAAGGGTTGGAGAAGTTTAACGCACTGTCTTCAGTGCTTACTTCTATTTCTGTTTTTTTTTTATTGGACTTTTATCTTATTACCGTACCAGCTCAGCTTTTTTTTTTCCCTGTACCACCTTTCCATTTCTTTTATGAAAGGAAATCGATCCGAGAGCAAGAGCGGAGAGGAACGCGTCAACTTTTCTTTTTCTGATTTCTTTTTAAAAATCTTCATTGCAGGATAAAACAAAACGAAAAAAAAAACACGCAAGGCACTTTATGCACGCGTACTCATTTTTCCATTCCCTTTTTTTTTCTCTGCCTTTTCTTTTTCATTTTAACAAAGAGGAATAGAAAAAGCATAACGATAACAACAAGAACGAACGAGAAAAATCGGTTCTCTTTTACAATTTTTTGTATCTGTGTTTTTTTCCAAGTTTTTAGCTTACAAATCTCTTCTTATTACCCCTTTTTCCTTTCTCTTTCGTCCCTTTTTTTTTTTTGCGTTTTGGCCCGTGCGTCTTTCGCTGCTCTTCCCCCTCTCTCCGGTTATTCACATGAGACGCGGTAGAACACATTGAGATATGACAGCTGCTTTGCGACGGCTCGTTGAGGAAAGAAGTACACAACAATCGACTACTTTCTTTTTTGCTGGGTGGCCTGCCAAAGTAGTTGCTCCCTCCGTTGATCACTTTCCTTTCTTTTCCTTTTCCTTTTCTCTCCTGTACCTACCCGAATAGTTTTTTTTTCCTCTCTCTTCTGCTTTTTGTATTTATTTTCATTATGTGCTCTACACGTGAAGCATCGCTCAGCGCTTTTCTTCCTTATTTCTTTCTTTTCTACTTTGTACTCTTTTTTTCCTCAGCTGCGTCTGTCTATTTTCTTTTTTTCGTTCTGTTGGCGCATGAACGCTTCCCGTCATGTTGCTCCTTGCACACTGCAAGACCCAAAGCTCTGTTTTTTTTTCTGTGTCTATTTTTCTCATCTTATGAGTGTTCTTATGTTTTTACTTGTTTCAAGTCTATATCCATGTGTATCTAATTCTCCTCTCTCAGATCGAGTGCGTGTGTGTGTGAGAGAGGGAGCGACACGCCGTTGCTCGTATCAGCGTGTGCAGGGTTGGCGCATCGTGCGGTGAGCGCTCTCCTTACTCACACATACTCGCATCTTTTTTTTCTTCTTGTCCTTTTTCCTATCATTAAAGCGCATCATCTCCTATTATTCGGCTGTAAAAAAAAATTGAAATAAACACAACAAACCTAAGCGTGCCATAAAAGCACACCTCCTAAGCCATGGAAGTATCAGAGCCCACCACATGGAGAAATAGAGAAAGAGTGAGAGAAGTTCAGTAGTGGTGGGGGATGATGCTCTGTTTTTTCTCTCTTCTTTTATTTCCCAAACGTTGACGCGGGAATTCACACAGTTTTTTTTTTGTCGTCGGGGTACGCGCACATGCAGCTCCGTGTTCTCCCCTACAGCTGTTCTTTTCCTTCGCTGTCCAGCACGCTTGTACGAAATGCTTCGCGGTGACGGTGGAGGAGGAGTCTAGTCAACTGTGAAGTGTGAAGCGGGAAGAAGCAAGAAAACTAAAAAAATAATAATAAATAAAGGAAAAAAAGGAAAGGTGGCATGAGAACGTGGTAGGCTCAAAGGGAGGCAAGAGTTCGCTCTGCATAAAAGCTTCACCCACCCAGAAACGCACATATACGCGCACGCATACAAACGTGTTGGAATGCACGTTTCTTCCTAAATAAGAGAGTCCAATGGTTTTTTTTTTTAACCCCTCTGCATGGAGACGCGACGATGATTTCTGTTCGCGAGCCACGCGCAACTAGCGGCTAGTTCAAAAGAAGAGTTAAACTGTTGTTTATAGACGCTTTCTGCTAAGAGCTCCTTCGGCCGGATGTGACTATCTGCCTTTCTCATCACACACTCTCTTTCTCTCGCACTTTTACCCCCTCTCGTCTCGGACCATCACCGCTGCTCTCGGCCACACATACACATACACACACCATCTTAAAAAAAAATATATATTGCACCTCAGATCATAATTTTTCTAAAAGATTTATTGCCTTTTCAACTCTCCTTGTTTTCTTTTTCTTCTTCTTCTTCTCTCTCCCTCTCTCCACGCATTTCTCGCAATTCCGTACACCTTCGACAACTCCGGCAGGTCACTCTACGCAGCGCACGTGAAGGTCCAGCGTCAACGCACACACCCCCAAGCTCACACCCTTTTTTTTCAACTACGAACGCGTACATCGACACGCATCAGCTTATATAACAGTTCTGCTGTGTTTCTGCGCGCGCGTGTGTGTGTTTGTGTGTGTGTGTGCCGTCATCATTGTGGCTGCTCAGTCGACAGTGCTGCCTCTTTCTCCATCACCACCACCTGAGCCACATTGTTTGTCTCCTTCGCCGTGTGTGTGCGTCGTCCTCGTCCTTCTCGTTCATCTCACCCTTTCTTCCTTTCTCCTCTTCTGTGTCTGCGACTGAACAGAGAAAATAATAATAAATAGGAAGGACTGCGAGTTGACAAGAAAAGAAAAATACGCGACAGAAGATTTTTTTTTGTGAAGGAACGGGAAGCTTTAGTGAGGGCGTTTTCGACAAACAATTGCAGTGGATTATACTTTCTCGTATCTGCTGCGTAGTCGTCTTGTGCACGCGACCCTTGCTACTTCCTCTTTTTTTTCTCTTTTTGTTTTCTTGCGCTTCCGTGTTTCAGTGTTTCCTCCAACCCCCCGTCATCCGTCCTCGATTGTATAGAAGAGAAATCCACCTGGAAAGCAACCGTGTATACTCGACCAGCTTTCTAACTTTTTTCTGTGAGCTTCTCGTCATCTATTTATCCTTTCTTTGTTATTTCTTTTTTTTTCTCTCTTAGTCTACCCCTCTCTCTCTTCCCTATAAAACACACACCCACAGCTTTATATAAGCTGTCTCTTCTTGGCTTTTTTCCCCTCTTTTTTTTATTTGCTCTCTGAGACTTTTCTCTTTCTCTCTCACACACCACGCAAGCTCGCGGCGAGAAGAAGTTCTACACACTTCACGCACACACACAAACCGCCACGTCTTCCATCATGCAGCAGTGGATGCGCACGATGCCGGACGCCGCGGTTGACCCCTTATCCCCGCCGCCGACCTCGGCCACCGAAAGCGACCGCACGCATTCCTGCGCCACCTCTCAGGCCACCGCGTCGAGCGATGCATCACGGGACGCCCGTCGCTCCTTCTGCCACGCCTCTTCTGCGCACACGGAGGCCATCACCCCTTTCAGCAACGGTCTTGTCTTGTCAGAGGACGCGACGGTGGGTGTCTCGTCCCCTCTCACGACCGCCGCCACGAGCCTGCTGCACATCGCAGATCTTCGCGTCGGTGAGGCGTCTACCGGTGTGATGGGCTACCTGGGCAACCGCAGCACGACGACGACGACGACGACGAGCCCTGGCACGCGTACGATGCTGGAGGTGCCTTCCTACTGTGCGCGGCTCGGTGAGTTCGGCACCCCCACCTCCACCACCACCACCTCCGCTGTCACGGCTGCCTACCCGGGCGGTGCTGCGGGTGTGTCGGGTGTGTCCGTGCTGCACACCGCCACGGCCTCCGCGTCGGATCTTCCAACAGCGACCTGCGCAGGTGCGACGGCTGTGCAGGCGCCATCGCTCTTCATGCAGGCGATGGGTGCCTCGGACGGCCCTGTGTTGGCCACGCCCCTCTCTCAGCCCCTCGACACGCACACCACGATCGCGTCGACTGGTGCCGGTGCTGCAGCGCTGGTGTCGCGCGGGGCAGCGGGACGGGTGACGGGTGATGCCGCCACGGCTGTTTCACCCACCGCCGTGCACCACTGCCGCAGCAGCAGCGGCAACAGCCGTAGCGGGGAGGGCGTGCGTGACACCAGCAGCCCCTCCCCGCGTGGACCTGCCCGCGTTCCGCTGCGCCTGCACTGGTGCTGCGTGGCGCACTGGCGTGCCGTGCGCAGGATGGAGCGTGGCGTGCAGGCCCCCGCTGCCGTCCCCGCCGTCGACGAGGTGAACGCGGAGGCCGACGCGACAAGCTGTGCGGCGCGCGACGTGTATTGTGTTCCTGCGCAGGTAAAGCGGGAGCGCACGGATGGCCCGGGCAGCGCCATCGCCATTCCCCTCTCGGCGGTGCGCGTGTCGGACACCTCGGTGCACCTCACGCCGGAGGAGAACACCACGACGTTGCTGTCGGTGCGCACGCTGCCGTCCTTCATCGCCGTCTCCGCAGCCTCGCTGCCAGGCACGCCGGCAACCGCTGCGGTGGATGTGGCGCATGCTGACGCGGAGAAGGAGGAGACGCTGCACTGCGAGTTCTGCGGGCACGCGATCGAAGCATACGCCGATGCAGACGTTGAGGACGAGAGGGAGATGACAGAACGGGATGTCGGCGCACGTGTGGGGCGTCAGGGCACCCGCTCCCTCTCTCCGGTGCGTCGTGCACGCAACAGCCCCGCGTCCCTGTCGCCCGCGAAGCTGACGCTCTCCTGCGCGTCGACCGGCACGATGGGCTCGCAGCCGCTGCCACTCTCGTCGTCGGTGTCGCACGCGCCGTCTGAGGGCGGAGAGGCGGCGACGTGGGCGACGAGCGCGCGCGATGCCGCCATGATGGCTGCCGTGGCGATGTTTTAGTCTACGTGCATTCCCGACCGTCGACTTCGGTTTTTTTTGATTCTCGGCTGGCACTTGAAAAATGGATCGTACGCCAGCTCTCACTGCGAGCTTTCTTTTTTCGATCCTGTCGCGAACACTTCTATTCTTCGGCGCGCCGACAAGCGGTTCAAACCTGCGCAGTAGGACGAGCTGTGTGGGTCGCGCCGGACACAATATGAAAGACAACAAAGACCACAACAAGAAGGTGAACACATACACACGTAGACACACACACACACAAACGCAGGCCCGCTTCCAAATCAATTTCTCCTAAATTTTATTCCGTTTCGAAGTTCAGTTTTGCTTTTTCTCTTCTATCTCTTCTTTCAGCAAATGTTTTTTTTTTTCGTTCATTGTTTCCGTACTCATCGACCAAAAAAAAAAATATCGTTACGAATTTTTTTTTTTACAGAGGCGAGAGTATGAGTAAGCTTGCACGTCGATGCTTGTCTGCATGTGTGTGTTTGTGTGTGTGTGTCTTCCGTGCAACGTCGCTTCTGCCCAGTTTTATTCTCGTTTCGTTTCTTCCTTCCTTCCTTCTCTCACCTTGTTTTTGTTTTGTTTTTCTTCCCTCTAGTTCATGATTGTCCCTGCGTGCTGTCATCTTGCTTTTTTTTTTCTCTCTTCGGCTGTGTATGTGTATGTGTGTGCCTTCTCGTGAAACGGTGAGTGCTGCTCAAACACCCGCACATTCACATGCGTTTATGTGCGACTGCTGTCGTTCCCTTTCCTTGCTTTTTTTTTCCTTGGTTATTATTATAAATTTCTTTAAGTATATAAACCCTTAAGTTTTCTTTTACCTTCTTGTTCGTGTGCAGCTTTGATTCTTGTTCCTTGCAGGGGAGGAGGCGTGATCGAGTAGTGTGAAGAATGGGGGTATGACAGCGTTAAGAGCGACCCCCTCTTCGTCTGTGCCTTGCCTTCTTCTCTTCGTCATATATTTTTTTCTTCTTCACTCTTCCCCTCTCTCGCGTTACGGCCAACATGTATAACTTGTTAAAAAAAAAAAAGGGAGAGAGAGGTGACAATGCATAGTGCTTTATTCACATATAAATCTTATATATATCCGTACGCTAAGTACTCTTTCACTTCCTTTCTTTTTGTATTTATTTCTGTCTTAAGTTTTTTTTCTCCTCTCTCGTGAACGGGGTGCATACACTCATCCTTTTCGTCGTCTCTTCCTCCCCCTCCACTGTTTATAATTTTTGACTTTAAAAATTATATATTTCCGGATTACTCGGATACGCTGGCCCGGGGCGGAGGGTGGGTGCTTCACTGACCTCCCCCGCCCCGTCGCTGCTTCATTACTTGTTTTGCGCTTACCCTTCTCTACTCCACTTCGAAGGTGCAAGAGAGGTTTTTTCATTTTTTCTTTGGAATTTTCCTTCTTTTCTCGACAACCTCACCTTGTTCACATCCTCCCTCTCTCTCTTTTTTTTTTTCTCATCTGGTTTTGCTCTTTTATCCTTTTACCCTTTTTTATCTTTGCGCTCTCGAAACGAATACGTGGAGTTTGAGAAGTTCGATTCTTTTTCTGTTTTTTCTTTTTCTGACCTTGCGTCAATGTATTTTATGTTTCTACTTTTGATTTTCTTTTGCTTTCACTTGTTTTTCTACTCCGTCTATACCTATCAGCGCTTCCACTTATACGCACCCCCTCTTTTCACTTCATAGACGTGCCAACTCCTCTTTCTCTTCTTTTTCTTATGTTTCTTCGCTCTGGTGCTCTGTCGGCTGCTGTGACCACCATCAAGCGAATACTCGTTGAGAGGAAAAAAAGAAAAACGACACACAAACAAAATCAAAAAAAATGAGCTAAAAAAACGTTCCCAAGTTGTGCGCCTTATACGTACCTTCCCCACCTCTTGCAATTCTTTTTTATTTAAATTTTTGTTTTCTATTTTGCTTTGCAACGCTCACACACAAAACACCTCAAATTTTTTTTGTTACTGACAGCTTCTTTTTTTTTCCTCGCGTGTGCTGAAGGTGGTGCTGCTTACTACCTTCTTTTTCTGTCTTCTTTTCCTTTTTTCTTTGCCGCGCTACTCTCCCTCTTTTTTTTTTTCTCTTCTTCTCTTCCCTCTTGTAATTCCTCTCTTCCTCTCTCTTTCACGGATGTGCGTTGACTGAATTATATGTAGTCGACGTGCGCACTTCTTTTTCTCTCACTTTCGTTCATTTTCTTGATGCTGCAGCGCCGAAGAAACGCGCCAGAAACTTCTTTTTCATCGACTTTTTTTTCTTTGCTACTTTCAGGTGTAATTTATCTTTAAATTGTTCTTTGCCGGGATTTTTTTCTCCTTTGTCCGCCAACCCTCTTTCCCCACTCGTCATTCGCAGCAGCGAACACATAATTATAACGGGGCACATGGGGCGCAAGTCATGGCAACCCTGCAATCCATGAAATAGAAACAAAAAAAAAATATTTGAGGGACAATGCCAGCACCGCATTGTTTACCTACTTCCCCTCTAACTTTTTCAATTTTCTCTTTTTTCAGTATTTTTTTTTTCACAGTATTTTTCTGCATCGTTTTCGACACGCTCGTTTGTCACCCTACCCCTTTCTTCCTCCCGTGCTAGTCCATTGGGCGGTTGTCTCGCTTTCACCCTTTCTCTGGAGGAGACGTACGTATAACCGAAACGTACACCGATACAATTACATATAAAGGTAGTTATTCTTTTCTTGCCGATGACGGCGGCGTTCTGTTGTTTCCCTCCTTCTTTTTTTAAGCTAGTTTTTGCTCTGTAGGTGCCCGCCGCAAATGCTCAGGTACTTTTCACCTCGTCTGCTTCCCTCTCTCTCTTCTTCGCTTCATTCACTCTTTTAAATTTTCTCTTGTTGTGGTGCTAGACCGGAAGCGCGTGTGGGATGGTCACTTTCGCTGTTGACGATCACGGCGAAAATAGAGCAAAACATAAGGAAGGGAGCTTGTGGAGAGATATCCTGAACATTACTTAGCGCACGTAGAAAAAGTGCCATGCTTGTGTTATTCTCAGCAACATACATGTCTTCTCCATCCATGCACGCTCATACACTCTTCACCAACCACCAATGACAGAAAAAAAAAAGAGTGAAGAAAAGAAAAGAAATAAAATGGCAGAGACGAGGTGGCGCGAGAAGGTACGGTGTCTCGGTGCACAGGCATGAATTTTTTAAGCGATAAAAGAGCACTAATGTGGTCGAAGAGACACGTAAAATGTTTTTTTCCAAATTATTGCTACATGATACACACAAACAGCAATAACAGCAAATTCCACAGCAGCAAATCAGGGAGGAGAAGATTATTCTTCCCTCTCTTCCCCCTCCTATCTTTTTTTTCTCTTTTTACTTTTTTTTTTCTTGTGTGTCCTCTTTCCCACTAGCTTTGTTGTCGAGAATTACCCCTTTCCCTCTATTTCTCTGGCTTTTTACACTCACCTTCCCTTTCTCCTGCTTCTCGTGGGGTCGATATAGACAGCGACAACAACAAAGGCAGTCTTATTATCTTTTTTTTTCTCTTCGGTGTTGTGCTTTTTTTTTGTATTTCTCCCGTGCTCTCTCTCTTTTCTCTTCTTGCAGGGGTACGCTTTCAATCGCTTCCGTACACCCTCGCGCAAACAGCACAATGAAACGAACTCACACGCGCCATCGTCAATCACTCTCATCACCGTTGAGAGGGAGAGAAAGAGAGAGAGAGATAAGTGTTCGGCTACGACGCAGGGCGTATTGTTTGAAGTGGCGCCTGCTTCTTCTGCTCTGTTATGTTCCTTTCTCTCTTTGCAGTCGGCTGCACATCTCTCCCTCGATAGGTGATTTTTGTTTCTTTTACGCCTTGTATGACGCAGGAAGCAGAAAGACACACAAGAGAAATAGTTGGGTGCCGTTGCTCACGGCTCTCTTCGGGGGAGGGGAGAGTGTTGACAATTAAGCGCGTGTTGTGAAGCTCCAGAAGGTATACAAGACTCAGAAACAAGCACGAAGGAGAAGGGCACGCACCCATCTTTACACACACACACACACGTCCTCTTTACTATACATATTTGTCATAAAACAAAAGAACAATCTTTCCTCTTTTGTTTTTCCCTTTTTTTCTCTTTTAGTCCTCTTTCTCACTCTCAACGATTATAGCTACAATCAAACGCTGAGGTGTAACGACACGAAGACAAGTCCTTGCTGCAGCAGTGGGCGGAAAGAACGAGAAAGAGGCTAAGGCTCCACATCAGTTAAAAAAAGCAGAAAAAACTGTTTTTTTTTCTTACACTTTTCCCTCTCTCCTTCTCCCTTACGCTGTCTGCTGGGATTTTTTTTTTCTCAGTATACTAAAAGCGCTTTTTTCTCTCTCTCCATCATTCCCCTCGTGTCCTACGTATACGTCTGTATTTATAAACAATTTTTTGTGTGGCTATCAGCGAGCCCATTCATTGCTTTTTTTTTTGTTTTATTTTAATAGCTTATTTGATACACCTCGGGCGGATTTTAGCTTTCTCCGACACCTTTCTTTCAAATTTTTAGTATTTTTCTCTTGAACACTTTTTTTCAATTTCAATTGCTTTCATCCCTTTTTTTTTCTTTGGTGTTTTCTGGAGGCGTGTCCTCCACTCACACTTCATTTAAAAATTACTTCTTTTCTTTGTTTTTTCCCCAATTATTCTCCAGAGTACGCTGCAGTGCGCAGATACCCACCCACATTCACACATACACTTACACTCACCTGCTACAAACGAGGGGAAAAAGAGGCTTCGTTTCAATTCCATCACGATGGATCAGGGAGAGTGTGCAGCGGAAACACAAAGAGTTGAGGAACGTTTTTTCTTATTATTAAAAATTGGAAAAGAAAGGTGTGAGCGGTAAGACACGAAAAAAGAGGGAGAGAAAATTAGGATAAGCGTCTTGAAGTGCGTTTGATGAAGTACCTGATACTTTCTTTTCTTTCTCTCTCTCTCTCTCTTCGTCGCTCTAAAAAGAGAACAGCAACGCAGGTGTTTTAAGCTGTTCAACGTCGCACTCGCTCTCTTTTTTTTTTCGCTGCTCCTACTGTCTCTTTTTCACCTCCCCTCAGACATTGTTCGTTGCCACATCTTTTTTCTCTTCTCGCCTTCTCTTATCGTTTGGTTTAAAGACGCTTTTTTGTCTTTTCGTCCCTTTTCACCGTGTTTGTACGTGTGTGTGTGTGTTTGTGTTTGCGTTTGCGTGCTTACTCGTCACTCACCTGCTCACTTTTTCCTCCACAATTTTTTAAGAATATATTTGAACTCCTTTTCTCAATGCCTGTGTGCCACATACATTAGTAGGCGTGTGCGTTGGATGTGTCTTCTCACGCGAGCTACGCGCGCACACATATACAGACCTCTACATGTATTCACGCAGTCGACCCGCTGTTGCGAGCGTCTCTGCACGCCCTCTCTCTTCTCTGTTTTCATCCTTTGTTTTTGTCCTTTTTTTGTCCTTTTTTTTTCTGCGAGCCGCGCGTCCTTGTCGCGTCTCGCATATTCTCATGTTCCACCCCCTCTCCCTCCCATTTCTTTCTCTATACGAAATTTGAAACAAAAAAATACAGACTCTTTTTTCTCTCTTTTTAGTCCCATGGAACAATTATCCTGGTGCGCTCCTTTTGTACGCGTTTCTTGTGCAGCCACTGCTGTCTGGACGTGTGCGTGTTCAATTCCTTTTTTTTTGTTGTTAGCACTTTCATCTCTTCCTTCCTTCTCCTCCCCTCTTGTTTATGTCCTCCTTCTTTCCTCTCTTCTCTCCGACTACTCCCACCGTAGTGCTGGAAAGCGTTTTTTCTTGTATGAGCAGATCAGGAAAATAAAGAAAGAAAAAGAAGATGAAAAGAAACACAAATAAATTGGGCAGAGGATGTGAGAACTCTCTGCTCTTCTTTACTTTCTGAGTGTAAGCGCGCGTGTCTGGTTGTCTCTCCAGATACCCTTTCAATCCTCTCGCTGCTCGGTTTGCTCTCTCTCTCCCTCATCCCCCTTTTTGTTGTAGTTCTGCGTGTGTATGTGCCTGTGTGTGTGTGTACGTGCATGCTAAAGGGTGAGAAAATGATGAGAGCGGCTGGCTTACATTGTAGGGCAGACTATACGCCGCTTCACTCTTTTTATTTTTCTACATATTACCGAGCGCTTCCGCATTCCTTCTCTGCTTCGATCGTTTCTGTTTTTTTTTCTTTTGTTTCTTGTTGTTCTTCATATTCTCTTCACCTCGCTGCGCTTTGATGCCGTTGTGAGCATTTTGTGTGAAGCCATGGCGCCTTCGTTTTCGCTTTCGCTCCTTTCTTCATTCGAGAGCCTGCAAGCTGCACGTCTTGTGCGGCTTCTGATGACGTGAACGACTGGTGCCTGTACACCCGCTTCTCCCCCTCACATACATAAAAGGCAGAGAAAGAGCAAGCGAGCGAGCTAGAAAGTGTGAGAGAGGAAGAGAGAAGAGGAACATGAATGCAAAAAAAAAAAGGATCAGATTGAAAAGAGTTGTGCGAGCGGAGAATTATACTCGGCTTATACCAACACCACGCTTATTTTCATTTTTTGTCTGTATCTTCTTCCTTTTTATAATTTTACGTTTGCTACTATCTTCTTTTCTACTGCACCGCTATCAGCGATCGAAACGAAAAATAAGAAAAGCGATACAAGTGTCAAAATTTTTTTCTTTGTCTCCTCCCCTTCTTTTTTCCTTTTTCCTCCGGGTTTAAACCTTTTTTGTATTATTGGAAAGTGTGTGAGCAGTGATGAACGCGCTCTTCTTCAGCTGAGGTAAAGTTCTGACTATACACCCGACGTCTGCACTTCCCCCAAGCGGAGCTACATCACTTTGAACTGCAATACAAAACACAAAGAATGAAAAAAAAAACATAAAAAAAAAAACAAGATTGGAGTGGCAATGACAAGAGCAAAGGGTGAGGAGCAGCGACGTACAAATACCCGCGTCTGTACAACCTTGCCTTTAGGCATGCGCAACTTGAGCAGCGAATCTGCTACGGCTCCTGTAAAAGAAATGAAGGAGGGTCGATGGGACTCGGTAGCGAATGAAGCGTCAGAGCGCTTTTGTTCTCGTGAGCCGCTGAACATTTGTATGTGTGCCAGAGGCCTTAAGAAAGTCAGGTCTGCTTCACACCTCTGCACTGCAACCTCATGGTGTCTACGGGAAGGAGCAATGCACTTGCATGTACACGCAGCGGCGCGAAGGAAAACAGGCGCCGGAAAAGACAACGTGTATTTTCCTTCTAAAGAATTTTTTTTCCGACGTGCTTTCGACGCTGACAAGTGCAGTTTGTCTAGGCAAGCGCCGATGAAAATATCCCACTTCCCATCTCTCTCTCCCTCGCTTCTGTGCCACCTTTTTCTTTCTTTTGTATTCCTTCTCATGCGTATGGCCAATGCCCATACACACACACGCACGCATCTGAACAACTCGCACTGTTGTGGTCTTATTTGTCTTTCTATTTGCTCCCCTCACGCTGATCATTTGTGCGCAGTAAAGAAAAAGAAGACAGTACCACACACACGAAAAAAAAAGCAAAAACGGAAATAGAACTACCACCGCCAAATAAAAAAAGAATCTAAGGTGCGTCTGCTTTCTTTTCTCTCTCTTTTTTTTTCCTTCCCTCTCTTTTTGATTGTACTATTTATTATTATTATTATTATTGCGTCCTCGACATCGCTAGCGTTCTCCTCCTGGAAACACGCATACCTTCAAAGAAAAAAAAAACAGTTAAACAGGTACTACCACTCCAGTACACACGGCCGTACGAAAAGGCACCCACTAATATATAATAACGTATATATAGCCTACTACGTTCAGACTGCCCCTCTTTTTCTTTCTTTTTCTCTTTTATTGCTTTTTTCTTCTTTATTGAATTTTGCTCCTCTCCCGCCTTGCTGTCGTCCTAACTTTTTTTCTTTTCTTTCATCTCTGCTGAGTGTTTGTGTGTGTGTGTGTATCATCCCTCCCTTCGACCTCACAGCATTGATAGGAGGCCGGCGGTGAGAAGCGCATACGCAGAGGGACACCATCTCCCCTCTCCCTAAAGCCACCCACAACACGCCCGCTGAGAGCGAGAGAGAGAGAGAGTGAGAGAGAGGCAAAGATAGAGAGAGTGAGAGAGAGAGGAGCACGACAGGAGGCTGCTGACGCGTACAGACGCTCCCCACGCCATCTTCTTTCAGCTCTCACTGACTGTTTTTTTTTTAAGCTCTGTGCTGCTCTTTTTTCTTTTCTTCTTCACTCTCCAAATCATTTTATTTTCTCCCTCCTCCTCCTCCTCCTCTTCACCGACCGTTAACTTCGTTTCGTTACAACACTTTTCGTTCTATATTTATTTCTCTGTTGAGCGCTTTGCTTTTTTTTTTTCTCTTTCTCTCTCTACTCCTTTTTTCTTTTCTACTGTCTTTTTCTTGCGATAGAAATTGTTTATTGAATATTTTTGTTTTTGTTTCTATCATCATACACCTACTCCGTCTTCCATCAAAAAGAAAAAAAAAAACCAACAAACAAAAACATATAAACTTTCAACACCAGATACGGCTGTAACCGGTGTGGCACTCACCACCACACGCCCACACAGCAGCATCAGCAGCAGCAGCAGCAGGACCAGCCACGTATGTTCCGCATTACTGCCCCGCTCGGCGCTGAAGAAGCCGCTGACATGACTGGTCCCCGCAGCCCCGACTTTCTCACCGAAATCGACGAGAATGTTTGCCCCT
The DNA here is from genome assembly GCA_000331325.2 of Crithidia fasciculata. Lineage (NCBI taxonomy): Eukaryota > Euglenozoa > Kinetoplastea > Trypanosomatida > Trypanosomatidae > Crithidia > Crithidia fasciculata. The sequence continues at coordinate 203,676 of CM003408.1, read as the reverse complement.
CTTCTCCCCTTCTCCCCCACCCCCACCGCAGGGGCGAGATGGCGTACTTCTTGACCTGGCCGGCTGCGTCGCGGGGGAAGCCGTCGCAGCAGCTGGCAACACGTCCAGACGCACGCAGAAGCTGCAGCGGCAGCGGTGTTGTAAACGACAACGAAGGCGTTGCGAGTGTGCAGGTGCCTTCGTTGCAAACGCCACGCAGGGCGTCTACACCGCGCTGCCGCCGAGAGCGACGACGCACGATGGCATCGGCGGACACGCCGCTCGATGCCCCGTCGTCTTCTCTGCCGTCGTCGCGCTCTGGAGCGGCAACGGTGTCGGAGGTTTCTGATACGCGGGAGGGGCGATGTGAAGAAGAACAGGAAATCACCGTTTTCTTCTCGCCGCCGTGCCCCGTCTCGGATGCATTGCACACCCCAACACACCTGGACCGTGACTTCCACACGCAAATCGCGTCTGCCCTGCTGCCGGTGCGCCGCGACGTGTACGTGCACGCCCTTTTGCCTCCTCTGTCCCACCCGCCGGCGAAGGCTCTTCCCTCTCTTCCTGTTGCGCTCTCTGACATCATTGGTGCCCGCAGCGGCGGCGATGCCACCACAGCAGAGGAAGCGTGTGAGGCAGTGAAGCCGTCTGCCGCGTCCTCGTGGTGCTCGCTTGCATCGGTGGCATCACGCGACAACGTTTCGGCTTCTCCCCCCGCCGCGCGCCGCGCCGCGCTCCTCTCCCTCTCCCTGCCCGGCGGCGGACTTCTCTCTCCCCTCCGCTCTCACGTCCGCCTGGAACACGCCGCAGTGGCAGCGCGTTCGCGGCTACACGCGCTTTGAGCGCGCCGTGCAGGGCAACGGGCAGCGGTGGTGCGTCAGCCCATGCGCTGCGTCTGTGTCGGTCTCGGCGAACGACGCGTCGTCGTGCGGGGAGACGGTGGACCCGTCGACGCTGACGCCGCGTGAGGCGCTCTGGAGTCCGGTGAAGCCGCCAGCGCACGGACACGTATGGGGGGAGCAGCAGCTGCAGCAGCAGCAGCAACAGCAACAGCAGCAGTTGCTGTGCAGCGAGGAACGCGCAACGGTGCTTGTGTTGGAGGCGGCGGCGATGTGGGCTGCGGAGCAGATGTGTGCTGCGTCGGATGCGTGTGCTGCTTAGAGCGAGAGAGAGAGGGAGGAAGCAATGGAATGATCAGCTCCAATCACGCTCTCTCTTGTTTTTTTTTTAAGTCTGGAGAGAGTGATGCATTTTATGGGTAGCTGAGCATCGTAGTTTCGATCTTTGCTTTCGCATGCTTCCGTCACACTGTGCTGAGTCGCACCGTTTTCATTGTCGCTTTTTTTTTCTCTTCTCCTTTGACCTTCTATTTCAATCTCTTCGATCATAGAGTCCAGCTCGTGGCTTTCTTCCTTTATTTTCTTTAAGTTTAACGACGCGTTGTGGTGTTGCTCGTTCTCTTTTTTTTTCTTTTTTTTTTCGCCTGTGCGTTGCTGCGCGTGCGACCTCAATAGAAGTTCTAACACCTCTTTCTTGGTTTTTTTCTCCATCTCTCGGATGTTCCCTGCTTCTCTCTCTTTCTTCATTTTATTATTATTTGTTTCCCTCGTCCGTCACCTCCGCAGACAACCACTCACCAGTGTTCGAGGTGGCGCTGTACTGTCGAGACGGTAGAACGACGTGGAGTGTGACTAATTTCTTTGTTGCCCCCTTTCCTGTTACGCGTTCTCGCTAGTCCAGCGGCTCTCCTGCTTCTTTTCCCCCTCTCTCTGCGTGTGTACGACTTAGAGAGAGAGAGAAGAAAGAATTGACTTCTTCTTGTCACTGAAGAGTCAAACGGCATTTCTTTCTCCTGTTCTTCTTCTACATCGATTTAATTTCTCTTTGCTTCCCTCTCTATTTTTCCCTTCCCTCCTTCAATCCCGGCTGTTCCCTTTGCTGAAGTGACAAAAAGAAAAAAAAAGAGAATAACCGAAGGTTTCCTGCGCATCTTTCCCCCCTTCCCTCCCCGCCCCTCCTCCCTCTCTCCCCGTCTATTCTGCTTTCTGTTTTTTTTTCTTCTTTTTTCACGCTGCTTGGTAGAGGGTGCGTCCGTCTCTCCGGTTTTTGAGCTATACATCGCTCCCGCCGCATACGGCGCCGCAGCTGAAAAGTAATTGGAGGAGGAGGTGGTTATTAAGAAAAAAAAAAAAAACAAAAAAGTAGTTCTGTTAGAACAGCAAATACACGAAAAAATAAACAAACAAAAAAACAAGCACCGGAAATACAAAGCAAATGAAAAGCAAAAGTATGAAAAAAAAGAAGATTTCAACATAAAGTGCACCGCTGTGCTATTTTTTCCCTTTTCCCTTTTCTTTCTTCCCTGCTGTCAGGCGTGGTGCGGGGTCCACCACGTCCTCTTCTTGTTTTGTTTCCGTTCCGCTAAACGTGTTTGGTTAGCATTGGTTCGCCTTCTTTCATTGACATTTAACATTGCCATTTAGCGACACACGGTAGGTTACGTATATATATGTTGTTTTGCACTCTACTTTTGTTCTTTTCTTTATGAGACGTGGCGTCTTCCCTGCGAGAATCAGTTTTTTTTTTCATTTTTTGCCATCAAACGGCTTTTCACCCTCCCCCCTCTTCACTTCTTTTATTGATTTATCACTAACGCACTTTTTAGACGAGTTGCTCTCGTCAGCGCAATTCATCTCCAATCATCTTTACTTCGTCGCTTCTTTTTTTTTTTTTTAATCCTTGGATACCGGCAAGCGCACATGCTGCATCAATGACTGTTTGTGTGTGACATGTACGTGCCGGGTTGTGTGGTGTCCTCTACAGGTAGGTTCGAGCCCTTTCTTCGTGGCCCTTGACCTCTTTGAGTTGCACCAGCGACTTGTATCTCTTTCTCTCCTTCGTTTCCTTTATTTCGTGCTCGCTTACCACCCTGTAAAAAAAAAAAAGAAGAAGAAAAACTTCAACAGCAACAGAAAAAAAAAATTGAAAGAAAAAGCTGTGCATTTTTTTTCTTCCCTCTTCTCCTCCTCCCCCCCGTTTTTCTTTTTTCTTTTTCTTTTTAGTTCTCTTCGTCCCTGTCCCTCCTTTTTCTCCTCCACCCCTTCCTTCGCCAAGCTCCCTAATAAGACTCGATTTTACACGCTCTGCCTCTCTCTTTTTTTGTTCTCTCTTGAATTCACCCCCCTTTTCTATATGGTGTTGGGATGTGCACGCATGATGCGCGCGATGGCCAGAACTCACCGTCGCTTATACCAACATGAAATCGCCCGATACGAAGTGCCGACCGATCAAAAAATATAAAAATAAACAAACACTTACACGAACACACACAGGCACAGGCACAGGCACAAACAGATATGGAATGCACTTGGGTCGACTTGGCAGTCACCACGTGACGTTGCACCGTCTGTTGATTTATTGAGTCGGGTTGCGTATGTGTGTATGTGTGCGTGTGTGTGTGTGTGCGCTTTTGATCGTGTTCTATAAGACCCTTTTTTTCCCCTCCTTTTCTTTTTCTACTTGACAACGGTTTTCTTTTCCTAAGTTTATTTCTGCTTGTTGCACACCTTCCCTCTTTTCCCTCATCCCTCCATCCCCAATTTCATTTTCCGCTTTTCATTGAGGTGTCTGCTATCTTTGATTTTCTTTGTTTTGTTTAGCTCTGAAGTCGTGACTCCGTTTTTTTAAATTCTCTCCTCTCCCTGGCATCCCACGTGACGCGATGGAGGACACGTACGAGTTGGCGTGGGCGACGTACAACACTGCTGAAAAAAAAATTGATTAGTCTCTACGGGCGTTGATCGGTGTCCTGCACCCGGCTGCAACAACAATGCAAGAAGACACTGAAGCATGGACACAGGCCAAGACAACCGACGAGAAAAAAAAAAGATGAAGAAGAGACGGCGGAACGTGAACATCATTTGCTTTTTTTTCTTCTAATCTCCATCTTACTCTCCCAGGCGTTGGCTGCTCTTTTATTAATTCGCTCTTATTATTATTATCATTACTATTATTATCATTTGTCGGTTTTTTTTTCTCTCTCTTTATACTTTATTTTTTCTCCCTCCTTCATCGCGCTCGCAAGATCTCTTTAACTCTATATTTATTGTTTTTTTTCTTTGTTGTTTATTATTGAAGGTGTCTGTCTCGTCCTCCTCTCTCTCTTTCTGTCGCATCATACAACGGCATGTAGCTGAGGCAACAACACCTTATTTACTTTTCTATTAAACTCATTTCCGAAGTGTGTGTGCTTGATGAAGTGGCAGTCTTCTTTTCTCTGATTCTATACCTATTAACCTTTTCGTTTTATACTCACCCCACTCTCTCTTTTCCTTTTTAAATTAATTCTTGACAGATACTGCTGATGGAGCCATGCCTTTTTACTTGCCACGCTGCGCTAAGGTGTGTGTATGCGTGCATTTGACCTATATCTATTTGCTGGCAGGCTGAGATGCGCACATGATCGCTCTCTTCGATAGTAGCTTAAATCTTTTTGTTTCTTCTTCTATATTTGTCTGTTGTTTTGCTAATTTGTTTCTCTTCTGTTGCCGTACGTCACACAGCATGGACGGGTGCCGCCTCTGTATTCCTTCTCTCTCTTTCTCTCGAAAATCATTTTTTCTCGAGGTTCTATATAGCTTCATGCTACACAAATTTATGTGCTTTTAACCTTTTTTTTTTTTTAACCTCCCCCTTCCCCCTTCTTCATATCCACTGTGTTTGCGTGGAGGTTGCTTCTTCTTCAGCTACTTTTACTTCTACATTTTTTTTTTTGTAAAAACAAAACAAAAACACAAAAGAAAACAGCTTATATCCGTTTCCTCGTCATTATTCTATAGCTCAATGCGTGCCTTACTTTCTGCTTTTGTTTCGTTTTGCTTCCCCTCTCTCTTTTACACGCTCTATTGTCTTCTATTATTACTTCGCTTTAGTAAACGCCAAAAAAAATATTATAATGAAAAGACTTCCAGAAGAATCCAAAAAGTCTGTTTCTCTTTCTATTCCTCCCTCTCTTCTCTTCTTGTGCGTCTCTGCCTCTCCCCCCCTCTGGTAGATGCGCTGCACACGTCTACACGTACACTTATTCTTCGTGTCACTCTCTCTATACTGGTAGAGACACTCCATACCCAACAAATTTGGAAAAACCTTTTTTTTTATTTCAGCTTCTTTTCATCTGGCTTTTTTTTCTTTCTTTTAGTTTTTCGCTTCTTTTTCTCCTCGTTGTTCACTACCATTTTTATAGCCCCGATGAGAAAACGGAGGACCGTCCATCGTCCGCTCTTCGCCGTTGCCGCCTCGCCGTCATGCTCGCGTCCGTTTCTCTCTCTGTCCCTCTCCTTCTCTCCTTGTCTTGAGCCATAATTTTCTTTTTTTCTTTAATAGATAGAGTACATCTCTGCGTCTGTCGGTCGAGCTGCATGCTTCGACACAGCAGCATTCAGTGTCTGTGTGTGTGTGTGTGTGCGTGTGTGCGTGAGTGAAAAGGTGAGAGCGCGAATCGTAAAAGAGAAAGGAGGAAAAAAAAACAAAAGCGCTAGAATATCTGCCTGACACTCTCGCATACATACACGCACATGCACACCGACACACTTATAGTGCTTGCGGAGACAAACCAAAAAAAAAAAGTGGCTCGCTAGAATAGAAGAAGGTGGGAGTGTCACGTGTGCAAACCGCACATGTTTGGTTCTGATGAGAAGTGGCGCGAACTTGCAAGAGAGGGGAAAGGGGCTGCGGTGTTTGCCATTAGGTCCGCAACACTGCGTAGAGCCGTGTAGAGAGCACAACGAAAAGACGTATACAACAGAACAAGCTAAAGAAAGAAGCGCGGCTCTGGCGGCCTCGCTTGCTTTTAGGAAGTGGATGGACGGGAGCAAGACCAGCGAACGCCTCTCGTCTTCTGCGGCTATTAAATACGGCGGTGAAGAGGCTCAGCAGCAATGCATTCGCATTTTGGTCGGTTTGTTTTGCTGGTGGTTGCTGCTTACTCGCCAAGAGAGAAGAGTGTGCGATTGCGCTCTGTCAGTGCGGTAGCCAGCAATACACCGTTTTCTAAAGAAATGACGTTCTTCACTGGTGTCTTTTCCTTTCCCTTCATAATTGGAAGCGTGCATCAAGAGTTGAGCATTGGAAAAGGAAAAAAGGTACATTTTGTCGCTACGCTGACTTCTACTGCCCTCTACTCTCTCTCTCTCTCTCTCTCTCTCTTTCACTTTCTGACGCTGCAACTCTCCATAAACACAAAAAAAATAGCACCTTTATATATCTTTTACATCAATCGCCACGTTGTTACTTCACATACGCAGACAGGGGAAACATAAGAAAAGTAACTAAAAAGAAAAGAAGGTGTGCTGATCTGCCAACGTCACGTCTAAGCGCAGCGGAAGGGGAAGCACCGGTATTGTCCTTCTCCTTTTCGATTGCGCTCTTTCTTTCTTTTTTTGGCCTTTCCACTTTGCAACACATCAGCTTAAAAGGCACCATAAGAGTAGCTGTCACATCTTTTATTTATATTATTATTTTCCGTTGATTGTCTTCTCTCTCTCTCTATATATATACTTGTTTTCCCCCTCTTTTACTCTCTCACGAAAAAACGAAAGCGGAAGCAACTCGCATACTCACGAGTATGTCGTCCACATCGGCGGTGGGCCGCCAGCCGGTCCGCCTCCCACCCGTTGCCACACCCGCCACTTCTTCTCTCTCCCTTCCTCCCAACACCACCGCGCAGCCTGCCTACGCGCACGTTAGCAGCAACGATGCGGCAGAGAGTGAAGAGGCACACGACACCACGCGGGTGAATAACTGGGTGGACCGCTTGACGGACTTTGCACAGCGGCGGACAGAGACGGCAGCCGCGGCGGCCATAACGGGTGTGCAAAGTATTCGCCAGGGAACCCTGACGGCGCTCTCTCTTATGCGAACGAATTTGCCCGTCTCCACGGCTGTGTCAAGCGTTCAAACTTCGTCGACGCGCCGTCACCCAAACACGGAGAACAGCAGTCGACACGTGAAGGCGAACGCGGGGGGAGAGGCCGCTTCTCCCCTCACGCGTGGCGTGGTGGAGCTGACCGAAGCCCTCTCCGCTCTCGAAGCACGCGTAGAAACAGACGAGGGCTACTTTTCTGATCTGGCCGAGGTGGAGTCGTGTGTGATGGCCCACCTTCGTGCGTGGCGCACCACCTCAACCACAACACTAGTATCAAATGCAGCTACTGGTGTGAGCAGTCCACGAGATTTGGGCGAGCGTAGTGGCGGCCAACGCTCCTCTGGCCTGATGGAGAACACACCCAACGACCCGTCTGCTGGCTTGGGCGGTGGTCAGCGTGTCCAGGCGGACTTAGATCGCGTGCGGCAGTGCAGCGAAGTCATGGCGCAGCTCCACGCCGCTCTCACCTCTCTCGAAGACGAGCACAAAAACTTGCAGCGGCACTACATTGTGGAGCAGACGTTTACGCAGGAGCTGGGCACATGCGCGGCGCAGCTGACAGAGTTGGAGAAGGCGTGGGCGAAGGACGAGGAGGAGCACGAGGCAGCAACAGCAGCGAGTAATGGCGCGCGTCACCGCCGGCAGCGGCGCGACGGCGCACGTGAGCGCAACGTGAAGGAAAAGCAGCCACCGAACAGTGAGGTGCGGGACGCGGTGCGGGCGAGTTTGTCTGCCTGTCACACGCTGCTCGAAGCGCTGCGTCGTCGTGCCGCAGTGGTGGCGGAGCGCCTGACAGACGAGCTGCTGTGGATGCGTGCGGAGGTGGATCGACATGACTGGACAGTGGTGCTGCCGGCGACGGCGCTGACAAAGATGGAGACGATAGCTGTGGTGCCTGGTGGGATGGGTTATTGCGGCGACAATGAAAACGGCGTGTCCTCTGCGCGACCCTCCGCCGACTCCTTTCTTGGTGCTCGTGGCATTAGTGGTGATGCGAGGGGGCGTGCAGGGAGACGAGAAGGAGAAGATGGAAGAGAGGGCATGAGCGGCAACGGCCTTCAACACGCCTCCACCCGCACGTCGCTCTCATCGTCGTCGTCTTCTTCTCTTTCCACCGCCTTCTCCCACTCTGGCAGTCGGCACAGCGGTCAACGACGTGAATCCTTTCTTCTCCGTGTGCGTGTGCCTGTCTTCGCCTCTGCCCGTGCCCCACCGCTGCCTGTCATGGACAGCACCAGCAGCAGCCCTCCGCGCTTCTCCGGCAGTGGCAGCACCCGTCCTTCGCTGAACCACAACACCAGCGCCAAAGCAAGAGGCAGTATCGGCAATGATGGTGGTGGCGGCACCGCCTTCAGTGAGTTAGCTAGTACACCGATTGCCGAGGTCGCCACGGTGTCGGTGGTAGCCACCCCTGCTCGCTACGCTCTCGCCCAGCTCTTCGAAGCCTGCCGGGACTACCTCGCAGAGATGTGGACGCGCTTGGCTCGTCTGCAGGCGCGCCGCAACGCAGAGGCAGAGCAGCTGCGACGTGACCTCGGTGCGTTGGACACGTACGACCCTGCGGTGGAGGACGTCACGCAGCGCATAGCGGCGGTGGGGCGTTACCTGGCAGCCCTAGACGCAGCGGCGCAGGAGGTAGGTGGTGTCTATCAGGATCTGCACCTGCGTGTGAAAGTACCGATGGACACCGCGCTGCAGACCTACGAGCGCTTTCGAGCACAGCTACTCGAGGTGCTAAAGCAGCGGTTGGACGTGGAAGACGAGGAGCAGCATCCGCAGCATCTCGACCACCGGAGCAGCAGCGACGGAGACGCAGAGGATGCCTTCTCTGAGGAAGAGGGGGGCGAGGGTGGTGTGATGCAGCACGGCACACCGTCTAGCAGACGCAGCGGACCCGCCACCGACTCACGGGACCGAGACGCAGATGAAGGGGCGGAGGCACCCGCGTTGCACAGCGCACAGCGGCCGCCGCGCTCCTCGGCGTCGCTCAGCCAAGAGCGCGCCAAGCGTTCGACCCAGTCTCCCCAAGCCTCCCCGTCTCCCCAGCACCACGACCTGCCACGTGCGTCTGCTGAGTTTATTGGCATGCTCGACACACTGCTGCGCAGTCAGGAGAGAGCGGCATCAGAGGCCGCAGCAGCAGCGCCGGCAGCAGTTGAGCAGCCGGTGGTCTCCGTGAGCGACAACACAACACTCGCACAGCCAACATTGGAGATGGAGGCCGAAGATGACTTGGCGACGATGAACATGAACGATCGAGTAGATGATGCACCTCACGAGAATGCAGCCATGGCAGACACGACGTCTTCATTGGAGAGTCCCTCGCGTCTCGCTGGCCGCCGTCGTCCTCGAGAAAGTGTGGAGAAGGAAGAAGAGCCAGAAACTACAACAGACACGCAGGCTGAAGTTGCAGCTCAACAGCAGATGCGGGCGACTACACCAGAAGGGACTATTATTATTGCTGCCACTACTTCTGCTGCTGAGCTGCCTCCGCCCACCGATACAACCGCAGCGCCATCTGCCAATGAAGCTACAGGGCATGCAGTCGCCACACGCCACACGACAGTCGTGGCAATTTCTTCCGCTTCTGACGTCGACGACGTTGATGATGACAATGAAGATGCAGAGGGCGATGGTGTGGCGCCAACAGTAGTGGAGGACAGCGCCAGCCCTGACAGCAGCGAGGATGAAGAAGTGGCCCCCTCTTCAGTGAACGAGCCGCGGCGGTATGGCCTGCTGGGGGATGAGGGCTTCAGCGGTGGCGTACGCGCCTTTTTCGCCGCGGTGGCGCGCCGCGTGATGGACTTCAGCGACTCGGAGGATGACGAGGACGGCGATGCGAGAGGCGGCGGCGGCGGCGGTGGGTCACGTGTGGCGGCCCCGCAGCGGAAGCGGTCGAGAGCGGAGTGAGAAGGCGTTCTCTCTGTCTCTCCCTCTCTCACTGTGTTCTTTTTTGAAGCCTTTCGGTGTCTTTTTTTTCTATTTGGTAGTGGCTTTGATGCTTTTTAAAGAATGCTTTGTCATGGCGACTTCGCAACGCGCCAGAATGCTTTTTTTTTTTTAGATGTTCTTGCTCGTCTCTCTGCGCCGATGGGCCATACGTAATGCATCTTTGGTGCGTCTCTCTCCTGTGCTCTCCCTATTCTCTACCAACTCTATTTATTTTTTAATGTGGCCACTACGGCAGTAGAAGAGAACAAGTAGACATAAAGCCGTAACGCGTTCATAACGGCGCTTTTTCTATTCCCCTTTTTCCTTTTCTCTTTGTTCTTGTGCTTACTATTAGACCTGTGCTCTTTTTCTTCTGGCTACTCCCTCGAAAAATTCTTGACAGCCCATTCTGCAATAGACGGAAAGCGACCAATATACATGCACGTGCAAGTGTGTGTGCTTCTTGTTGCTCCGCTGCCTTGGCGGTCGTCTGCTTTTTTTTTCTTTACTTAATGGCGTTCGCGAAAGCTACCCTCCATATTTGTGCCAGTTTATCTGATCCCGTCCTGTTCACAAACTATTGTGCGATGCTCTTTCTCTTCTTCACTCATGTCTTCTCACGTAACATCACTCTATCGCGCTCTCTCTCCATCTCTCTCTTTCTCTCTTACCAACTATTCAGTGTGTTCACTACCCCAGAAAAAAAAAACAGTTGTATATTTCATATTCTTCAGTGCTTCTCCCACACTCTTGCTTAGAGGTGACGCCTCCTCCCACCCCTTCTTCCTTCTCTCTCTCTCTCTCTCTGTCTGTGTGTGTAGCTGCCAAGTATGAAGCGGCGTGTTCTCCGCACACACGCCAACAAGCGGTGCCTGCGCATCCTCTCCGCCTCGCACCAGCTCCGCACGCCGTCCTCGACCGACAAGGCACACGCCGTCCTGTGCGACGCGTCGTTTCTGCGTGCCGTGCTGCTCACCTACTGGCAGGCGCAGGCCCCGGCGCAGTGGCGCAAGGCACGGGCACGGCAGCTGAACAAGGCTGCAGCCCCGCACGCCGCAGCCTCTCAAGAAGAGCAGAAAGAAGAGGAGGAAACTCCGAAAGAGGAGACAGAGGGCGATGAGCCGCAGCAGCAGCAGCACAAGCAAGAGAAGAAGCAACAGCGGAGCGGACTGCCTGCCACTATCAACGCTGCTTTGCTTGTTGCACGTCTGCCCGTGCCGCAGATGCCCGCCCTTTCCCCCTTCGATTTTCTCTACGCTCTGACACACGATGCCTTTCACAGCAGCAACAGCAGCGACGCGTCTCCAGCTGCCATGTCAACGGTGGGCAGTGCCGGTAGCGATCGTTTTATTTTTCACTGCCTGCCAGAGACGGTGGCGGCGCTGCACCGTATGCGCGAGCCCGCAGCAACAACATCAGCGGGAGCAGAGGACCCGGCACCTCAGCAGCAGCAGCAGTCAAGTGGAAGCACACCAGCGTGGTTGGCCGCCTCGCTAGTCAGCCTTGAAGAAGCAGAGAAGGAGAGCGCACTGCACCGGCGCACGGGTGCGGCCGCGCCTCTGACCTTTCAGGAGCTACCAGCCGCCGTAGTGGACGCGCTGCTGAGCCGCCTGCACCTCTTGCAGGATCCCAGCAACGATGCCGTGGCGCAAATACACGCAGCACCTCCACCGTCATCTTCTTTTGCTGCCTCTCCGTCTGCGTCGTCGTCATCGCAGCAGCAGCAGCTGCGCAACGAAGCAAAGGCAATTGCAGTGTTTATGGACTTCAACAGTCGCTGCCTCGCACACGGTGGTTCAGCAGACGCTCTGGGCAATACAAATGGATTACTTGAGAAGGTTCGGTTGTGTCCGATGCCACGCTTTAGTGACGTAGCCGTGGCGCTGGGCCATCACGCCCTGAAAAGGCAGCGACAGCGTTTGCGTGGTCAGTCCGCTGCTGCGAGTGCTCGTGGCGGACCAGTCGCCTCGAGGCCCTTCCTCCCGCGCTCTTTCTTCGTCGCCACGCAGAGCCACGATGTGCGTCGTCTTCTCCCACCAACGGCAGCGCTGCTGCGCCTCACGACGAAGCCGGACGCCATCTGGATTGAGCTGCGCGGGCAGTCGTACACGTACAACGACGACCACAGCAGCAGCAGCAGTAGCAAACACGGAGGCGCTGACGTAACAACCAAGCGAATGCGTTCACCAGGCAGTGCGAGCTCGTCTACTGCACACTCTCCGCCACATCGTGGGCAGCGCAGCGGTGCGACGGTCATGTCAGCCGCCCCTTCCCTCTCCCGTGCCGATGTGGCCTTCATGAAGCATCTGGGCACGGCCACGCACGTTCCTCTGCCAGAGAAGAACACTGCGAGTGCTGCTGCTACTGCTGCTGCCGCTGACGCGGCGGTAGCTGCACCACAGCATCCTCTGTCTGCTGGTCGTGGTGGCGGTGCTGCTGGCGGTGCGGCGCGTAAGCGGCTTCGGCAGAGAGGTCAGAATCCGCTCTCGATGAAGAAGAAACGAAAACGTGAAGTTTTCCGTGCGTGACGGGCGAACGTGACGTTGCACACGCTTGCGTGTGTGTGTTTGTGCGTGTTTGTGATGGTCCACAAGCTCTAATTTTCTATCAGGGAAGGTGGAAGAGGGGGCTGTTGTGTTGCCCTGTTTAAGTTTGTTTTGCGCCTTTGTTTTTTTTTCTCTCTCTCTCTCTCCATCGCTGCTGTTGAGCACCACGCGACAAGGAAAGAGGCGAGAGAAAGAGAGAGAGAGAGAGGGAAAGAAAGAGGAGGCGCAACGTCGTTTAAGAATGAACGTTAAATGTAACAAATCAAAGCTTTTACACTTCAGAATTAGAGCGCAGGGGAATGCACAATAATATAAACGGTGTCAATTAGCGGAGAGGACAAAAGGAAAAAAAAGGGGGGAAACAATAAAAAGGAAAAACACGAGAGCCGCAGAACGCACTACTGAGAAAAAATAGAGAGGCTCACGGGTGCTCTTCACGTGACTTTGTGCAGCCGCTACTGATCGGTGCGCTTCACTTTCCCTTTCTCTCTCTTTCTTCAATTAAAAAAATTACCTTTTAGGATTTATTACAATAGAAGTCGAACATAAACACCACACCAAAAGAGAGAAAAAGAAAGCAACACGCTCGCTCTCTTTCACGCTTCTGCTCTCTCTTCGCACTCGCTCCTTGCGGAATGACCGACCACGCAGCCACCACCACCACCTTCACGGCGGACGGTATCGACTTCACCGACGCCGTCGGTCTGCTGTGGTACACACTCTTCAGCGAGCAGAAGGCCCAGAGCAGTGAGAAGGAGAGGCGCATGAAGACCAGCAGGAGCAGGAGCGACCCGGCAGGCACCGAGGCACAAGCAGAACCCTACGCTATCGCTTCTTCTCCTTCGTCTTCTCCGTCACCTGCTGCTGCTGCTGCCATAGATTCAGCCACTAGCACCACAAATTCCCCAACATCCGTGGCTGAGAATGCCCTTTGTGTCTGGGGGGACGTTGACTGGGTCCTTCTCGCTGCCCACGTCTACGCTCTCACCCGCGAGCTGCACAGTGCCGCCGCGCTGCGCCGTCTTGTCGCGCAGGAGCTCTTCGCGCGTCGTTTTCATCTTAGCCAAGATGAGATGACGAAGACGCTGGGCGGTACCCACGCGCGTGTGGTGTCGGCGTACGCGCAATACGAAGTCGATGCCGCGACGCGGGCGAGTGCGGCGCCTCCGCTCTCGACTTCAAGCGCTCCTGCTGCTAACGCAGCCAATACGTCTGCGGACGCGAGTGCGTTTACATCTGCACCGTTAGGCTCCTCCGCGACATCAACTTCGCAAGACGGAGCACGTGTTGGTGGTGGTGTTGGTGGTGGTGCACATAGCCGCCACCTCCCCGTCACTGCGGGGCTTAACGCAGCTGCAGCACTTCCTATTGCTTCCGTGGTGGCAGACAGCGCGCGGGGCACCACAGCTGTGGGCAGTGACGCTAATGTGTCTCTCCAGGGCCAATTTTTACCTTCTGCGCCACTCCCCCACACAACACCCGCCACGGCTACACCCGCTCCGCAGAGCAGCGCAACGCACACGATGAACAGTGAAATCGGCAGCGGCAGCGCTTCTTCTCCCTCCTTCTCCGGTCACACGGCTGCCGGTGCTGCTGTTGGTCAGACCACCCAGCTCGCAGGCAGCACCGACTCGTCTGCGTTCTCCCATGCGTCCAGTAGTGGCGCTGGTCGTGGTGCGGTTAATGGAAAAGCAATCGCGCCGGTCGCCGAGGCAGATCCCCTTGATGCACCGTGGTACACGCTCTTTTGCTCTCTGCCCAGTCTGCAGGCCCGCATGCATCTGCGTCGACTGCGCTTCCACACACCCATTCCCATCGAAGACTTCTCTGCGCTCCTCGAGCAGTTCTTCTTGGTGGACGGCGCAGATGACTTTTTGAGTCCGGTGCACGCTTCCACCATTATGGAGTTCGCCGGCGTGCGCTCTGGCCCGTACCACTCCATCGTGCGAGCGCCGCTGAGCTTGGCGGAGGTGCGGCGCTACATCACGGAGAGCCACAGGCACTTCACACGCGCGGCGGCGGCGGCGGCAGCGGCGCACGGCGAGCACAGCGGCAGCAGTGGTGTTAGCGGTGGTGGCAGCAGCGATGCACATCACCACCACCAACAGCACACACGTGTCGTGAGTGCAGGACACACGCAGTTGACAGCAGCCGCAACAGCGACGCCAGCCGATACGGAGGGGCTGCTGCGGCGGAGCACGAGTGATGTCCGTCGTGTTCTCACCCTGGCGGAGCTGGAGCGCAGTATTTGGCACATCGCGGCGAACTGCGTCGTGTTTAACGCCCCGGAGTCGCGCTACCCGCGTAGTGCCCGCCGCTTTGCAACTTCGTGCGTCGGGGTGATACTGCGCTACTGTGAGAAGCAGCTGGCGCCTTTTCTGTCTGCCTAACGCTTTTCCTCGGGGAAAAAAAAAACAATTGTATTTGTCAGCTCTCCTCTTTCTGGTGTAGCAGCACTTAGAGTCGTTGGGACTGCGGGAAGCTTCCTTCGACGCGCTCAACATGAGGAAAAAATACAGCTTCTTACGCATCGGCGCAACATCAATAAGAACGTCACAAAAACTGATGTAGTGACGCGTTTATCTCACTCTTTCTCTTTCTCTCTTTTGTGCATGATTCGCAAAAAGAAGGGAACGCGGCGCTGATGATGCGGCGAGGGCTTGTACGGACACGCGACGTGTGGGGAAGAACAACAGGGCGAAAGAACCATTCACAATCCCCCCAAGCAACGCCTTCCTTGCAATGTTTCTCTCTTGCCACGTCCTCTTGACGTGCTCGAATGACAATGCTGCCACTGCCACGTCTCTTCCTTGGTTCTCTCTCTCTTCCTCTTTTCTCATCTCTACTCACACACGAACACACTCACACAAAATTCACAGATTCCTTTACTGCCTTTAACCTCTCTCACACTCTTCTACCTTCTTCTATTTCAAGTTCCAAACCTCAAGAATAGTACACTTGCCCTCTCCTCGCTTCCTTCATCATCAAAATATTTTTTCTTTCTCTTTTCACACACACAAAAAAAAAAAAAAAATGATGCACGCGACTCGTCTCACCGCCGCCGCGTCGGCCTTCTACATCCCCAGCGTCAGCTTTGTTGGCGCCGGTGCCCTGAAGGCGGCCGGGCCGAAGCTGAAGTCCCTCCAGTTCAAGAACCCTCTCATCGTCACCGACAAGGGCATCCGCGGCTCGGGCCTGCTCGACCAGGTGATCGCGACGCTCAAGAACGAGGCCGGCATTACGCAGATGTCCATCTACGATGACGTGCAGCCCAACCCGACCGTCGCGAACGTGAACAACGGTCTGAAGGCGCTGAACGACAACAACTGCGACTCCATCATCTCGCTCGGCGGCGGCTCGCCGCAGGACGCGGCGAAGGGCATCGCGCTGGTGAAGACCAACGGTGGCAAGGTGGAGGACCTGGAGGGACTCGACAAGGCAGCGAAGATGCAGTTCCCGCTTGTCGCGGTGAACACCACGGCTGGCACGGCGAGCGAGATTACGCGCTTCGCCGTCATCACGGACGAGAAGCGCCACGTGAAGATGGTGATCACGACGGACATGTGCACGCCGATGGTGGCGGTGAACGATGCGGAGCTGATGCTGAAGATGCCCAAGTCGCTCACGGCGGCAACCGGCATGGACGCCCTCACGCACGCCGTGGAGGCCTACGTGTCGGTGGGCAACTCCCTCATCACCGACGCGTGTGCGCTGCAGGCGATGCGCCTCATCAAGCAGCACCTCCCCCGCGCCACCCACCACGGCGAGGACATCGCGGCGCGCGAGGGCATGAGCTACGCTGAGTTCCTGGCCGGCATGGCCTTCAACAGCGCCGGTCTCGGCTACGTGCACGCGATGGCTCATCAGATGGGTGCGGTCTACAACCTCCCCCACGGCGTGTGCAACGCGATTCTGCTCCCCCACATCGAGGACTACAACAAGGCTGTCGTGCCACACCGCCTGCGCGACGTCGGCGAGGCGCTCGGCGTGAACAACGTCGGCCGCACGGATGCCTCGGCTGCTGACGCCGCCATCGCCGCGATTCGCGCGCTGTCGGTAGAGGTCGAGATTCCGTCTGGCTTCAAGCAGCTCGGCGCGAAGGAGCAGGACCTGCCGCGTCTCGCCGACGCCGCGCTGCTGGACGTGTGTGCTCTGTTCAACCCTCGCCAGGGTACGAAGGAGGACATTATCGAGCTGTATCGCCAAGCCATGTAAAGTGGCGCGTGCGTGTGTGTGTACGCGCGCTTGCACGCGGTGAAGGTGCTGTGTCCGTTGACGGTCAGGAGTAAAGAAAAGGAAAAATAAAAGAAAAAGAATGAAACATGAGGTGTAGGTTGGAGCGTCTTGTTTCTGCTTGTTGTGTGCCGCTCGCACTTCGTACTCGAGGCAGCTCACACACGCCGACCCCGACACACACGCGAAGAGGACAGCAGCAACAAGCGGAGCAAGATGCGTTGGAAGTAACTTCTAAATAACACACACCTCAGATGAAATCGCTTGCATCTTACACAAGATACAGGCATCAAAAAATAAATCCTTTTCAAGCGTTCAAAGAAAAAGAAAAAAAAAAAGAAAGAAAGGCACCGCGAGAACATGGCTCGATCTCGTCTTGCGTGTAAGAGAGAAAGAAGTCTGTTCTACAAGTACCCTTTTTTTCTTTCTCCTTTTCTTCGCAACCCACACGTACACCTACACCTGAACTTATCAATCGGAAAAAGGAGAAAAAACGAGAAACAACGTGAGTAATATAGTGCGTTGGCTTTGCACCCGTTTTGTCGGATACTCATCTCCGTGTGTGTGTGTTCTGCTGCCTTGCATGCTCTTTTTCTTTTTCTTTTTCCTTTTCCTCCTCTTTTTTTTTCCTCGAAGTGCATTTTGCACGGTGGCCTGCTGCACAGCTGAGGAGGGAAAGAGGAGGGCGAGGGAAAGACGGAGGCAGCGACCCGCAGACGCGCGTGCATTTGCTATGTGTATTTCTCACTCTTTCTTTTTCTGGACCGTCTTTTCTGTTTTTCTTATTTTTGTGGTTCGCCGAGGTTTTTTTTTTCTCCTGTTCATTTTTATAAATTCGATCCACTTCAAAATTCTCTCTTTTGCTTTTTTTTTCATCGCTTCGCGCGTCCCTCGGGATAATAATCAATATTTCTAATTCCCCCCTTTCCACCCTTAACAGACAACAACAGAAAAAAAGCAAAAAAGAAAGAAAGAAAACGAAACAACAAAAAGAAAAGAGAGATAGAGAGACTTGGGAACACAACATATATATGGCTTTCACGTCTCATTTTTCTGTGTGCTGTCTCTCTCGCGTCTACCTCTTTTTCCTCCACTTTTGTTCCTATTACACGTGATCGAAAACAGGCCGAAATCCCCCCTTCTTCTCCCCATTCTTTCTCTATCACACCGCGCGGATCGTGCGGGAAGGGGCTTCGTGCTCTGTTCTTTTTATATTTGTCTTTTTTTTTTTTTTTAGTTCTTCTTTTCCTTTCTTCGCTTTTTTTTTTCTTGCCTTTTCACGTGTGTGTGTTCACTGACTCCCGGAAAAAAGAAAAAAAAATGTATTTTGTTTTTTTCACCTTAGCCCCGACTTAGCGACGTGACATGATGATGCTGTATTCCCCTTCTTGCCCACCTCTCCGTGTTGACTTGCCTTCTGTGTTTTGTTTTTGTTTTGTTGTTTTTCCCCCTTTGTACCTTCGTTGGAGCATTTAAGTGCGCACACTTCTTGCTGAAGCGGCGTTGTCAGCTCGATGATGACTGAAGGCTATCTTGACGCGCTCACCACACAACCTCACACTCGCGCGCGATCAAAACAAACAAACAAACAAAAAACTACACACGAAACAACAAGAAAACAGAGACAGGGAGGTGAAGGGTGCAAAACACGCGTACGCTCACACGAATGCCATCACAGACACTCTTCAAGGGTCATCGACTTCTGCATCTCCGTGTCCAGCATGCACCAACAGAAGTCGCCGCGCTGGTGCTCGTGCGTCTGTGCGCGTGGCTTTGTACCGCCCAAAAGAACATAACATTTGTTTCGCTTCCGTTTTTTCACTTTTCTCTCTTTTTTTTCTCTGTAGTTCTCAGCGTAGCAAGCTGACACAGTCCAATCAAAAACAAAAAAAAAGAAAGAAGAGGGGCATAATAGAATAAGGTATCATGGACAAAATGGGCTAACAACAGCAACAAAAAAAATCTCTCAGCTGCAGTGGAGTCTGTGTGTCGCGCGAACTGGTTTTCGTAGCGGCTTTTCTTCTCTTCTGCTTTTTCTCTTAGCCGTTCGCCCTTTGTGTAAAAGTGCGCAGCTGACGTCGTGCTGGCGATGCACGCATGAAGAAAGGCAGTTGTTGCGCTCTATCTCTCGACTCTCCCGTCCCTCCCCGTCAGGTTTGCCTTCATCTCTCACTCTCGCTCGCACCTTTCCTCCCATTTCCCATTTCCCTTCTTTTTTTTTTTTCTTGTTCGCTGCATGTCCCATCCTGTGCTTGGCAAAGATCGTAGTACTCGATTGTGACACGGAAACAACACACACAAATACACAAACACTAACCCACAAACACAAACACACACAGACAGACGCTATGCCTCTGTTTCACGCTGTGATGAGCGTCGATGAGACGGAAGAGATCGAGCGCATTGCACCGATGTCGCCGCGGGAGTGGGGGCTGCGCTTCATCTGCGCCAGCTGCGGCGAGGAGTCGGCGAACTTCATGTATGTCAACGAGAGCGCGACGTACGAGCGGGAGGGCGGCACGCACAACTTCGTCTCGCGCTGCAAGCTGTGCAAAAACGATCTCACGGCTGATGTCATGCCCGTGCCGCAGGGGTCGGGCTACTTCAGCGCGACAGAGGACGCAGCAGCGAATGTAGTGGCGGTGTTTGAGGTGCGTGGCGGGCAGCCGACGGCGATGGAGATGAACGACCGTTGGGTCGTAGTGGCAAGCAGTGGAGCGAAGTTCGAGGAGGTGGATCTCTCACAAGATTGGTGCGACTACGATGAGACGGGGCAGACGTCGGTCGCCGTCAGCGGCGTGACGGTGGAGTTTGAGAAGCCAAAGAAGACGAAGAAGAACAACTAAAGAAAAGGTTAGGTGCCGGATACACGTGGGTGGAGTGAGGTGCGCACACCAGCAACAGTGAATGAAGAAAAAAAAATTAATACTGATAGCAAGAGTGTTAGTGTCACTTGTGTCGCCTTTACTCAGTCCTTGACGCACATATCGATACTCGTGCGTTGTGCTGCGCGCCGTCCTCGTTTTTGCTCTGCCGTATTATCTTCCTTGAAATCTTATCGACGCAATAGCAGCATCGAGAAAAAAAAAACTAACTAACTATTCTTTGTCTTCTTGCGTTTGCGGTGTCGGTACGCGGAATGGCTTCCACACCTCCTGTACGCTGCGTGTCAGGTTTTCCGTGCGTGCACGCGCAGCCTCTGCATCGTGATGGCTTTTTTCCAATTTTCGTTTGTGTTTTTTTTTTCTTTCATTCTCTCAGCCTCTTCTGTTGTTCTCCGGCTTTTTTTGCCAAGCGATCTCAAGCTTTTTATGATATTGGCAAAGTATAGGGGTGAACAGTACAACGAATATCGCCCACGCGTTCTCCTCCACGATGGCATCGCCTGACAGCTGTCAGACGAGAAGGAGAACTTTGCCCTGACACTGGTTGCGGGGTATGTGCGCTCGCGTCTGTTGGCTCCATGAAATATCGCCTCCTTTTATCTCTCTCTCTCTCTCTCTCTCTCTCTCTCTCTCTCTCTCTCTCTCTTTTTTTCTTTTTTTGCGACGTGCTCCGTCTACCACACATACAAACACACATGCACGTGCATATTGAGTGAAGCGCGCCGCTGCCGTGCTTCTCTGCTCGAGGCTTCCCTCTTATTTTCTTGCTGGTGATCGCGAGAGTGGCAGACGTCTCTTCTTCTTGAATTTTTCTTCTGTGCTGTGAGTGCTTTGCGCAAGAGCTAATTCCCCTCTATTCCTCTGCTCTCTCTCTTTTGTTTTGTCTAGACAACAGTGCCTGAAATCTTTTGATATATACTTTTAGCCAATAGTGTGCGCAGCCGTCACACACGTTTTCTTCTTTTTGTTTCATTATAGCGAGATGTTCTCCGCGCTGGCGTGGCTGCTCGACCTCAACCCCGCCCCGAGCTCCTCCGGCACATCGGACGACGACACAACAAGCTGCACGCACAGCAGTCGAAGTAGCAGCGGTAGCAGGAGCAGCACACACCCACGGCGCGCGGTGCCCTCGACCACCTTCACCGACGCTCGCGGCGAACCCGTCGCGGAGTTGCACGTCAGCGCTTCCGCCGCAGCAGCAGCAGCAGCGCCGGCTGAAGCACCACGGCGCAGTCTGCGACTCGACGTGCAGCGCGACACGTCCCTCTTCGCTGATTTGCACCTCCAGGGCACCACGTACTTCACCAGCACCGACGGACAAGATGAACTGGCCTATTCTGCAACATCACCGCACACAGTGCCGGTGTGGAACTTGAGCTCCTACGCGAGTGACAGCGTCAGCATCTCGCCCCTGCCTTCACCGGCGTACGGGCAGGCACCGACAAACCCGTCCGCAGTCTTTTACTCGCTGGCGGAGCACAGGGCAGCTGTGGTGGCGACGTCGCCGACATCATCCGGCGCGGGCCGCACGTTGTGGGCGAGCGACGGCGTGGTGCTGTCGGCTCGTTTCCCCGCTGGCGAGGGTGAAGCAACAGCTGTGCACGGCGGAGGCAGCAGCGGCACCGATGCACGGCAGCGATCGCGTGGCACGGCTGCTGCAGCGTCTGTGCCGGCGGTCATCGTCGAGCCGCGTCGATTTCTTGTCGGCCCCGTGAAGGAGAGCGGATCTGTGAAACAGGAAGTAGTGTCGCTGCCGCAGCACTTAACGGATCCGCAGACGGGTTCGGAGCAGCGCAGGGCCGCAACTGGAACGCCGACAACAACGACGGAAGGTGCGCTAGCTCCGCTTCCTGCGGTGGCAGTGGTGGAGGACGTGACGGTGGTCGCGCCGGAGTCGCGCATCCTTGAGTGGAACCACGCGGTGCGTGAGGAGTGCGCTACGGGCGAAGGTGAGCACGGGGACGAGTCGGATGCACATGCCTCAGCGCAGCCGATGAAGGAGGATGCGCTGCGTGTGAGCGTCTCAGCGCTGCCCATCTCTGGTGCTGCTGCTGGTGGAGGAGCAGAGCGTGTAGTGCAGCTGCGTCCCTCGAACCCCTTTCTCATGTCCAGCGAAGCAACCGCTACCACGCTGCCGCCGACCTTCGGTACTCGCCCACCCGCCACAGCAACAGCGCCGTCAGCAGTGAGAAAAGGGCCGCGCTTTGATGCTGATAAAGAGCGTGATGGCGACGCTCCTGCCTTCTCCTTCGATTCCAGCGCGCTGAACACGGAGAACAGCGCCGCTGCAGTGGTGGTGGTGGTGTCGCTGACAGGGGCGGGTGGCTGCGCTGTCGACGGCGGCAGCCCAGACAACTTC
The DNA here is from genome assembly GCA_000331325.2 of Crithidia fasciculata. Lineage (NCBI taxonomy): Eukaryota > Euglenozoa > Kinetoplastea > Trypanosomatida > Trypanosomatidae > Crithidia > Crithidia fasciculata. The sequence continues at coordinate 181,821 of CM003408.1, read as the reverse complement.
ATGCAGCATGCTCTGCGGCAGCGCACGGAGGAGCTCTTGCTGCTGAGCGGGGAGAGAGGAGGGCAGAGCGCGGCGCCGCAGCAGTGCCAGCAGCAGCAGCGTCTGCACACAACATCCACCAACGCTGCAGAGGTGGAGCTCGGCGACGGTCTTGTGACGCTGACAGCAATGGAGGAGCCGCCGCCGTTGCCACCGCAGCAAACAAAAGAACAGAAGGTTGCTTCGTTGAGTCGTATCGCATCGTCATGAGTATTCACCGACAATAAAAAAGAAAAGAAAAGAAAGTAAAGAATGAAACGAAGAATGGAATTTAAGGAGTGCACGGCGGCGCGCCATCGCTTCCAGACTTGCCGTGGTGAAAATGAGGCAAATTGTGGCTTTCATTTCCACCTGTTTTTATCTTTTTCCCTCTCTTCTCTCCTATGCCTACGTGTCTTCCTCGCTGCCTATTTGGTTAGCTACTTGGCTAGCTAGTGGGTGGGGGAGGCGAAAACCAATCAAAAAAATGAGGACTGCAGGGATTGAACCTGCGACCCCTGGATTTGGAATCCAATGCTCTACCACTGAGCTAAGCCCCCGATGTTGAAAGAAGCGCAACTGAGAATGAATGGCATACTTTTTTGGTCAAAGCTTGCTCTTCGGCTGATGATGCCAAGGTTTTGGGCGACTATCCAAAGATTTTGGGTATTAAAAAAGGCGGAAATGTAAAAAAAGTTGTGAAGAGGAAGAGGGAAGCAAAGCAGAGAAATTTGAGCGCAGACAGGCCGAGAAGCGCACACGTCTCGCCGCAGCACCGACGCGTAGCGGTGCACGCCGCACCTCTCATTACTACCCGTAATTTCGTATTATTCTTTTCCACCCCTTTCTGCCCTCGTGGCTGTGTTGACGGCGATGAGTATCGTTGCGCACATTCGCGAGGACACCCAAAGGACATGCACAAACCTCCTTCACAGTCCTTTTTTTTTTAAATTGTTTGTTTATATCACGCTAGCTTTTGGCGAGGACGGCACGCTGTTTTTTCCCCCTTTTCTCTTTGCGGCGGCCCTTCGGCAATTAGAAGAAAACAGAAAAGAAGTTAACAAGCAAGAAAGTAGAGAGGCCGTTACTTTACCTCAAACAACAGACGCACACACAACCACGTATAGGCATATATATATGGAAAAAGAGAGAATTGGCGCGTTGAAGTGGACAAGAAAGAGAGTGTGAGGAGGGCGACTGCAAAGAAGAGAGGAGGCCGTTCCACACGCTTGCATGCAGAGCCCTACCACACACTCGCTCTCCCTCTCTTTCACAAAAAACCAAAAAAAAAAAGAAGGAAGGCACAATCAAGAAGAAAAGAATACTCGATTTAACGCGTCGTACCTTGACGCGAGTGAAGGGGGAAAACCCATCCGCTCCCTCCTCCGTATTTTTTTTTTCATCTTTCTCATTCGCTTATCTGCAGTTGCCTCATCGGGCTATATATTTACTTAAACTGTTTTTTTTTCCTTTTCGCCGGCCTCGTCCTGCACAGAAACTTGTTTATGGCGCCGTCTTGTTATTATTTTTCAGGTTTTTTTTTCCTTATCTTTTTTCGGTGTTTTTTTCGTTCTCTTGAAGCATCTGCGTTGTCGCGGATACTTGCCAGAGTATCGCATGCCGCAGTACACTCGGAAGTTCAGAAAAAACAATTCAAAAAAAAAATTGCAAATAAAGGTTCGAGCTTTAGTGCACGCAGGAAAACAAAGCGGAGAAAGCGCTTCAATCAACGATCCTGTTGCCTCGATTAGAAAAACAAAAAACCAAAAGTCAAAGCAAAACAAAAAGAAGGGTCACTTAAAGGGAGAAGAGATGTGCAGGTCAGCGTTTACGTTGCCCTCTCCTGCTCGCCACCGCACACAACACTCAAGTCTCACATTCTGCGGTGTGTTTGTGTGTATGTGCGGTGGCTTTGAGAGGAGACGCCGACTCAAAAAAAGAAAAAAAACCAAATATATATAGGCCGCCGCTCATGTATAGCTAGAAGGAAACAACGTAGAAAAAGCGAAAACTAGAAAGGCGTCAACGTGTTGTGCATTCCGCCTCACTCACTCTTCCCCTGTGTGTGCGTGTGTAGATGCCTGCTCGCCGCACTCGCACTGTGCGCGCTGAAAACAAACAAACAAACACGCACCTGTGCAAACACACGAAGGCAGAGAGAGAGAGAGAGAGGGACGAATGACATGAGGAATGCTGTGCAGCTCGTGATCTCTTCCCACCGGCACTTCCGCTCCCAGTGTAAAAGAAAAAAAAAGTCAAAGAATAAGGGACTGATGGCGTAGGTCGGGCGAGAGGAGAAGCACGAGAGACGGGGCAAAGCAAACCGGGGGAAAAAAAACAAAGTCAATAAAGCTTGTGAGATGGTGCGGTCAACAAGGAACCAGGTAAGCCTCACTAACTATGAAAGAAAAATCAAAATAAAACTAAATAGGAGAAGTGCGCGTCGATCAAGATGCAAGCCAGGGCTGCGTTTATGCACACTTCGTTTATCTGTTTCTCTCTTTCTCACGTTTCGCACCACACTCCCTCTCCGGCACATTCTACTTGGCGAAAACCACACATTTTTTTTCTCTTTCAACAGATCAACGTTTCACGTGTGCTTGTGACGCTTGCTCAAACGGATAGGGAAGTGCGGTGAGGGAGGCGGAAAATTTAGAAAAGACTAAAGAATAAGGGGAGTAAAAAAAAAGATAAGCGTCAACGACTCTGCTTAGGCCTCCGCGCTGTTCATCGGAGACGCATTCCGCTTCTCCGACGCCATCTCCGAGCGGCTGATGCGGCGGGCGTAGCAGACGGCGTACGCGATCGCAGCCGCCAGCAGGCAGCCAATCGCGAAGCAGGAGAGGAAGATGCCCGCCGCCGCACCGCGCTCCACCCCACTGAACGCGTAGTAGTTGTACGTGTCGCCCGTCTGCGTTACCTCCACCGCATCCTGGATCTGCTTCGTGCTCTTGTTGATGGTGCTGAGAGGCACCTTGGCGAGGGCGGAGTTGAGGATCGTGGCGAGACGGTAGCCGGCCAGCACGACGCGCTGGTGCGAGAGCACCTGTGCCTGCGACTGGTACGCCGCCGAGAGCACCGTGCCGTCCGCGACGCCCGGGTACACGTTCTGCACGGCGAGGTCGAAGCTCTCCGCCGCCATCACGCTCGAGTTCGTGGTCATCATCTGCGCCTCCGTAAAGACGTTGTCAGCGATCAGCTGATCCACAAAGGCCTGCAGTGTGGCGTACGCCGTGGCGTTCAGCGGGCGGACGGGGTTGGCCTGCGGGCCCTCACCCATCGAATCCCAGAACGCGTGCAGCTTCTGCGACACCTTCTTCGCGGCGTCCAGGTAGACCACCTGCTTGTTACCGCCGTAGTCACCGAGCGGGTAGGTGGCGGAGAACAGGTCGGAGCTGTGCAGGGGCATGTGGATGTCGCCGACGTAGTGGACGAGGTTTGCCACGGACGTGACGATCGTGTCTGACGTCGCGCCAGCGTTCGTGATGGCGGTGACGAGCATCGGAATGACCGACTGCACGTTCACGTTCTCCACCGGGTTGATGGTCATTACGATGTTGTCCGGGTTGAAGGGCGTGTCGACGAAGTGCCACGTGGCCATCGTGCTGAGCCCGAGGGACTTGAGATCGTCAGCCCACGGGCCCATCTCAACCAGCGTCGTCGTCTTGGGGAAGGGACCGAGCTTGCTCAGCATCGTCGCGCAGGCCTGCACCTTCTCCGCAATCTCTGGCTTCAGGTTGCGGCGGGCGACCTCGGCGACAACCATGTGCCCCTTATCCCACCACGCAAGCGCGGGGAGGGCCATGGTGAGAGCGAGCACGAGGGCCACGCTCAGCGCACGCAGGAGAGAGCTGAAGACGGCCATCTTTTTTTCCCTGTTTGTGTGATTTTGTGTGTTAGATGGGAAATAAGAGTATTTAAATCGTCGAGAAAAAAAATAGGTGTGTGAGAGCGTGAGACGGACGAGCAAAACACGTTACAGACACGACTTGAACGTGTGCTTTTTTGCGCGCTTTGGTGTACAAGGTGCGTGTGCTGGTGCGAAGTGCCAGTCAGTTGTCGAGCTGCTCAGACGAAAGAGAAAAAAAAAGAATTAACTCGTTAAGAGAAAAGAGAATAGATGTAAAGGGTGATATATGTGTGTAGGGGGCTCGCTAAATAGGGGGGTGCTGGAAAGCTGCACGTATCAGGGGCAGTGTGTGTGTTGTGTGCGTGTAAGTGTGTTGAGGATGGTGTAGTGCAACGGGGACAGAGGGAGAGTATCAGAGAGAGGGAAAGAGAAGAAAGCACGGCGACTTTTGCTACTTCACTTTTCCCATGAACAACACAGTGTTGCTCGTCAGCGTCAGTATCCATGATGCATGAGAAAGTCAAAAAAAAAAAAAGGATGAGGATTACGCAACGCTTCTCTCGCTTTCTTTTCTGTCTGGCAGTTGCAGGTATCGTCACGGCTTGCGAAGAGTAGGAGAGAGTTTTGTCCTGTCATTCCCGAACATTTGTTTTTGGTACGAATTTGCGCTGCAGCTGCACGTCAAGCGGAAGTAGGGAGTTCATCCATAATAAACTAAAATATAAATAGTGTATTATTGAGTAGTTGAAAAGGAAAGAAAGAAAGGGAAATATCTTATAGCACGCAGCACTAAGAGAGAGAGAAAAAGAAAAAGGACTTGGCTGAAGGATAGCCGCAATAGTAAAAGGAAAAGAAGGATGAGCTCGCTGGTGTATATGTTGAGTGCGGCGGTGTGGGTATATGTGTGTGCGTAATAGAAGCATGGAATGAGGGCTGCCGTCTCCACAGGCCGGCCTACAAAAAAAAACTTAAAAAGAAAGGCAGGGGCTGCGACGTACACTTCTTTGTGTATGCGTGCACCTTTAGTAGTGTATTCTCGATGCACACAGCAGCGCAGATAAGCGGGAAAGGAAAACTTCGAGAAGCTTGCGAAGGGCTGCCGAAGACTTTCCGGTTGCTCTCTTCCCTGCTGGGCAGAGTTAAGCGCGCATTTCTTTCCGTTCTTACGCTGTTGTTGCAGCTGGTGCAGCTGTTGTTGGCGCTGGCGTTGGCTGCGGCAGGCGCGCCGCCAGGTGCTTCATCGTTGAGTCGGAGAGCGCATACGTGTAGGGGTAGCTCTCATCCTGCGGCACACCCGCCTTCTTCATCACCTTTGTAGTTTTGAACGGCGTCCCAAGCAGCACCGTGCTCTGCCCCTTCTGCTCGCGCTCCTGAGCCACAGCATCCTCCTTCGCCTGTTCGCCGGCAGAGAGCGGCGCGTTGGCCAAGATTGTGTGATGCAGCTGCTGCTCCACGCACGCACTCACCACCGCCGCTCCACACGTTTCCACGGCGATCGACGGCATCACGAGTTTCGCAATCTTCTCCCCAAAGCGCGACTTGCTGTGGCGGTTCAGGATGCCAGGACGCAGCAGGAAGAGCAGCACCGGCGACACCGCACCTGCGTCAGCAGCACGCTTGTTGTGGCGGTGCACACGCTCCACCGTCGACTCATCGGCGTTGCCCTTCGTGCGCATGTACAACAGCCACGAGTTGCTGTCCGCCACACCGGCGCTGACCTGCGCAAAGACACGCAGCGTGCCGGTCGACGCAGCCGACTCGGGACTCGTCGCGGAGGGCGGCGTGGCTGCGGCGGTTGCCGCGGTTGCCGCTGCAGCCTTTACTTCACCGTTGTCGCCAATTGTGTGGATGTAGCGCACGCCACGATCAAACCCGGCCGGCGCCGAGTACGCGAGCACCGCCTCTGTGAACGCAATGACGTAGTCGTAGTCGCACCGTGTGAATTTTGCGGCACTGCCGGCATCCTTTCGTGTCGTGCCGAGGCACATGGCCGCATACGTGTGGCCCGCAAAGATCTCCTGGTAAGGGGCGAGAGTAGCTGCCGCCGCTGCCGTCGCAGACCACTGCGTTGTGAAGGCCTCCCAATCCATCGTCACCGGCTGAATCTTCGCTGCTTCAGCCGGCGTCACGTACACCACATCGGACGGCGTTGTGTCCTTCTTGTCTGCGCCGTTGGTTGTTGCCGTCGAGGGACGCGTGATGACGCCGAACAGTTGCTCGTAGTGCGCCTCCGTCACGTTCGCACTGCGGGTGAGGGCGACGACGCGCTGGATCGTGGGCTGGCGGATGGCGTGCTGCACGACGGTGCGGCCAATGGCACCGGTGGCACCCGCAACAATCAGCGACGCCATTTTTTTTTTTTTTTTGAAAGGAGAGGGAAAGTGTTTGTGCTTGTGTGTGCGATAAGGATTGACACAGGACTGGAAAAAATACAAAAACCGAAGGGAAGATGGATCGTACCGAGCAAAGAAACAAGGAGGGAGAGAGAGAGAGAGTATGCGCAATATTGCAAGTAAGGAAGCAGGAGATGTAATCGAGGTGAGGTGTGGTGGCAGGTGGTGGGGTATAACCACTTGAAAGGAAGAGGGTACAGGAGGGAAGGAGGGATATAGTAACTTTTTTTTTGTTGTTGTGAAGAAAAGAAGAATCAATAGAGCTGCAGTATTAAGACAAATTGTTGAGGACGTGTGAGACCTGATGAGAGGCGTGCGATTTGTGTGTTGTGTTGTACAGCACGGGAGAACAAGAAAAAAAGAGAAGGAGGGAGTGAGAAAGAGTTAAGCGCAAGCGGAGGCTGACAGAGTACGTGAGCTACAAGAGAGGGCGAGTCTGACACACCCACACACGCACACACACCCAAACGCGCTCCGTCTCCAACGATGTATTGCGGAAATAAGCCGTACGCGGAAGAGATGAGTACCGTTAGCTGCATAGAGAAGATACGCTACTCTCTCTCTCTCTCTCTCTCTCTCTCTCTACACTACATCAGAATGGGCTGGGCTCATGCTCGAGGAGACAACGCGAGGATGCGTCCATCACCGCGTCCCTCTCACTCTTTCATCGCTTCTTAATAAACTCCTTTTCTCTTATATGGTTTCCGGTTCAGCAATACTTGACAGAGAGTAGAGAAGAGGAAAATTAAAAAAAGATCGATCGGGTGGTTAAAATGTGCTGCTGCAACTCTGCAACAACAGCAGCATCGGCGATAATCAGCCATCCGTTGATGAACACTTACATCCACTTACACAAAGACACAAGGTACCAAGACAGCGTCCATAGATGAATCTGCACTTGGGAAATCCAAAGGGAGAAAAAAAAAACACATACGTTTCCCCTGCTGATACACCCAACAACAACAACAACAACAACAACAACAACAACAACAAAACAAGCAGAGCACCAGCACCAATCTTCGAGTTAGCAAAAACGATCAGTTTTTCTTTTGAATTCTCCCTCTAGGCCGTGGCAAACCAGACGCGGAGAAGTGGCGCGCCATCTATCAGCTGTCGTATGCGGAGAAGTCCACAGACGACTGTGCGTACGCCACTGAACGCGCTACGCGACATAAAAAAAACAAAAAACAAAAACAGAAAACAGTAAGAACATCAACCACCGAAGGAGAAGGACTACATAAAAAAAAGAAAAAAGAAAGGCAGAGGTACAAGGAGCTCGAAGTGGTACAAGAGGATGATGAGCTCATAGGATAGGAGAGGAAGAGAAATAGAAGCTCGTAGGATCGGAGAAGAAAAGAAGCGAAAATGACGACAAAGAAGTTCTTAAAGAAGCTGTTAAACTGGAAAAAAAAACACCTTAGAAGGCGTTATGAAGCGCATTCAACGACAACAATAACAAAAACTTCCCGATGTGTGTGAGTGCTTTTGCAGCATTTCATCGCGTCCAGGGCACCAACAATAATGATAATAAAAAAACATGTGCGTAAGAGCAAGAAGGTGGTGTTAACGAAGCATCAATCAAGAGAGAGATAGATAGAAAGAGAGAGAGACTGCGTGAAAGTGGAGTAGACAAGCAATCAACTAAGAGAGAAACAAACAAAAAAGGGATCGATCGAGTTGTCGCTACGGTTTCAACGCTGCTACATAGCGTAAAAAGAAAAGAAAAGAAAACAACCCAGTTGTGGTGCCGAAGGAACACAAAAGAAAAAAAAAGAAGTCATACGCCTGCTGCAGCGTACGATACAGAAGGGCTCTGAGGAGTGGGGAGAAGAGCAATAAAAGGATCATCAACAACGAGAAAGTCGCGGAGGCTAAACATGCATCGAGGAAAAGGAGAGAAAGGAAGAGACCAACTTTCTCCCCGTGTTCACAAACACTGGAGGAACAACTACGCTCCTCGTCGATGCTGCTGCTGCTGCTGCTGCTGCTGTTGATACTGCTCCACCCGCAGCACCGCCAGCTCCGTCTTGGTCTCCAGCTTGCGGCCAAAGTTACGCGAGCTCAGCAGCGGCAGCAGCAGCTGCAAGACGGGCAACATGCCACCATCCACAGATGTCGTCGAGGCCAGCTCGTCGACTGGCGCCACAGTCAGCAGTGTCTGCACTACGTAGTTGCCGTAGGAGTCCATCACGACGGTGGTGAGCGGCAGGCGCGCAATCGAAGGGTGCGCTGCTGCGGCAGCTGCAGAGGACGGTGAGAGGACACCGACGTGCGGGCCGGTGGGTCGCGTCATCAGCGTCTGACACACGGAGCGGATGCGCCGCTCACTGCAGTGGCGCAGGATGTGCTCCACCACGTTCGACGCGAACTTGTTCGTGCACATGCGCACCAAGTCCCGCTGCATCGCGGTCGCCACGGCGTCGATGGTGGCGGTGCTGCCGCGTGCGTAGCTGACGTCGACGAGACGCGTTACAACGTAATTGCCGAAGGGGTGAACAGAGAGCTCGTGAATGTGGGGCAGCAGCAGCGCGGACATACGATCGAAATAGTCAACCGATGATTGCTGCTGCTGCTGCTGCTGCTGCGGAGAGCTCATCGTGTCTGCCGGTGCGGAGTTTGGGCTCGGGGCCAGGCCCGCACACGCGTTCAAAAAGTCCAAGAACTTCTGCACGATGCAGCAGCCCTGCTTGTGCTGACAGACAAAAAGAAGATTCGTGGCGATGGCGGCGAAGAGGGCGTCAACACGCTCCAGCAGCAACGTGCGCAGCGGCGGCGCCGCAGACGACACAGTTGCACTCCCGCTCAGAGTGGTGGACGAGGCTGCAAAGACGGCAGGCACCGCGTCGGTGTTTGTCGCTGTTGTTGTCAGCGCGGTGTACTGCCGCCGAATGCACTCCATGACCTTCATCAACACATGTCCGCCGTTCGCGTTGGTGAGCAGCCGCAGCAGGTCACGCTCCAGCGCCACGAACACCAAGCGCTCCTCCTCCGTGTTGCGCACCGTCTCGACAAGCCGCTGCACCGCGAAGGTACCGTGTGGCGAGCACGCCACCGCGCAGAGGTGGTGCTGCAGCGAGGGCAGCCGCAGCAGACGCTGCCGCTCCGCGTCCGGCGCCATGTCGAACACCTTCTGCAGGAGAAAGTTGCCGTAGCCGTCCGCCATGACGGTGTCCAGCTTCGGCTCGATGGCGCGCAGGATCACCTGAACAGCGGTGGAGTGGTAGAATGCCTCGGCACGACGCTGACGACGCCGCTCAGCAGCACTGACGTTTGCGCTGGTCGGGCTCCTGCTGCTGCGTGTCTCCTCGTTGCTGTTGCTGCTGATCTTCTCATCGACGTCGCCGTCGCACTCCGCGTCGAGGACGGCTTGCAGCAGCCGACAGCCGTGCTGGTCGTGTGACATGGCCAGAATCACCGCGGCCGACCCCACATCAGGGATTGAAATCGCGCTGCCCACTGCACCACTCTCTGCCGCTGTGTACGTCGCTGTCGTGGTTGTTGACGCCTCTGCGTTGTTGTTATTGTTGTTGGTCGGCGTTGGCGCTGCCGAGGAGAGTACCACCGGCGCGAGAGCCTGCAGCCGCTCAATCAAGGCGCGTACCGCAGAGGAGGACACCGACGTACCCGCCGCGCTTGCCGCCGATGCTGCTGCTGTTGACCCGAAGTTCCCTGTCGTGTTCTGGCCTGCATGATGACCACCACTGCTGCTGCTGTTCGCGTTGTTGATGTTGTTGGCAGGGTGGCTGTGGTGGTAGGGTGACGTGTTCGTGACACCGCCCACGCCGTAGCCAGCACCAGCGGTTGGGGTGGCAGTGGCTGACGTCGCGTTGTGCAGAGGGGAGCGCAGCGCGGACGGGTTGGTGGTGGTTGGCCCGGCAACGTGCGAGAGCTGCACACGCGGCCGCGCATCTCTCGCAGCACCAGCGCCACCGGTGGCTCCGAAGGTACCAGTGGGACTGCCTTCACTGCGCTTCCCTCCGCTGTTCGTAGCGTTGGCGCGTGTGTTCGGTGTCGTGATGACGTACCGCCGCAGCGCCGGGGAGCTGCCGTCTGCCGCCCGCGTCTGCGGTGACGGACGAAGGCTGCACGAGGGGGGCGAGTGAAGGGCACTCGTGGCGGAAGCGTCGACGGGGCTGCCGCGGAGACCCGGTGCCTGTCGTGGTGGGGAGGGGTGTGAGACGCGCTGCGACCCTCCAGTGACTGCTGCTGATGCTGCCAGAGCACGCTGCTGCTGCTGTTGTTGTTGTTGTTGAGGCCCCCCGGATGTGTAGTTGGATGCCTGCTGTGCTGCGTGGTGGTACGGTGAGAGAGGCATCCGCTGCTGCTGCTGCTGCTGCGGGGAGAGGCAAGAACCCGCTGTCGCCGCTGTTGTGAAGCTCGGTGGCGTCGGGAAGCGCTGAGACAGCTGAACGGCGTTGCGGAACGCGAGAGCACCAACCCCAGCGTGGTGTTGCTGTTGCTGTTGCTGCTGATGCTGCTGGAGAGAGGAGGGAGAGTAGGCAACGTCCTCGTCCAGCAGCGGCGCTATCTCCCGCCCCTGCAGCTGAGCCGCAATCGACGACAGCGTGACGGGCTTCGCTACCGTATCGGGCGTGTGAAAGAGCGCTGCTGAGCCACCCGCTGCGTTGGTGTTCGCTGCTGCGACTGCTGCTGCTCTGTCGAAGGGGCTCACGCGGTCCCACAGGGCTGACGTCTCAGCCAGCGAAGGACTCGAGTGTGCGGGCCAGCTGCGGAGAGGCTCACGGTGGGCGTAGAGATTCTCGCCGCCGCCGCTCATCTGCTGGTGGTGGTGGTGGGTGCCATCGATATTACCCACAAAGGGACTCGTACGAGGGACGTGAGCCGTGTAGCGAGCCACAGACCCCGTGGCAGGACCATCAAGATGCAACGCGGGGTGAAATTTATCAGCGCCTCCCGCAGCTGCTGCTGCTCGGCGGGCATCTGTTTGACCTTGCGGTGCAGGCACGAAGCCGCGGCGCTCCGGTGGTGTATTTGCCTGTGCGGCCCGCATCCCCACAGCACCTGCTGTAATGGTGGTTGTGGTGCCCTGCTGTGGGCTGTACCGCAGCTGGCTGAGGAGTTGATGATAGGGTGTTGTGGATGTGGGTGGCAGGGGAGAGATGGCCGTCGTCGGCGTTGCGATGTTTGCCGCCGCTGCTGCTGCTGCGCTGGTCGCGTTGTACAGTGGGTGTGCACCGCGCTGAAGATCATTGAGCTCGGCCTCCACGCTGAGCCGCCATGCTGCGTCGTTCTCTTGCGCACTTCTGCGAAGGCCACTCACACCGCCGGTAATGTTTTCCGGCCCCGCGCTGCTCGCACGAAAGAAGTTCGCGACGGCTGCCTCTGCAGCACTGGAAGCGGCCGCAGACGTGGTGGACGCGTGCGGAGGATGGCTGGTGTGCGAAGGTGGAGAGGGCTGAGACTCTGCCAGCGTCAACGGCGTCGTCGCGGTGCTGCCACGTGCCACACGCGCACTTGTCGGATCGACGTACCCCGCGTGACCTCGCGCGGACGCCCCTGCATTGTTCAAAAAGGGAGAAAGATCGGTTGCGGAGACGGAGTAGGACGGCGCCTTGGAGGGCGTGACGTGCCGCGTCGCCTGTTGCTGCTGCTGCTGCTGCTGCTGCAGTGTTGGCTGTGGATGGGTGTAGGTGAAGGGAGAGAGAGCACTGCGGTCCGCCGGGGCAAACGGCGCAGCCGGCGTAGCAGAGGCTGAAGCCCACACATCGGACGTGGCGCGCGACTCTCCCACGCCAGCCAGCACCGACAAGCGAGCACGCCGATCTATACCTTGCGCCTCGCTGTTGCGCTCGTCAAAGGCGGCCACTCTCTCGAACTCCGCCGCGATGCGTGCGAGTCCGTCTTCGCTCACCCCACCGCGCTGCCGCGGCTGCGACGGCGGCGTCGTCGGTTGCGTGTAGCCCGACAACACGGTGGACAAGACGGAGGCACCGCCGGGGGACGTAACGCGATCACGTGGCACCGCACTCGGGAACGCGGTCGCACATGTCGGCACGTTCATGCCCTCCGGATCAGCAGCGGAGAAGGGCGGGGGCGGTCGTCGCACGCCACCACCGCCGCCGCTCCCTATCGAGGCGTCAGGGGAGAAGGACGTAACGCTGCGTGAGAAGCCCGACGCAGCGATTGTGTTCGCCGTCGCGGCGTTGCTTGACGTGAAGGGCGAAGACGGCGTCGTGTGCACGTGTTGTTGCTGCTGTTGCTGTTGCTGTTGTATTGCGGCTCGTTTGTGCGCGTCGACGAAGAAAAGCTGCTTCGGTTCGCGCAGCACGTCGTACAACTCCGTCTCCATGTCAGGTGGAGGGGCGGCTAACGGAGCGTTGATGCTTTGATGCAACACCTTGACACCCGTTGCAGGCGTGCGCCGACCCACCGCCGCCGCAGCTGCAGCACCACCACCTGCACCACCTATACGCTCCGGTGACGTGAGCCGTGGCTGTCCGTCCCCACCTCTGTTCCCACAACTGCTGTTGTCCTGCACGGTCCAGCTCACTGCTGCTGCTGCGGTGGACGACGCCGTGTAGCGGCCAACGCCGCTCGTGGGGCTGATCGCACGACTGCCAGAGCCCAGCGTGAGAGACGCAGACGTCGTAGACTTCAGACTGCTTTGCGTGTCGGCCAGGTCTGCGGCGCGACGCTGCTGCTGCTGCTGCTCTTGCTGCTGCTGCTGTTTGCCATCGCTGCGTTCTTCTTCGTCCGCGACGAGTCGCACCTGCGAGAGGAGGTTCAGCAACTCCTCGCTCTGTGCCTCGGCGAACATGGTGGACAGCGGTGTCGACTGATTCCCAAGGTAAATAAAAGAAGAAAAAAAATGCACAAAAGAGTGGCGAGCCTTGGTGCGGCAGCCAAACACGCGTAAAAACTTGCTTAACACTCCAAGAGGAAGAAGAGAGAGATAAAGAGTGAGTGCGTGTAGGCGAGAGACGACGACGAGGTAAAAAACAAAAAAAAAACAAAAATCGAGTGTAAAAAACACTGCGGTAATGACAATAGTGGTAATAATAAAGTATAATCAGATATTCAAACTTAGTGTTGTGCTAAGAAAATAATGGAGGTGCTGCAGAGAGAGAGAGAGAAGGAGAGTGAGCACGGTGTTGTGTAAGAGAGAAAGGAAGAAAAGAGCGCTCGAGGAAGAACAGAAAAGGCTTTCACAGCCTGATACACACTTAATCACACACACACACAAGATATTCACTGACAAAGATAAAGTAAAGAACAAGAAAGGAAAACTTGAGTAGTGAGGTGTCCAGATCACGCTATTTTTTTTCTTCGCTCTCTGTATCCCTGCGTTTCGCGGCTTTCTTTTTAATTCTGTTGCTCCTTCAGGAAATAAGCGGGGGTTTGAAGATCCTGCTATTTTTTTTTGGAGAAAAGAGAGGAACAGACAAGAGTAAAGGAGAAAGCGAGCGAGACGGAGAGAGAGAGAGATGACGCTGATGAGCGTGTGGGTGTCGAAAAACTGAAGCGAGGAGCTCGATGAAGGCGAGGAGGGGAAAGACACGACGCCGAGGCTTTAAGGCTTTGTATTGAGGAACACAAAAGACAGAAAACGGTGGCGAGAGAGAGAGAGAAAAAGAGAGAAGAGAAAGAAGATGAGTTCAATCAGCCACACACTATACGACAAAAGGAATCTCAGCAAGTTCGACAACACGAGGTCAAACACACACACGCACACTTAGAACAAAAACAAATTCTTGCTGCGGCACTTATTCTGAAAAGACGGAAAAAGAAAGAGAGATAGAGAGAAAGAGAGAAGTAGACGTACAATAAGAGAGAAGAGTGAAAAAGGGGGAGAAGATGGCGATGTCGAATGCCAACTCAACAACGTCGTATCGGAAGGTGAAATTACGAAAAGAAAGAGAAATAAAAAAATTGAATGTAGTGAGAGGTGCGGAGAAATTCTTTTTAAAGGTTAAATAAATATATAGCTATAAATAATTTTTTTTGGTTCGGAAGCGGAACGTGTGTCGACGAACACACGTGTTATGCTATTACGTGTCTGTAGCTCAGCAACACTTACACTCACACACACACACACACACAATCCAAACGTTGCCCCTTCACCAATCTTCTGTGCAATCAACAGCAATAGAAAATAAAGCAACGAAATAGAAGGAGAACAGTTCAGAGAAACAAAGAAAAGGAAAAAGAAAACCAGGAGAGAGAAAGCGATACACGACAGGAGTCGAGTAGGAAGAAGAAAAAAAGCGGCGTTTCTGGTTCTGTGGGAGTGACGTGGAGAACGAAAAAAAAATTATCAAACAAATAGACTTTGCGCTTGTTGCGACAACACCACCAAAAAAGTTCACCAAGCTGCCGTGTACAGGCGGAGAAAGAGAGAGAGAGAGAGAGGTTGGATAGCTCTAAAGAATGAGTGTAGGATCTCTAACTCAAATGGAAAATGGCACGAGGAAAAAAAAAGGTGTGGTGAAGCTTCTGGGAGTGAGAGAGAGAGAGTCAAGAGTAAAAAACGTGGTGTGCGCGAGAGGCCGGAGCGTTGTGTGGGCGTGCGGTGTGTGCCCGGTACGAGAGTTCGCTTGGTTTGTTCAGGTCCTCCGGTGTTTCCGGTTCTCCTTAGAATCTATAGAAGGGGGAACGAAGGAGAGAGAGAGAGAGTCAGCTGGACACACGGAGGGGAGAGGTAATGATGAAAACAAACAAACTAACAAAAAAACAAGCGTCGGATATAGATGTCGCGAATAAAAGGACAAAATAAAAGAGAAAGAAAAATACAAAATAGTGGTTGGACTTCCTGTGAGAGTGGTCGAGGGTAAGCGAGTGTATTGCAGCAAGAAGAGGAAGAGAGGAGATGGCGAAAGGGAGAGAGAATAATATGGAAAAGAGAGCAGACAGCCGACTGCGCAGCTCGGCCCAACACGTTTGTTGTCACATACTCAGTGCTCTATGAATTAACATGCTAGTTTAATGGAAAGTACACTTATCGAGAAAAGAAGAGAGCGCATGAAGACTCTCAAGCGCTTCTCTTGTCAAATCTTAGTCTTTTTTTTCTTGAGATTGCTTCCCTTTAACACCGCGATAGCGTCTCAGACTTTTCAACAACTCATACACACACGCAAGTCATCACCACGTAGACAAAAAGCCTTTCAAGAGACGCGACGCATTCTAGATCACTTTGGCCACGATGTCGGCCTTCGCCTTCACCAGCGCTTCCCACATCTCCACCGTCGCCACCAGCGTCGACTGCAGCGCTGCCGCATCGTTCGTGTACGCGATGACGCGTCGAGGTGCGTGCAGGCTGCCGCCTGTGCTGATATCATCTTCTTCGCTCTTCGCTTCTGCACGCGCAACCGTTGACGCCGACTTCGTGGTTGGTGTCGTTTTAGTAGGAGAGGGGAGAAGCAGCTGTGCAGCCATCTCCCTCTTCAGCGCTGCCACGTCCTCTCCGCCCTGTACCGCGCGCTCCTCCTGCGCGTTGCCGCTGCCGACGTGTTCTGCGCTCTCCGCAGCCTCTGCGTCTAGCGATGCGGTGGCTGCAGTGGGCGTGCACGCACCTGGCAGCAGAGCAGCGTCGAGCACCACCTCCTTCCACACCCACTGCTGCGCTGCCGCTGCTTCTTCCTGCGGTACCACAGACAAAGAAGAAGATGGTCGGTGCAGCGCCGATACGCCTCCTCCCTCCTCTCTCTTCGCTGTGGTGCCCCATGCAGCCAGCGTCCGGAAGTTTTGCTCCTGCACGAGCGCCGCGACGGCAACCGCATCGAGTTGATGCGTCCGCTTCGTCTCCATGTCGTGCATCCGCATGAAGCCGATCGGGCTAATGAGAAAGAGCAGCGTACAAAAACTGAAGCCGCCGCTGATCATCATGGCCATTGAAAGCTGGCGCACACGGTGCGGGTTGCGGAGGCGCCACACACGGTAAATCTTCGCACGCTGGTAGTAGGCTGCGACGCCGCCGATGCCGGCAGACATGACAGCAGCGCAAGCAAGAAGGCGCGTCCAGGTGACGAGCTGTCGATTGCGACGGAACCGTTTGTTGGAGAGGTGCTCGATGTCGTTGTAAAGCAGACGGCTGTCCACCGCAAAGCCTTCGCAGGTGCTGGCGAAGTCTGCGGTGGTGGCAGCGGTGCTGGTGCTGCTCGAACTGGCCATGGTTCTGCTTCACTGGAAAATCACACTTGCACGGCCTCTTTTTGAAACAAATAGTAAAATGAACGAAGTATTTGAAACAAGAAAAAAACAAATAAAGAGAGGGATGCGAGGAAGAATTGTGGCATAGAATAATAATAATAAGGTTATTGTATGAACAGATTGAGAAGAGCCAAATCTTTCGAGTTTTTTTGCGCAACATCCTCTGCTACACGTTACACCCACGCCGGTTTTTTTCTTTTGGACTTTCTTCTTCTCCCGAAAAACGCTATCCGCTTGCGGCTGACCGCTCTACGACAGCGAGATCCACTGTTCGTTTTTTCCTTTCTGTCGCGCGCAGCGGGTGTGCCGCTCGCTCACTGAGTCTGCGGCTTCACAGGGAAAAGAAGGAGAATACGACTGAGAGGGAGAGAGAGGGGGAAGATTTTCTGCGCTGCTTTTCCAGCAGAAGCAACCTTCATGCCCCTATCAGAGGCACGCACATCCCTTTATAAAAGCCACAGCAGCTCCTACTGTCTCTATTCTAGTATTTGTTTTTTATTTTATTTTGCCACCCGTTGCGATCTTTCACCGCACAGATAAAAAGGGAATCGTCTGAGAGAAAAATACCACGCGCAAAAACACCGCCTTCACCAACACCACCGCAACAACAACAAACGTGCGGACACGCTCGACTGGCCGCCGCTCATGCACAACAGAATCACGTCGAGGTGCAGGCGCGACCACCGACAAGTAGGATAGCGCATCGCTCGCGCGCTAATTTTGAGAGTTCGTAAAGAGGAAAGAAAGTAGTAGCAACAACGACAGCAACAACACAGAGGTGAACGCGAACGCGAGATGACTAGCCAGCAATAATGAAGAAGGAAAAAAAAAGTAAGATATCCAACAAGAGCGTGGCTTTTGCAGGAAGAGAGAGAAAGAGAGTTGCTAGAGTACCGTATTTACGTGTGCACACACACGCTTGCACGCATGCCTCCAACCTCTTTCTCTCTTCCTGTATTCAACATCCAGCTCATCCAGATAGGGAGACAAAGAAAAGAAGAAGCGTTGCGTTCTGCGTACGCGACAATGATCTACTGTTTGGGGGAAAAAAAACCCAGACACCCACCACATCACACTCACGGCACTGACAACAAGGCGTGAAGGGGAAGTGAGAGAGAGAGAATGAAAGTTGAAGAGGGAAAAGACAGACGCGCCTTTGCTTCGTCCAGCTGCAAGAGAACACGGCTCACTCAAGCGCTGCCGCACCTACGCCAGCCCAATTCACCATCTTCTACGCGTCATTCACAACAACCAGTCAACAAAGAAGAAGACAGAAAGAAGTGCACGCGTCCAGCTTTGTAGAGTGCGCTGCGCACAGCACAACAAGACAACATCGATAGGGGGAAGAGACGAGGGAGCACAGAGGTAAGGAAAAGCACACAAATTAGCCAAAGGAAAAAGTGGGGTAACTATGAAGAAGAGGAAAAAGAGAAGAGAGGAAACTAAAACGCCATTGAAAAAAAAGGGTGGAAAGAAAAAAAGATGTGTCGAAGGGGCTTAACGACACGATGAGGGCACGTCGACATGGTGTACGCTCGCGCTGTGGTACACGCGGCGTACCTCTACGTAAAGAGAGAGAAGGAAAACACAAAAAAACAAAATCAACAACTACTGCACAAGATCACTGACACGCTTCACAAATGCATTTTTTTTTTTTGGTTTCTCGCATCACGGACGGGAGAAAAACGTTTTCGTCTCCCTCGCTTTATGCCTTCACCACGTTCAGCCGCATCGCCTTGCCCACCTCCGACGCCACCGGCAGCGTCAACACATTCCGGTAGTACTTGAAGGTGTTGGGGAACTTGGCAATGATGTCAGCCTTCAGCTCCGACATCGACAGCGCACCGTGCAGCGCCATGGCAAGCACGAGATCTGCAGCTGTCAAGGAGTCCCCAACAAGGAAGAGAAGGTCCTGGCGCTGCACGACCAGAGAGCCCGCAACACCCGCGATAACCGACCCACGTGCAGACATGAGCACCGAGGCACGGGGGGACATCACGCTCATCCGCGGCGTCATCGCGCTGTCGCGAGCCGATGACATGCGCCGCGACGAGCGCACGTCCTCCTCGGAGATGCCAAGTGCCTCGTCTGTCGTTTTCTTGATGTTCTCCAGCTGCTTCTCCCGCTCATGCCGCTCCTTCTCGGAGGTGCGGTTGCGAATCGAACCTGCAACGTTGTACACCGAGCTGAGGCGGATGTCACGCGTGGCGCGGCTGGACATGTACTCCTCGTCGTTCCAAAGGCAGTCCTCGTCCGTCATGACCGTGCGTGCTGTCAGCGAGCCCGCCTGCTGCACGAGGACGCGTCGCGACTCTTTCAAGTAGGCCAGGCGGTGCTCCAGGCCCTCCAGCGCCTTCCACAGCTTCTCCTTCTCCGCTGCTGGTGGCTTCGGGCCGCCCTTGAACTCGTGGATGAAGAACTGCCGGGTGTAGTGATCAATGTGGGTAATTGCGAAGTCCAGCCAGCTGTCCACCGCCGTCGACTCGAGCAGCGAGTGGCCATACATGGCATAGGGGACCGGGTACTGCGGGTGCGGGATCTTCTCGTTGTTGGCCCCACCATCCAGCCCGGTGTTCACCGCGACCAGCATCACCTCCGTGCGGGCCAGATAGCGCACAATCGCGTTGGTTTCGAATAGGTAGCCCTCGGCGGTCTTCAGCACCGGGATGCGCTGCATCGGGTGGCAGTTGAGGCGATACTCCTCTGTTTCATTCTCGTTGCCGGTGGTGATGGGGACGAGCTTCAGCGCGATGCCGGCGTACGCGGCGACGAGCAGCGTGCGCTGCACGAAGGGCGACTCGAGATTGCCGATGAGGGAGAGAACCATTTTCTTTTGTTTTCGGTGTTGGCTGCCGCTGGTCTGTGTAAAAATAAAAGTTTTTTGTTTTGTTTGAGAGTTGATTTCTACTGCCTCGTCCTCTTGCACGAGGAGAAGAGCGGTGATGGAAGGAGAGAGGGCGTAAACTAGAAAAGGCAAGCACAGGGTAAATGAAAGAGTCAGAGAAAATGTGTACCCAAACACGCGGAGTGCAGGTGCAGGTGAACTTGCAAAAAAGAGATCAACAACAGTAAACAACAACTTATCAGTCGTGACAAGTACACATATGCATCAGCGTCGTATACAAAGAGGAGATGTAAGAGAGAGGAAAAAAATACGGAGGGGGTGGAAGCAGTGGTCAAGAGAGAGGCAGCTCGGTAACTCATCTACGAGGCCAAGAGGAAAGGAATGCATCGATGCGGCACATTTCTTTGGAGGTAAGTAGACGCAGACACGGTTACAATGGGGAGAGATATCGAAAGCGCAGGGTTTGAGCCTGATCGTTTGCCGTTGTACACCCTCAGTGGTAACAGAGCGTGTGCGTGTGTGTAGCCGCCACTCTACGCCCCTCGACTTGACAAGATGCACTTCATGAAAGTGAGAGCAGCAGCTCACCGCGCGCAACTCGAAATACGGGAATATCAACATATTGGGAGAGAAAGAGGAGCCGAGTACACGAAACAGCGTTCGTGCTACTCTTCCCTCTCCTTGACGCACCCGTTCAGAAGATTCTCCTCTCTTCTTTCTACCGTGCGCACAACAACGACGTGCTCTGAGATACTTTAAAAGTTGAACTTTCGTTTTGTTGTTGTTGTTATTATCTGTGGCCCCAAACTGCAGGCCAATTTCAGCAAAAAGAAGAAGAAGTAAAAGAAAGGAAGTACACAACAAAGACGCGAAGATATCATTCTCCTTTCAAAAAAAAAAAAAAAACTAACCAATCACTCAAACAGCAACGAGTGCCACAGCACCTTCTTCACCCTCCCTCAAAAAGGAACAGCCACGACGTTAAGCCACAAGAGAACAACAACAACACAAGCACAAGAAGGTAAATAGAAGTGGATAGAGATCAATAACAACAACGGGGAAGGAGAAGATCACACAAACGAGAGACAATAGCTTCGATCTAGCTGCGCCCGCGAAACACGAGATGGAAAAAGAAAAACAGCAACGACGGGAGAGCAAATATTTCGTGTTATTCAGATGAAGTTGAACGCCACACACGCTGCCAGCAAAGAGCACTGAGTAAAGCACACACAGACACACACACACACGGAATCACAAACAAGAGCGAAGCTTCACCAGAAAAAAGAAAATAGAAGAAAAAGAAGGTACATAAACACAAGCCGAAGCAGCGATTTAGACTAACAAATAACTGAAAACAAAAAACACCGTAACACTACAACCACCGCCACGAGCCACAACGCCGTCAAGGCTGAGTGCAGCCAGATAAGAGCGATTGCAGAAAGAAGAAAGAGCAAAAAGAGGGATGCTCCTTTCCGTGCCTTCTCTTCTTTCTTCACTCATTTCTCTAGTTTTATACAGAAAAAAAAAACGCATTATACAACGAAACACGAGAACAAAACAGCCACGCGCGTTCACGCGCTCGCTGCCGGAGTGGCACTTGCGGAGCTGGCCGATCCGTTGCCCGCCGCGCCACCCGTCGTCGCCTTGGCCCGCGTGCGCTGCGCCTGCTGCCGCGCTGCCTCCTCCATCGCGGTGACCAGCACACTCTGGTCCTCCACGTCGTTCGACGACACCGTGTAGTTCTCTGCCGTCAGCACCTGCTTCCACTCGTTCGGGTGGAACACGTTGTACACCCCGGTGAAGGTCTTGACGCCGTCAGCGCCGGTCGTCACCTTCTCCATGATCGAGCCGTCCTCGGCCTTCACGGGGTGAAACCAGTGTTGCTCTCGTTTGTGGTAGCGCCAGCCGCGCTCGTACAGCGCGCGTGCGGCGGCGAGGTGCAGGACATCGCGCGGCATGCTGTAGAAGATGTAGAAGAGTGTCTCCTCCTTGAACTGGTGGAAGGATTTCATGGAGAGGGAGCGCGGGCGGGGCTTCTTATAGCTGTCAGGGATCTTGAACTCTGGCAGGATAAAGTAGTTGTGGGTGTCGAGCGGCAGTGTGGCGAGCGTCGGGTGCAGCCACTCCTGCTGCGACACGGAGAGGCCGAGCTGCGTAATGTCAAACCCACGCGTGATGAAGGAGAAGTTCAGCTCATCCGCCTCCTGCTGGCTGATGGGGCGACCTGTCGTCGGGTCTGTTGGCTCTTCAGCCGTTGGCACGTGCGGTGTCGCTGACATGAGCGGTGCCGCCGTCAACACCTTCACCAGCGGCTTCAGCCCGTAGTCGTCATCCACTTCAATCTTGCCACGTGCAGGACCGCCAGCGGCGGCCTTCGCACCTGCCGCGTTGGGCGACATATGTGCCGTGCTCGCTGCGGCAGCCCCGGCGGCAGCGGGAGAGCCGGTGGCGATGGCGGAGGCGATTGCAGGGTCGAGGTGCGGTCCGACAGCACTCGCAGGCAGCATCGTGGCTGCCCCGGCGCCTAACCCTGCACCGCGATGCTGCTGCTGCTGCTGCTGCGATGGCTGCTGCTGCGGCCCACCACGCTGCTGCTGCTGTTGCTGTTGTTGCTGCTGCTGTTGCGTGTTCGGCTTTGCGGGCCCGCTCGGCGTCCGCAGCACCTCGAGCAGTGCGTCCTTCTCTGCCTGTGTCTTTTGCTCAAAGCTGTCCCCGTGCTCGTTACCCCCAGCGGAGGGGAGACCAGGAGGGTAACCCGGCATTCCCGGCAGGCGCTGCTGCTGCTGACGCTGTTGCTGCTGTTGCTTCACGTTGGCTCCCTGCGCACGCAGGAGCTCCGCCATGGGGTCCAGCTCGTGCCCATCCTCGCGGTCCATCCCACCAGCGGTGGTCACACCAGGGTAGCCAGGCATACTCCCCGGCATCCGCTGCTGCTGCTGCTGTTGCTGTTGTTGTTGAGGCGCCATCGGACCACGCTGCTGCTGATACAGCTTCATCCCTGCGCTCTGGGAACGAATGTATTCCAGCATCGCTTCCTTCTCTGCCTGCGACTTCTGATCAAAGCCCTCGCCCAGCTCCATCCCAGCAGGGAGGTGAGGGGCGGGGTATGCCGACATGCCTTGCATCCGCTGCTGTTGTTGCTGCTGTTGTTGCATCTGCTGCGCTGCCGCAAGCTGTTGCTGTTGCTGCTGTTGCTGTTGCTGGCCGCGGTTCCGCATATCCGTCTGCGCCCGCCGCTGCGTCTCTAAGAAGCTCTGGTACTGCATCTGCTGCTGTGCGGTGATGGCTTGCAGCTGCGTGAACTGCATGGGGTAGTTGACGAACATCTGCTGCGGAGGGGTGCCGTTCTGGGGGTAGTAGAACTGCTGAGCACCTCCCGGGTTGCCGCTGCCGTCGCCGGGCTGCAGAGGCATTCGGTTTGCCATCTTTTTTTTTTTTTCTTGTTCTTACTGATCGGTGCTTGCGTGTTTGTGCCTGTTGGTGCGGCAATACTCAAGTGCGTGTGTACGAACCTGGGGAGAAAACCGTACGGAAGAGTGAAAAGCAAAGAGCTGCGAGAGAAAAAAAAGGAAAGGGTAGGAGATGGCAGCACAGTGCACCTCGCAAATCACTAAAACAGAAGTACGCTGACGCGAGGCTGGTGGAGGTAGCACAGAAAAACAAACAAACAAACAAGAAGACAGTTTCAGTAAGAAGCCACAAGAAGCTCGTTCACAGTCCACACGTCAAAGGAAGGCAGCGTCAGGCCAGACTACCAACTACTGCAACCGCTTAAACAGCAACAGTAACAACAACAATAGAGGAGATATAGAGGAGACAACGGGAAAACAAAATACAATAGTAGAAAAAGAGGTTCGAAGGAGAGAAGAAAATTCAAGAGCGACAATATTCAACCCAGACCAATGCGCAGCACAGAAGAAGGTAGGTAAGAGGGGGAGAAGAGGCTGCTACTGTGGGCAGAGAGTGTGCGTGGTTGATAGGCGCTTTTCAAATTGGATGTAGCTGAAAGGAAGTGACATGTGCGTGTGCGTTTGAGTGTGTGTGGTATGTTATGAGAATGAGAGAAAAGAGGTATGTGAAGGGTCCAGTCAGAGTACCAGCGCATTGACGGGGCGAAGAAAAGGAAAGCGCAACAAGCAGTGAAAGTATGAATAGCAGTAGGAGAGAGAGAGCGTTGTGGGAGTGGTGAAAGGGGAAGACATGTACATTACCACCTACCCCGCTGTACGATGCCGAACGCCGCCCTTTCATCTTATCAGAGGTCACTCGTGGAGGCTTCACCGAACAAGTTCGTTTCGCAACCCACGCGCAGCGACTATAAAGGCTCTTTTTTTTCGCAGCGCAGGTTTGATAGCAGAGAGACGGGAACGAGGACCGCACCGCACTTCTTCTTTCTCTCTTCTTTCACCCTCTACAACGAGAGAAAGAGGGACGAAGAGAAAAGTGCGCAGCGTTGCTGACGGCGCGCCGCAATTATTGCTTGTCCATTGATAAGAGCTGAACAACCAACAAAACAACAACACCTAACACAACAACAGGAGGATGATAGTATAAACAGTTATAATAATTAAAGTAACAAAGGAATGCACAGAGATTTGCAGAAAGGAGCGGACGCATACACACATACAAAATAAAAGAAAAAAGCAGAAGGCAGCGAACACGCCACCTGTTCTCCTTCTCCCCTCCGCCAGAAATTCAATTTCAGCGTAGGACGGAAGGTACAGAAAAAAGTGTGTGAGAGAGATGTACCATTCGGGTTTTTTTTCTTCTAGGGCGACGCATGACGCGACCGCGTCACGAACTCGGGATACTCCGCCAGCGCGGTGTTCAGCAGCTCCGCCTCTGCTTCTTCATCCTCTGGTGGCAAACTCAGCAACGACGGCCCACGGTGATGGGTGAAAGAGAGATGGCGGTGATGCGAGTGGCTGCGGCTCGTCAGCGAGCGACGGTGTCGTGCGGAGTGAAGCGAGGAGCGTGAGTGACCAGAGCGGCTGCGTGGCGCACGGTGCTGATGATGGCGGTGGTGGTGCGACCGCGGTGTTGTCCCGCTGGCGTCCTGCAGGAGCATGCCCGACTGTGACGTGGAGCGAGAGGGGAGGTTGAAGAAGGCGCTGGTGGTACTGCCAGGAATGCCAAAGGGAATCACAGACGAGGAAGAAGCTGCGGCGGTTAGGCGTTGTGCACCACCATAGCCAATTTGGTTCTCGTCCGCCGCTACTGCCGTTGTTGCTGCTGGGCGAGTCGACAGGTCAGTCACAGCGTCACTGCTGACGTTCTGTGCGGGAAGGAGAAAGGTTTGTGGGTGGGGCAGCGGCGGCGTCGAGAGCGCGCTGCTGCTGCGACCACTATTCATGGCGTGAGGCTGCGTGGGAGGCTGCAGCGTGGGTGCCGCAGCAGCAGGGCGTCCACCGGATCGTGGCCCTTCACCTTCTGCTGGCCGCGGGGAGACGTACGGGTGATTGATGGCACGTGTGTGAGAGGCAATGCCTGTCGGTGCTGCTCGCATCTCCTCCCGCCGTCGCTGTTGCTGCTGCTGCTGCTGGCTCCGACGCAATTCATTGTGCGCACCACCACCACCACCGCCACCGCCACCACCGCGGCCACTGCTGCTGCTGCCGCTCCGTATAACGGCCGAATCGCCGCCAGGAGACAGCTCCAGGTCCCTCGAGAGCGGCGTGCTGTAGGGGCGCCTACCAAAAGACAAGACACTTTCGCGCTCTCCCTCTGCCACCGCCATCACCATCACATCACTCGCGACGGTCGAGTCCACCGCCGCGAGCTGATCCCCACTCCCGCACACCG
Organism: Crithidia fasciculata; assembly: GCA_000331325.2. Taxonomy (NCBI): domain Eukaryota; phylum Euglenozoa; class Kinetoplastea; order Trypanosomatida; family Trypanosomatidae; genus Crithidia; species Crithidia fasciculata. Next base: position 156,746 of record CM003408.1, on the reverse strand, counting down.
ACAGCAGCGTAGACTCGCTCTGCTGGTGTGCCAGCTGGGGCTGGTGTTGCTGGCCACCGCCGCCGCCGCCGTGGCTCTCATCTTGTCCATCCCGTGTCAGACGCACAACGCGTCCGTCTGCGCCACGCAGAATCGTAGTCGAACACGGAGAGCTGTCACGCACACTCTCGCCGCTCCGCTCCCGTCGCTCGAAGCCCTCACTCCTGTCACTCCCACTGCTGCTGCGCACACGCCCCGCCGCCAAGGAGCTGCACTGGACGGAAGATGTCGCGGTGGCAGACGCGCGGCTGCCCATCGGCGATGGCGCGATAACAGACGAGGCGGAGGGCACACGGGGGTGCATCGCACGACCGGCGGTGCGGCTGACGAGCTGTACACGCTGCGGTCGCGGCGGACTCTCCCCTGCGATGACGTGACAGTGCAGTGCAGCCGCGCGGGCCGAGCCGGCGGAGGCGTCTGCGCGGCGAAGAGCAGAGGCGAGACCGCCGCTGCTGACACCGCCATCGACGGAGGTGGTGGTCGTGGTGGCGGCAACAGCAGCTGGCGCTTTCGGAGCGGGGCTGTGCTGCGCAGCAAAACAGGCGAGGCCGCCACCGAAGGGACGTTGTTGTTGCTGCTGCTGCTGTTGCTGTTGCTGCTGCAGCTGCTGGTGTTGATGGTGCTGGTGTGTGTGTCGCGCTCCGGCGAGCACGCTACCACTGCGCATGCTATCCTCGTTAAGGTCGCTGTCCAAACCCCCCGTCACCGTCTCTGCCCTCGCTCCTCCTACCACACCAGCAGTGCCGTTGATGCTGCTACGCACTAACCCTGCTGCGGGTGCGAGGCCGTGCAGCTCCCACGCACCGCTGGCGTTCTGAGAGAGAAGATCGCTGCCGGCGTCGACGCTCGCGCGGCGGCGGCGGTCGTGCCGCGAACGACTGTGTGTGTGGTGACGGTGACCCTTCTGAGCTGCAGAGGCAACTTCAGTCCCTGCAGTGCCGCCCGCTGCTGCTGCTGCTGTTGCCGCTGCGCTGCGTGCGGTGCTGCTGCTGCGCTGTCGCGGCCGCTGACAGCGCGGGCAGACATCACGCGACGACGTCTGCGCAACTTTTTTCTTTTTCCCGTCTTCGTTTTCCCGTGCTCGTCGTTCGTCCCGCACGCGTTGCCGCTCGGCACGGCGCCGCTGTCGTTTCTCCTCCTGCCTTCGCTGGCGCTCCGCCAACAACGCGGCATCGGCGACGAGCTTCATCGCCCCTGTGGCGCGCTTTGGATCGATGTACGTGAACTTGTCCTTGATGCGCACGCACAGCAGACGCTGCTTCATGAGACTGCTGTACTGCGAGCGCAGCGCCGCGCCGCCGAGACCGCCACCACCGGCGCGGTACCCACGGCGACGCGCGACGGCGAGAGCAGGGCGGTGCCGCTGACGCTGCCGGCGGTAGCGCGCGAGATGGCGCGCGGACGACGACGACGCAGCAGCGGTGAAGGATCGACTGGTGCGTCGTGACGCAGCTGCCATGGCATTCACAGACGCATTTCCGTGTGCAGCGGACAGGTTTTGGCTCTCGCGCACACTCGGAGCTGCAGAGTGGAAGGTGGCCGGTGGCTGACCGTAGCCCATCGCAGGTAGCGAGGGAAGAGAGGGACAGGGTGCGGCGGCGGTGCTGACGAGCGTCCCACTCGCTGCGGAGCCGCCACGCTGCAGAATCGACGCAACAGGATGGTCTGCGCGTGGTGCTGTGGTGCCGGTTGATGTCGAGGACGTAGCACGGAAGCCGCCATCGATGGCGGCACCCGCGTCCTCTCCACCCACAGTTGCAGTCTCACGCTTGACTGTGGTGCTGCGTGTTGCGCGGCTTTCTTCGCGTTCGCCATCGCCGCGGAGGCGCGGTGGGGCGGCAGGGATGTCCTTGACAGAGCGCGGTGAGACCGTTTTGGCCATCGCTGCTGTTGCATCGGTCGTCAGCGGCTTTACCGCGTCGTCATCATCGTCATCGTCTTTCACAGACACGACACGCACGCTGCTGGGCCGACCTGTCCCGCCTCCCACACCACCGGCCGAGGGCAGAGCAGCAGCAGCAGCATCGCTTGCAGGGTTGGTGGTATTATTGTGCCCATTGCGCAGCCCGGTGAAGGTGCGCGGCAGCTGTGCGGCGGCAGAGAAGCTGTGCAGGCTGCCTTTGCTGCCGACCCGCCGCACGTCGTGTTGGTGCTGCGCTGTGTGCGGAAGAGTACCGCCGGCCATACTCGTGTTGCTCGCCACGACGCGGTGGGAGGGCGGCGGGGCAACGCTGGCGAGACGGGCTCCGGAGCCAAACGCAAAGCCCACTCCGGTGGCCGAGATGACAGAGGAAAAGATCGACTCGGCCGACGGCGTGGAGGCGGTGGGCGAGTGTGAGAGCGAGGACGACGACGAGCTTGGCGTCGACACAAAACTCACGCGCGAGCTCTCGCCGCTGCTTCTACCACCACCGCCGACAGCAGGTTTGGCCGCGCCGTCACGCGTGGGGTCGTGCAGGGACGTGCAGCTGCATCGACTACAACTGCACACGTCCCCTTCTCTCTCCACGCTCACGTCGGTTGCCGACGTGGCTGCGGTGGAGCAAGACGATGACGAGGACGTACTGCCGGTGAAGGAGGAGGACGTGCTCGTGGCGTGCTCTGCAGCCGCGGCAGCGAGCTTCTGCATCACCGGGTGGCACACAGGGCAGGGGGCGTAGTAGTCCGAGAGATGAAAGCCACCACGCAGGTTTAGCCGCAGCGGGACGTCAAGCACGGTGAAGAGTGCATTGATACTTCCCGAGGCGTCTTCGTCGTCTTCGTGGTCTGCAAGGGCAGCAACACCCGCCTCGCTGTGCGTCAGCGCCGTCAGCGCCGCCTCCGCCTTGACCGGAAACAATCGTTTCTCTAGTTGATAGTACACGTCATCTACCGCATCGCTGTCGACGTCGTCGTAGTACAGGAGGGAGGAGGTGGAGAGGTGCGGGCTATAGATCGCGCGTTGCTGCTGCTGCTGCTGTTGTTGAGGTGTCTGTGGGGATGTAGACGCGCGACGTGGGGTTGTGGCCGCACCAGCGGGCGGTGGCGAGGACGTCGACGACGGTGACGTTAGGGCAATTGCACTCGCGCTGCGCACGTCCACCGACACACCACCCGCCGCCGCTGACGCCTTCTCGCCTCTCATTGCCGAAGAAGTTGGTGTCGATCGCAATCCAGGAGCGCACACAAGACTTAAGGGCAGTGGCGTGGCCACCTCTGCATGTGCGGCTGCGTCTTCCTCCATTCTATTGTCCGCGTTGTCTACGCTAAAGGATGGCCGCCGTCTCGCTGCAGCCCCGCCCACCACCGCCGTCAGCGACGACGTGGCATTCGTGATGTGCGACACAGGCGGACTCGTGGACGCTGCACGCCACCGCGCCAACCCACTTTCATTCTCGAAGGCCGTGTCGATTCTTCGCCGGTGGTGCACGCGGACGTAACGGTGGTGTCGCTTGTGTCGCGTCTGCTGCTGCTGCTGCTGCTGGTGTGCGAGGGGCGTGGAGGTGTCGAGAATGAAAGAAGGTCCTGCTGACGGCTGCCGTAGCTGCGAATGGCTCTGCGGCAGTGGCGAACTGTGTTTGTCGTCATTCTTCGCGCCGGCTGCACAGTAAAAGTGATAACGTTTCGGAGCAGACGCGTAGAGCGCACAGGTCAGTGCATCACCAACACCATCAGCAGGGACATTGCACGAGTGGGCCGCGTCAACGGGGGAGTGCAGCAGCGAGGAGGACGGCGGCACGTCTGTGTGCGACGTGTCCAGCACGTGTGAACCGCCAACACCAACAACGCTGCTGCTGCTTTTCTTTTCACTTCCATTTCCACCCTGCCCGCGACTCACCTCTGTCGCCCACGTACCCGACGCAGGCGAGCGCTCGTGCGCCGCCGTCACCCGCGCAATCGACCCGAAGGAGGATGAGATGTAACTCTCCGACGCCGACGTCGACGAGGCCGTGAAGCTGGCGGCGCAGGACAGCGAGATCTCAAGCAGCTCGTTCAGCGCTTCCGCACCACCGACGCTCATGCCACCTGCGTTGTTGGCGTAGTAGCCGCCGCTGCGGCCCATCGCACTGTGTGTCCCGCCCGGTGGGTAAAAAGACATGGCAGAAGGACGCCGTGCGTACGCCCCGTTCAGGATGGCGAGCTCGATCGCGGTGCCGGGCTTTACGAGGCTGCTGCGCCGACGGCCACCACGACCACTGCGACGGCTGTAGCTCGCACTCTTCACACGACTCGTCGCTCCACGCTTGGAGAGCTGCAACGCGCGTCGGTTTGCCCGGTGCGTGGTGGACGACATCAAGTCCGATACCTCCTCCCCCTCCTCTTCATCTTCTCCGTCGTCGTGTTCTCCAGCGGCGACAACGGTGTTGCTGTGGCTGCTGCCGCTTCTGCTCTCGCCGCTCACCTCAGGCAACGACATGGCCGTCACGCGGTGCGGCAGCCCTCTGCGCAGCATCATCGCGGTGTTCCCGCCGTGCAACACAAACGCACCCATGGAGGAGGTGGAGGAGATGGAGTTCGCCATGCTGCGGTGCGTGGCGAAGAGCTGAGAGGTGGCGGTGAGGGACTGGAGTCCAACAGGTGGTGCATTGATTGGGCTGCCGATGCTGCTGCTCGTACGCCGTGGCGGAGGCGGGGAGGAGCGGGCAACGCTGTCGGGGATGCTGGTGGTACGTGCGGAGTGCGGCGCGAAGCCAAAGCCGCCGAAGAGGGGAGAAGCGCATGGCCCACTCTGCACGGGTGTACCGCCTCGCAGACTACTCGTAAACGATGTTGTGGAGTAGTTGCCCGTGGCCGCCATCCTACTCTCCATGACGGGCGTGGTGAGCGCTGCTGCTGCTGCTGGTGGTGGCGTCGCTGTCGGCGAGCAGCCGTTCGTTGCCGTGACGGTCGCCATCATGCCGCTACGGGTGAAGGGAGTGGCGCCGCCGCTGAGCCCCGCGACGCTGCGGAAGCCAACCGGGGACGGTGTGCTGCGATTGCTGCTCGTCGCCATGACGTTGCCGTTGACACCACCACCAGCAGCGGTACGTGACGATGCTACTGCTGCTGCTGTGGGCCTCTCGGTGGATCCGCGTGGTGAAGACGTGGCAACCACTCCAGTAAAGGGCGAAGTACTAGCGAGGGGCGAGAGGCGCGAAAACGGGCTTACGCTGCTGCGCCGCGGTGGCAACGCGCTGGGCACGGCGTGCACGACGGCGTCGCCATCAGTGGTAGCATTCCCCGTCGAGGTAATACTCGTGTTGAATCGTGAGGGTGGCGTGGCAGCAGCTCGTTGCCCACGCCACCCGTCTCGCGGCGCTGTCAAATACTGCTCCGCCTGCTCGATTGGTGACCGCTCAGGCGTCCACAGCATACGCGGTGGTGTCATCGACGTCCGCACCGCTGGCGCTGGCACGAAGACGTGTTCGTGTGGGTGAGAAGAGACGTCGTTGTTGTGAACGCCCTTCCCTAGCACCGCTGCAGGAGGGGTGGAGAGCGCTTCCGCGCTGAACCGTCCGCCTCGTGGTACGACGGTGGCTGCCGCAGCCATCATACTCTGCAGACTCTCCATCTCTGGGCTGCCCCCACTGTCATGGATCACGGGTGACGCATCAGAGAAGGACGTGCGAGGGCGTTGATACTGTTGTTGCTGTTGCTGTTGCTGCTCGGTGGGTGGTGTGGCATGGGCCGTAGCAGCAGCCCACTGCGGTGTTTGTGGCATGGAAATCGGCTGCTGCTGCTGCTGCTGCTGCTGCTGGTGTGGCTGTGAAGGAGGCGTGTCGTAGGCACTGCGCAGCCACGTTGGCAGCGGTGCCAGAGAGGCCTGCTCCATCGATGCTGCCACGGCTGCCATCAGCATTGGTGGTGGGGAGTCCAGCGACAGGGTTGGCAGCGACGCACGCGTTGCGAAGTCATGCTCTACCGGGAGCGAAAAAGAGGCGTGTATTCTCTCATCCCCTGCAGCTTTCCCTGCTGCTGCTGCTGATGCTAGTGGTGCTCCCTCGTCTGTCATGAGGTTCAGCAGTGTGGTGCTGGGAAGAGGGGAGAGAGCACCAGCCGACGCAGATGGGAAAGAGTTGTTCGCGCCTTCTTTCCCGTGTGTGAGAGGTGCCATGCACACAGCTGTTGTGCTCTGTCGTCCACTGGTAGTGGTCGCAGCGCCAGCGGAGTAGGCAGGGGAGAGGGCTTCGGTGCTCGCCTGCAGGAATCCCTTCGCGTGGCTGCAGCGCCGCAGGGCATCGTGACCGCAGCGACTGGGGCTGGCCACCGAGCTTTCACTGTCTTCCTCTACTGCCGCTGCTGCTGTTGTTGCCGATGGTGAGGAGAGGGAGGAGGCGTAGCGAACACTACCGCCGACAACACCACCACCACCGCTGGCATTCTTGTGCGGTGACGGTGCGGTGGTTCGATTGGACACCGACTGCGACGAGCCGGGTGACACCGAGGAGAGTGCGAAGGTCGATGCGCGTGAGAGACGCTGCTGCTGGTGCTGCGGACGACTGTGATGGAAGGCAGCGCTGTCAGCGACACGTTGAGCTGCACCTCCTCCAGCGCCAACACCACTCGTGCTTGTGCTACTGCTCTCTGCTGCCGCGTCCAACAAGGCAGAGAGCTTGAACGATGTACGACGCCGCGGTGTCGTCGCGGTGCTCTGTTGATAACCTGCTGTGTTGCTTGCCGCAGGACTGCCGCTCGCGCTCCCGCTCGCCCCTCTCGCCGATGCACGCGGCGTGCGCACCGCCTCTGTCAACAACGCAACAAACGGCAACGTGTGCGGCCCGGCAGCAGCAGCAGTTGCAGCAGCAGCGACAGAGGGCCGTCGTGACGTGCGCTGCGGGGCTGGCGGGGAAGGGGCAAGAGGAGATCCCGCGCCACTCGTGGCGGCAACACTGGTGCGCCGCACCGCCATCGCCGTGGGGCTCGTCGGCGACACAGGAGCGAAGGACACAGCCGGCGGCGACGAGGCAGAGGAGGAGGAGGAGGAAGAAACGAGCGATGCATCGGCGCTCACGACACCGCCGAAGCCTTCAAAGGAGGCATGTAAGGGTAATACAGGAGACGAGCTTCTTGCGACTGCTGCTGCCTGTGTGCTGTCCTCCGCCCTCTGTGCACCACCACCACCATTGCTGCTGCTGCTGTTAATGCTTTTCTTCTCATCGCTGCTGCGCCATCCTTTGCTACCTACACTCGCTACGGAGGGGCGGCGGTGTGAGAACGACGGTGGCACGTCCATCTGTGCTGTTTCTTCCTCCTCGACACGCAGCACCGATTCGACCGCCGCGGCTTTGCGTGCGAGAGGGGAGGTGCCGGTCGGGTGTTCACTGCGCACGTTGCTGCTGCGGCGTGGGCGGCTGGGCAGCAACGAGGCACGCGCCGGCGGAGAGGCACAGAGAGCAGCTGCAGCAGTTGCAACGGTGTTGATCGTGGCGGCAGCAGCTGAGCTCTTTACGGTGCTTGATGGCGCGGACATCCTGTCATCGTGTTCGGTGGAGAAAGACGAGAGGGAGAGCAGAGGCGGCGGGGGGCTGCGCACGGCCTCGCGACGATCTTCTTCGTTATCGGCTGCGGGGGTCGCTGCGGACTCGAACATCACCACGCTGTCCCCTGAGTAGGTCAGCGACTCGTCCAGAGGACTACCACGCCAGCGTGCGGCATCAGCACCACCACCAGCAGTAGTATATCTCATCGCCCCTTCCTTGCCTTCCGGTTCTCTCACAGCCTCTACTACGCCAGCGAAGTACACGGGCCGTGCGATACGTTGCGATGTGCCACGCCGTACCACCGCGGCGACATCCAGCGCGACGGCGGGCGACTCTCCGCGTGCCGCAGGTGAGTTAGTGGACACGCGAGATGTTGAGAGGGGTGGCGTTGGCACCTCCACAGCTGGAATGGGCGAAGCCAGCGTGCTTCTCGTCGTTTGCTGCTGCTGCTGCTGCTGCTGCTGCTGGCGGCGACGTTGCTGCTGTCGATGGGTGGGCAGTGCCGCCATCGTGTTGCTACGGCGTGGCAGTAGGCTGCCGTTCAACAGGTCTTCCTCTTCGCTGTCGAACGCAGCTGCACTGCGCTGCAGCAACGCGTTCGATGTGAGCGTGAAGTCGGAGCACGTGATAGCAGCCACGGTGGTGTTGTTCTGGTTGTTATTCACCGTTGCGGTTGCCGACGTCTCCAACAGCGAGAGCGACGTGTTCTTGTTGTTGCGATGTACCGGACGTGGTTGCATCGAGGGGAGAGACATGAGCGGCATGGTGGCGTGTCGCGTTATGGGCCGCGGCATGGATGGCGCGTTGTTGCCGCCACCGCGTGCATTTCTGCGCTGCGAGGACGGAGAGAGCGCATCTTCATCGTCCACGTCTTCTGCTGTTGTCGATGCTGTCAGTGCGGCTCGTTGGAACGACGACGGGGGCGGAGAGGGAGTGACCAGCGGCCCTGCATCACCGTCTGCGGAGGAGGAAGACATGGAGGAGCCTGCAGGGGAGTCGGCCATGAAGACGGCATCGACGCCGGTCGGTGAGGGAGACGTCAGCGGCGGTGGCGCGCGCGACGACTGCACTGGTGGCAACTCTGAGTGGGTCTGCCTCTGCGTCTGCAGCACCAGCGGAGAAGAAGAAGACGTCGACAACGGAGAAAAGTGTGCAGCCCCACCACTGCCTCTACTAGGGCTGCTGCTACCGTTGTTGTTGCTGTTGCTATTGTTGCGCTTCTTTGTTTCTGTGCTGCTTCGGTTGGCCAATGAGGATGTGGGTGTGCCAGAGGCAGCGGGGCGGCTCTGATGACGTCGCGGAAGGCGCGGTGAGCGGCGTGGCGGCGCCTCGCGACCTGTTGCACCATTCTGCGACTCCACGGCTGTTTCGCTCTCCTGCGTACTCGTCTCGGTCGGCTGCGAGGCGGACGTCTGCGCTACGCTTGCAGACTGTGCCGTGGCCTTCGGTGTCCTTGCTGGTGCTGGTGCTGCTGCTGTTGGTGCGGTCGGCGTGCGTCGCTGCGCTGGCGTGCGCTGCGGCATGAGGAGCTACTAATGAGAAAAGAAAAGTAGAAATTATAAAATGATGGGTAAAGAAATCTAACAACCAGGAAGAAGGCAGCAACGACGACAACTGAAAAGGAAATGTTGAAAAATAATAAAGATCTGTCAGATCAACAAAAGGAAATACGAAACGAGGAAGGAAAGGTCCAAGCACCCGATGCAATTCGAAAACAGCAAAATACTCAACAGACAGCACGCAGGACAGCACAGCAGCTAACACGAGCGTTCGTAGAAAAGTATGGAGAGAGAGAGAGGGAGAAAAAAAAACGCACAAAGTAGTGGTACACACACAGAGCTCTAAATAATAAAAAAGTAAAGAATTTCGGAAATAGACGAAAGGGAGAAATGCCTGAAAGAAGACACCGTTAATTCGGGCCAATAGAGAGAGAACAAAGAAGAGAGTCAGCAGGGAGTGGAGAGCCTTGTCTACCTGTGAGGGGAGGCAGAGAGAAAGAGAGAGAGAAAGAGAGCGAGAGAGAAAGCACACGGCAACGACAGCACTTAACAGCGAAAAAGAAAATCAACAACAACAAATGAGAAAAGTATAATTATCGCGAGCAGCAACGAGCTGCCACCACCACAACACGCACAAGTAAACAGGGTATGAGAAAAGTTAAAGAGTCGAAGGTTCCAGATAGTAGAGGTGAGAAGAAACAAATAAGAAGAAACCAAAAGAAAAGTAGCGAAGTACAGCACTAAACACAACTGAAGGAAAAAAAAGGTATAGTAAACGCACACCGACGAGCGAGAGGTGGTTAATGTGGGTCTTGATCACATGCAGCTACACACGCCTGCACAACGAGTGGGCGGATAGCTGAGGGGGAGGGAAAGAAAGGAGGGTAATAGGGCAAAAGGAGATAAACACACAGCGGTCACAGTAAATGAAACAAGAAGAAGAAGAAAAGAGAGGGACGGGATGCAGCCACAGTGTTTGACAGTACCAAGCTTCTCCCTTTCTTTATATTTTATAGATTATTATTAATTTCTATTCCTCCTCTGGAACGTTTCGAGTTCTTTTGTGTTTCCAAGTGCGTGAGATCTACAAAAAAAAAAAGAGATAAAAGTGGTAGATGGAAGCGAGAACGCTGTCGTGTCTCTCACCTCTGGCAGAGAGGTAGAGTGTGGAGAAGAAACAAAATGAGTAAAATAAATAAATAAATACGAGCTGTTATGTGTGAAGAGCGCCGACAAAAAAAAGAGAGGAAAAGAAAAGAGGTTGGGAAAAAATGGTTGCTGCTACTCACGTCGTTGTGACTTGACAACACCTTCCACTTCTCTTGCCCTCTTTTTTTTTTTAATGTTTGTGTTGTGGTTGTTAAATTAGGTTCCAGATGGGTGAGCTTAGTCGTCTACGTGGACAGTCAACACCGGGGCACAGGTGCGCGAACTCTTTTTTCTCTCTCGACTTTCACCCTCGCACCACACCTCAAAGGAGAAACGAAGAGAGTCGAAGAGGAGAGAAAGACAAACAAAAAGAAGAAAGAATTCGAATTACAGAAAGAAAAAAAGCAACGAACGCCAGATAAAAAAATTCGAAGCCCGCAAAAAAAAAAAATGTAAATGTAAATCAATGTAGAGAAAAAATGAAAAAGAGAACAAGTAGGAGAGGCAAGAGCAGGAATAATTTTTACTGGCGGTGTGCACGTCTTAAAGAAAATGAATTGTGTGTGTTTTCGAGAAAGATGAAGGGATACTAGATGAAGCGAGTAGCCCACACGGAAGCACACGAGCAGAGCAAGGTGTCGATCGACACCGAAAAGAAGAAAGAAATACGCGCAAGAAAAAAAGAAGAAGTAATAGAGTAACCCAACAGAGAAATAAACAAGAGTGGAGAGCGCCAGAGATGACACGATTGAAAAAGAAAAAAAGGAGAGAAAGCCACGAAAAAAAAAGAAAAGAGAGATGTGCACGCAAACGAGCAAGGGGGAATAAAAAGAAAACGAAAACAGAGGTGTTTAGAGAACGAGGAGTGATTTACCGCCTGATGAGCGGCGCAGACGAAGAAAAGAAAAAAGAAAGAGATAAAGAGTCGTCAGCGATCGATGAAGAGAGCAAGTTAGAAGAAGAGTGATAATCGACGATGACGAAGAGTTGACACACATACACACACACGAATAAGAAGAGAATAATAATATAGCTAACAACGTGCACTACTCGAAGAATGGCAAAGAAGAGAAAGATTGTTTTTTTTTCTTGTGGAAAAGACAGGAGATGAAAAAGTCAAGAATTAGAGTAGGCAGCTGCTTCTCTACCTCTGTGTGAGAGTGTGTGTGGGTGTTAAAATAAAGCGTTTAGGAGCAATCAGCAGATTGAAGTCGAGGAGCAAAATGAAAGAAGAATAAAACTAAAAGAAAGAATGAACACAACAACCGCAACAACGAAAAAAAAAACCCGAGTGGCGCAGCGTGCGGGACTCAGCTGTTCGGGCGCCACTCGCGAAGCGATGCGTATAATTCAATATTTGTTTTGCTTGCTTGCTTGCTTGCGCGTGTGGCAGTAGAGTACATAAACAAAATAAAGAAGAGAAAGTAAAAAGAGGAAGAGAAGGCAACAATGGCAACGAAAGGCAGCAACGAGAACACACGGGCTACAGCCACAACGCACTGAAAAGTCTGAATCAGGGGAAGAAAGACACACAAAAAAAAGAGCGACGGGAGTGGTAGCGGCAAAAATGGAACGCAGCGAAGGAATACTCGGGGAAAGCAACCACAGTCAAGTACACACAGACACGCAGGCTTTCTCAGAAAAAAAAAGCACAAGTACCCGAGACGCAATTGTCAACGACGCCTCCACACAAATGCGTGTTCGATTGCGCTGTCCGCGGGGGCGGAAGTACAGCGCTTCTTTGCTTCTTTATTTTATATTCTATTTAAGCCCCACTTCTGACTCTGTTTTACCACTTGTTTGTGTGTGTGTGGGTTTCTTTCCAGTTGTGGGGACTTCACATGAAAAGCGGTGAAGGAGAAGTTGTCAGAAAGTCGCAGATGCGAACGAGAAGAGCACCGAAGTGGCGAGAAATATATATTCAAAAGTTATTGTGCGTACCATCACCCACCGCGAGGAGCAAAGCCACATGGAACGTGTGCGTGTGTGTTGTACATGGACCGGGTGGTGAGGGCAATTGACGATTGCAAAAAGAAAAAAAGAGAGAAAGAATGAAAAGGCACGCAGAGAGGAGAGATAGAGAGAGGAGTGTGGGGGAGGTTGAGGAAAAAGAGAGAGAGAACGCGTCGCAACGGAAGACGTGCGTGCGTGTGTACGTGGCAATTCTGTTAGTGCGTCGAGGTGCTGTGCATTCGTTGGCGACGAGCGGCATAGGAGAAAAAGCCCGAAGCCGCACCCTTCAAGCACACACAGAGAGCCACGTCTCGTCACCACATACCTAAACGGACTCGTGCTAGTTCGGTGAAGCAGGACACTTTTTTTTTCTTTGCCTTTCTTCCCAACATCGTCGCGGTGAATGCAACGTATCGCTTCGGTTTTCCTTCCTGCGCACTTGACAGCACAAACGCGTGCCTCTAAAAAACAAAAAAGAATACCGTTACAAAGCTTTATACCATCATGTGTGTCATGGCGGCGTGAAGTGGCCCGGGAAAAAAAAAGCAATGAGTGCAGCACACATAAACACACACACACTGAGAGAGGCATCACACGAGTGGTCCACACGCGGCAGGGAAAAGAAGTTCGACCCGCAGTCGACGCAGCAGCGTGAAGAGAATTCGATCGCGTGCTCCGAGCCGCCGAAGGCAGCGCTCCAGCCGCCCTTCCACTTCATTCAGTGCGTGTCGCGCGTGCGTGCACTGCCGGTCGTAGCCCCGCTCTTCCCCTGCGCTCTCTTCCCTCACCTTTCCACCACAGAAAGGAGTCGGCAGCAGCGTGTCTGCAGTAATGGTGTTGGTGGAGCGTGCGCGAAGCGGCATGGTCAAGAGGCACACCACCACGAGTATGTCACGCACCACCTCGTGGAGCTGTGTCATTGCGTGGGAAAGCGGAGCGGGCGTCGTCTGTGCATCGTCGTCTCCGTCTGGCGTGCTGGTCTCACAGGCAACAACCGATGGTGAGGGCTGTTGCAGAGGTGACGCAATGTTTTCCTGCGCTACATCGCTCGGAGTTGTTGAGAAGAGACTCCGTACCTCCTTCTGCTGCGGCTCTGTTCCTTGGTACTTCTGCTTTAAGCGTTGATAGCAAGAAGAAGAGGGGAGACGACACGTGACGCGGCGTGCTGCTGTTGTGGCGGAGGCGTGCGCGGCCTCATCAGACAAAACCACCGTGCTGCTGTGAGCTGCATCGTCAGCGGATGATGTGGCGATGCCATCGGCGTCTACTGCTTCATCACCGGTGCTCAGGGCAGCCGAGAGATGCTGCGCTGGCCGAGGCAGTGGCATGCACGCCAACGCAGCTCCTTGCTGCTGCTGCCCTTCACCATCCCTCCCATCCATGTCGTCTTCCACCACCGCCACTCTTCCACTCTCGCTCTCCACGACACGGATTTCGTCACCGATGCGCTGCAGTGCGTCGAGGGTTTGCTGAAGCACAGAGGCCACCTCAGCGACCGCCGATGGCTCCGACACACGAGGCCCTGGCGGTACATACTGCGCATGCACGTCACTGCTGCTGCTATTGTTGCTGTTGCTGCGCATGGGCTCTCTCACTGCATCGCTCCCGTCTCGCTTTGCGGCTCCTCCGCTTTCTTCTTCCCCTTCTGTTGCTGTTCTTTTTGTGGAAAGCGGTCTCATGAGCTCACTCTGCCGCAACAACCGCGTCACTGCATCACCAGCTGTCAGCGGAGCGGACAAGAGCAGAAGCAGCAGGCGGAGTAGGTGAAAATGTACCCGAGCCTCCAACCACGCCAGCGACGGCACACATTCTGCCTTTCCCGTTGCTGAAGACCACCTCGCGACCTTGCGGTAGTCGATCTTCTTCTTCTGATTCATCGTGGCTGCATCCTCAGCACCACTGCCACCACCCTCTGTGTTCCACTGTGTAGATGCGTCGTCGAGGAGCAGCAAGGCCAGCTCAGCATTTCGGAGCGCCTCTGCGTAGTGCTTCGACCACACCGCGGCTGCGCTCGCCCGTCGCAGGGCGTGCAGGCAGAGCGGCAGCGTTCCGGGCTGCACTACCGGCCGCACCACCGGCCGAACCTCTTTTCCTCGTTCCACAGGTTGAGTTAAAAGGTCGTGTAAAGAGATAAAAGAGTGCGATGCTTGCCGTGGTGATGTCGACGTCGCGGCAGCAGCACTGGTGATGGTGGTAATGGTGTGCGTGACAGCGGCGTTTATGATACGCAGCGCGTCCTCTGTGCGACACAGGAGCGCCGCTGCTGCCACCTCCCACAGCATCTGCACCGTCGATGTCGGGCCGCGCGGCAACGCGATGGGCGTGTGCAGGGGAGGCACAAAGGATGATTTAAGACTTGATGTCGCACGATGTTGTGATGCGGGTGTGTCCCAGGGAAGCTCAAGACGATGGCGCTCCACAAAACCCGCGAGCTGAGACAGCAGCAACCACACTCGTGACGCGTGCGGCGTGGCAACGAGTGGCGGCGGTACCACTACGGCCGAGCCCTCCTTCGCCGCCGCTGCTGCTGCTGCTGTCGCTGTCACCTCCTCGAGGAACGATGGTGGGTAGACGACGTCTTGTTCGAGCAGCGGGTCGGCGAGAAGGACTCCACACGCCCGGAGTAGGTGTGTGACGCCGTGTGCGGCGAGCTCGGCAGCAGGGCTGCGCACCAGCCCCTCCGCCTTCTCCTTCTTCCCCGTCGGGGTGGCGTCACAGCCCAGCTGTGCCCGCTCTGCCGCCGCACCCAAGAAGAGACGACCTGCGTGAATGTAATCATGAACCTCCGCACACCGCACGGAGCGCTGCTGTGCCTCTGCCAGCTGCCGCCACTGCGTAAGGAGGGCAACCAACTCGTGTGGCAGACGCGGCCGGGCAGCTGCTGTTGCAAATGATGCGGCGGGCGACGCGCGGTAAAAGTGAGCCGAGGCAGCTGACGCCGGGGAAGCGCTGGCGCTCGCTGCGTGCATCGTGGCAGGTGCGCCGACCGGACTCGCCACTCGACTCGGCCCACCAGCCGCAGCGCTACTCGCACTCATTGAGCTGCGAAGACGGTGATCGAAAGAAGAGTCGAGGCCGTGCGGCGAGGCAGCGAAGCTGCCCGACATTCCAGCTGCCGTGCTGCTGCGCAGAAGCGCTGTGAGGCGTCGCGGGGAGGTCGACGCGACCGCTGCCGCCCATGCATGCGATGCGACACAGGAGTCGTCTTCTGCCTGGCTTGTATCTGTGGTGTCTCTCGATGCACTTAACGTCGATCGTCGTCGACGCATTCCATCTTCGCTCTCGCGACGCGCTTCTTGACAGCCGCCTTCGCGTTCCAGCAGCGTGCGCACCGCGTGAAGAATGCGATCGGTGTACACGATGCTTTCCTCGCAGACGGCAGCGTGCAGCAGCAGGGTCTCCGCCTCAACGATACGCCCACTCGGTGTCGTGCTAAGCTGATTCTGCTGCCGTGCGCGGAGGAGGAGGGCATCAGCGGCATCCATCGCTGCTCGTGCGGCCTGCTGGCCAGCAAGTGTAATAGATGGTGCTGCGACGCCACCGCTACTGGTGGAATTTGCGTCGGTTGAAGCGCGACGCAGAGGTGGTGGTGGTGATGGTGCAGCAGCTGTAGTGTCTGTTGTGCGACGTGCCGATGACTGCTGCTGCTGCTGCTGCTGCTGCTGCTGACGGCGCTCCACTGCCTGCTGCTTCAGCCGCGCAAACATCCGATCGAACCCCCCGTCGTCTTCTGCGTCGTCTCGGTCGTCGTACACCGATGCTCTCGACACGGCGGTAATGATGCTCCCGTTGCCCCCCTCTGCTGTTGTCCGCTTTGTCAGCGACGTCGTGTGGAAAGTCGTGTCGTGGCTTGAAGCAGGAGACGTGGTGAGCGTGGGCATTAGTGCGTGCGAGGATGAAGCGAGTGTGGGTCCAGTGCGTGTAGCAGCCGCAGTCGCGTGTGGGGTATTGTTGTCGCTGCACGCCGCGACGGCTGCGATGATTCGCGAAAGGTGTCGGCGAGCAGAGGAGAGGGGATGTGGCGCTGTTGTTGTTGCGCTCTCCTGCGAAGATGTCTCGGCGGTCAGCGCAGGCGGCAGCTCGGCCAAGGCTAAAAGATGGGCGAGAGATGCACACCACGGCACGCCACGCGCAGCATCCGGAGCAGCAGCACTCGCAAAGAGCTGAGAGAAGAAGGAGGTGGGGGCTGCAGGTGTCGCGCTTGCGGTGCTCGCCTCTCCGGTCGGCATAACAGCAGTCAGCAAGGAGGCGAGACGCTCATCAGCTGCGACGGACTGTGCGATAGTGCTGATACGAGCTGCCTCGGCCCGCCACGCGGAGTAGCTGAGCAGCGGCTGCGCGGCATCGCTCATCGATAACAACAACTTCCAATAAAAGGGGAAACAAAAGCCAGGTGGCAAATTATTGTGTTGTGCGTACGTGCGCTTAAAAGAAAATTGACGATGACGATAGGGTGGTCAGTGACAAAAGAGAAAAAGAAGCCGTTAGTAGTTCATATAAGAGAAAGAAGGGGGAGTGGTGCCGTGAAGGCAACCCACACTACTCATGACATGAGTGTGTGAGAGTGTGTGAGATGTCGAGACAATGTGGGGGAAAAAGAAAAGCAGGCAACGACAAACAACACAGGAAAGAGAGAGAGAGAGAGAGGAGAGAGGCAAATAGGAAGACGCTGTGCAGTAGCCGATGCAGGCAAAATAGGAAAAGTATAATAATACTTCTTCGACACGCGTGCCGCTGGCTCGGTTCTTGAGTGTTGTGCTTCCGCTCGCAGCCAGATACGCGTCTTAGAAGAAAGAGGTGCTAAGTGAGAGAGGCGACAGCTCAGGCGGCAGACAAGTGGTTCTGTTGCTGCACCTTTCCTCGCCTTTCTGAGGATTTTTCCGTAGCGAAGGAGACCACCACAGCGAGCAGGAGACGCACTCTACTGTCGAAATCCTATTTCTCTTCTTGTGGTGTGTTGGACAGCAACAACGGTTTAACGTCCAAAAAGCAGAAAAGAAGAAAACAGAGTTAACAACAACAAGAACAAATAGAAAAAAAAATTAAAAAACACAATTCTATCCAACCACGCCGGTCAAAGTGTTCGCGTTGATGCGCACGTGACTTCGTTGGCCTCACCCACCGCCCTCCTCTCCCTCTCCCTCCTCATCGCTTCCAGAGGCGAGGTGAAAGTTCAGCATTCCCGGCAAAGAGCCCGACGAGAGCGGCGTCTCCGTGCAGCTACCGCGGCCGCCATCCTCGGCACGTCCACCGGCAAGATATCCACTGCTGCTGTGAGTGCCTCGGCGACCCCAAGGCTCACCTGTGCATTGCCACGTGCGTGAGGTGCCAGCTGCTACTGCTGCTGCTGCTGCTAAGTTTGCGTCCGACGCGCCACTCAGCGAGGGAGCAGACGACGGCTTCGGTACGCCACGAACACCGCCGCGGTGCTGCGGGTGCAGAGAGTAACATCTGTGTCCGTAAGGGGTGTGTGTACCGTCCGCACCACCACCGCTACCACCACCAGTACTTGATAACTGTTCTTCGCCGTAGAGGTTGACCGGGGCAACACCGTGCTGCAGCTGCACGGAGCGGCGGTGCCAGAAAGAGTGCCGCGCGTACACGTCTCGCCAGAGCGTGAGCTGCGCGGGGAGAATAAAGCTCACCAGCGGTCCAACCACAACACGGTTGTGACGGAGAGAGAACTCTGGATTGATGTACCCCGACGAGTACAGCGCGTCGAGGGAGAGGGGAAGCAGACGGCGGTGAAAGCTTTTCTCGCCAACTCTGTTCTCTGCAACTGAAACCGGTTTTTCTGCTGCGCCGCTGTACCACCGCGTGGTGTGATCGAAGTAGTACACTGCGCGTGAAGAGGGCACGTCTCTCTGCGTGTGTTCTTGCTGTCGCTGCTGCTGCTGCTGCTGCTGCTGCTGCTGCTGTTGTTGGTGAGGTGTCTGTGAAGACGAGACAGGTGCGGGCGTGTCAACTTTGTGCATCGACACCGCGGGTGGTGTGTCGGCGTCGTCTGCGGCTCCTGCATGTCGCGTACTCGACGGCGGTGTTCGCAGTAATGCTGCGACGTGTGTTGTCGATCCGTCTTCCTCGTCATCGTCATCAGCGTTCACCAAGAACTGCGAGTCAAGCCGCTGAAAGGATGCCTCGACGGAGCTGAGTGTTGCGGTGAGACTCGCGTCTGGTGCGCCAGCTGCTGCTGTCGTTGTGCTCTGTGATGGGGTGTGGTGGCGCCATCGTTGGGCCACACGAGTGCCGAGGGGAAGCAGAGACGGCAGCGCCAGCCTCACGCGCCGCTGTTGCTGACGCTGCCGGTGACACGGCTGGACTTCGCACCGGCGCCACGGTTGTGGAAAGCATCAAAGCACACCACTGGCTCAGCGACAGCGTACCGTGTTGAGCCATCTCCTGCTCTACCTGCCGCTCAGAGTTCACTGCAAAGGTGCCGACGAGTCCGCAGTGGACGAGGTCCATTAACAGTACCATAAACTGCTCCGTGAACTCAAATGCAGCGGGGTAGAGACGCACGAGTTGATGGATGGCATCCAGCAGCTGCGCGAGAATGGGTGAGGCCTCGGACAGACAAGACGACGATGACGCGCCACCGCTGCCATCGCGTGCAGAGGAGGCAGCCGAGGCCGCAGCTGCGGACGCACGCGCTTCCATCTTCTGCTTCAGCGCAGCGGTACCGCCGCTCACGGTGCGCATCACACGCCGCACCAACGTCTTCCACATCTGCTGCTGCGCATCTTGCGCGTCGCCGTCGAGCGCTGAACCATCGCTCCCGGCCGCCATCACCTCGTCCCACAGATCCTGCCAGCCACCGAGGTCGTCTTCATGCAGGGCGTCCGCGCTGTCGTCCAGAACACAATCTTCTGTTGTCGTTGTTGCTGCTGCTGCTGCTGCTGCCGGTCCTGGAGCTGCGTCTTCACTCAATCCAGTCGCAGGGAATTCAGACGCACCAGGCGTTGCATCGCCTCCACCAACATCGTCCCGCTCCCCTGTCATTTCCCAACCGCCATTCACGTTGCCGCGCACCACCGTCGAGCGCTTTTGCAGCGGGTGCCCGAAGCACACCACCTCCCGCTCCAGCAGGATGCAAAGGCCCTCTACGGTGCGGTAGTACGGGTCAAGCAGCAGCTGCGTCAGCACACTCACCTGCGTGGTGCGGTCCCACCCGTCGGAGCAGTTGAGTAGCACGACGTGGGCGAGGGAGCGATGTGCGCTCGCTGCGAACGACGCTGTAGTGGAAGAGAAGGGAAGCGTAGTACCAGCACCAGCAGCAGCAGCAGCGCCGTTGCTGTGCTGGCGCCACCAAGCTGCATTGGGCTGCTTCACCCGCGACGTCCGTCTCCCTTCATCACCCTTCCTTTCCCCGCCACGACGTCCTACAGGCAGCCACAGACGTGTGAAGGCGTGCCCCACGATGTAGGAGAAGCAGTTCTCCATCGATCCGTTGTGCGCCATGGCAGGGACGTAGAGCGGGTCAGTAGGGACACCACACACGCGACGCGCTGCAACAACAGCGGTGTTCATCAAGCGGGCGAGGTACGATAGCCACTCCTGCTCTGCCTGCTCTGCGGCGGTTGCATCGATAACATTGCCGCTGCTCTTATATCCGCTGCTGAAGGGCAAAGCAAGCCGTGACGTTGGGGAGGAGGCTCCCGCTGTGGCCCCAGGCAGACCACTCTCACGACTTCTCTCTCCTTCATCCTCTCCGTCCTTGTTCGTGTCCTCTGGCAGCTGGACATAATTATTACCACCAGCACTGCTATCGCATCTGCTCACACCCGATGTTGCTGCTGCGGCGTGCGTCCGGTCAACACCAGAGCGGGCGGCAAGCGGAGCCTGCTGCACCACCCCAGGCCACCGCGGCCGCGGCTCCGCTCCCTTCACCTCACCCTCCTCCTCCTCTCCCTCTCCCGCTCCACCGTCTGCGCCGCGCGTCGCCTGCTGCTGCTGCTGCTGCTGCACACCACAATTCACTGGCTGCTCCGGTGTCGCCCGCTCTCGCTGGGTCGACGAAGGCAGCGCGGGTGGCGTTAGCGACGCTGCCGGACGCGGTGTCGCGGCACAGCGCTCCGCCGCCGCCACCACCGCCGCATACGGCGGCTCCCCAGCAGAGAGCACGTATGACACCTCGCCACCTCGTCGTGCCCCATTATCAATGCTGAGTCTGTAGGGCAGGTCGAGCATGGCGTGGCGCACACGCAGCCAGGCATGCCGGATTTCGTGTATGTTTGGCAGCCCCGCGTACTCGACAGCCCCGAATGGGTAGGAGAGCATATTCATGGTGCCGCCACCACGCACTGTGTTCGCCACGGCGTGGGTGAAGATGCGAAGATCCATGACAATCAACTGCTGCGGCGACACGCCAGCCGCGGCGGCAAAGGCGTTGAGAATAAGAAAAGGCACATCGGTCAAGGGCAGCGGAGTTGTGGGTGATGCCGCCGCTGCTGCTGCTGCTGCGGCTCCTGCACCTATTGTTGTTGCTGTTGTCGCCGCTGCAGCTGATGGGACAAAGATGTGCGCGATGGCTGGTTGCGCGCTGCGCACCAGCACACCACCTGTTGGGGCGTAGACGAAGGAGACCGCTTCCACACGACGCGAGACGCGGTGCTCGCCGGTCACCTCGCCGCATTCCATCGCAGCCGCGACAGGGGCCGGCACGACGAAGGCAGAGGGGTAAGTGGGGCAGAGGGCGTACACCTCGTTGGCACGCGTGAGAGCCCACCTGTCAGGGCACAAACCCTGCCGGATGAACTCACGTGTGGGGTCGTAAAGCCACCACGTGTCTGCCAGCCTGCGCCGCGGTGCAGCAGCAGCAGTGGGAGTGGTGGTCGGCTGCGCTGCATCGTTCGTGCCTCGCCGGTCTCCTTCCGCGTGCAGCATCGCCATGGCGACGCTGATGTTCTTCAAGAAGGACACCATGAAGGGTGAGGCAGCGCTTCCACGTGGCAGCACCTCTGCCGCAATAAGTAGGAGCGGCACCATGCAGCAGGGCCGTCGCGCGCTGGAAAGAAAGCGGTTGCCCCAGCAGGAGAGGGGCGTTGCGACGTGACCTGCCCGTCGCACGGCTGCCGCTGACGGCGATGGCGGAGAAGGGAGAGACGCGGTGCTGCCACCGCCCGATGCCGCAACGCTGGTACCGGGAGAGGAGGGAGAAGAAGAAGAGGAGGGCGTGGCGGAGAGTTGCGTCGACTTGTCTTGCTCTGCCGAAGAGGCTGCATCGTTACGAGCGGCTTCTCCCTCAACCACGGTGATGCTCGTCGACTGCTGACGTCTCCTCCCTTGCCCGACTGCAGAAGAAGATCGCAGGGGTGTCTCCAGAATGTGGTAGACGTACGTCAGCGTCGCCTCGTCGGCAAACTCCAGCCACACCGTCGGCTGCGATTTCGACTCGATTTTCAGCACCACCGTCGGCTGCGTCGATGTTGTGTTGGGCAGCGCGGCAGCCGCAGACGCAGCGAGGACGGACGCTGCTGCGGTGAAGGCGGTGGCGGTGGCGCTGCACGGTGCGCCGGATGCTGTTGCTGGTGTTGCGGTGGCAGCAGCAGCAGCAGCAGCAGCGGTGATGTTGTCGCGGGAGAATAAGTCAACGAAGGTGCCTGAGCGAGAGGGGCGGCTTCCGCTGTGGCCTGCGGTGCGTGATGCATAACCGGAGCGGAAGAAGCCACCCAAGTAGCTGTGCACGCCGTATCGAGAAACCTGTGCTGCTGCAGCACCACCAGCATGCAAACCACCACCCTCAACACTCTCCGTGTCACCTGGTGCTGTTGCTGTGGCCGTGTCACCGCCGCCCATGCTCAGCGCTTGCTGTCGGTGTAATTTATCTTCCAGGTAGGGACGCAGCGTGATGTGCGCGCGTGTGGGAGTCGAGGAGCCGCTAAGGTCTGCAGCCGAACCACTCGTCGCAGCTCCGTTGTTGGCAACGCTGCCGCAGTCGATGCCGCTCACGCTGTGGTGACGCGGCAGGGCAGCGTGCGAAGTAGACGGCGACGGGGAGACGTAGTGCCGCTGCAGCCGCTGCTGCTCCGCACGCAACGCAATCACCTGATCTTCCTGGTCCAAAAAGAGCTTGTGGGCGTAGCTCTCGGAAAAGACCCCACCGGTAGTGGTGCGGTGCACGGAGCAGGCGGTGACGGCGAGAAGTCCAACGCGTGGTAGCACGAGCAGCTCCGCTTCTTCCACCTCAACCTCGTCGTCTTCTCCATCTTCCGACTCCGTTACGTCATCGGCAATGGCCGCATTCGATGACACACGTCTGTCGTTGAGTTCCACAGTGGAGCGCTGACGTCGCAGGCGCTGCTGCTGCTGCTGCTGTGATGAAGTTTGCTGACTTCGCCGCTCTGCGTCACGCTGCATTTGCTGGCGGAGCCGCGCCTGTGCACGCCGCTTGCGCACCTCCGCCGTGGGAAGAGAGCGGATCACGATGTCCTGCTCCGTCACGTAGAGCCCACACACGGCGTTGTACAGCGTGGGGGCCTGCGTGGGGTCGCGACCACCGCGATGACCGCCGCCGCCACCAGAGCCACTACCGTACACCGCACTCGGAGCAGCAGCAGCTGCAGCGGCTGCCGTGCGGGTCACGTCCATCGTTTGCGCAAAGGCAGCCGGCGTAGGTGGAAGCCCTGCTGCGTTGTTCCCATCACCCGCAGACGGCGTATGCGCACCTGCTCCTCGTGCGACGGCGCCGCGAGCACCACGCCAGAGCACGCCAGCGCCATCGCGCATTAAACCAAAAAGAAGCTGCGGCGACGACGCACCGACAGCAGAGCCTCCGCCACGTCCCATCCCACCACCGTGGAGGTATTCGCTGTAAAATCCACCACCGCTGACGCCACCGCTACCACCACCGGCGCGAACTTCGTAGCGCTGCAGGTACGTCTGCATGTTTCGCCCGCATACGTCACCACTCGCACTGCCGCCTGCTGCTCCACCCCCACCACCAACGATGCTGCGGCGCTTCAGCTTCAGCGGGTCAAACGTGTAACACCACACCTGCACGTAGTACGGGAGCACGTTCAGTGCGTCGAGCGTCGCCAGAGAGGGGAGAAAGTCACCACGGTGGATGGCGTGGAGCCGTCGCTGCGTCGCTGCAAACTCCGCTGGCGCCGACGCGGAGAGCGTTTCTGCCAGCAGATCGGATAGCAGTGCGGTAAAGGCGGCAGCGCAGTGCTGACCGGTGCGTCGCGGTTGTGGTGATGGCGATAGTAGTGGAAGACCTGCTGCTGCTGTTGCTGTATTTGCTGTCGGTGCAGCTGCGTGAGAGGTCGAGGCGCTGTGTGGTTCATGCTTCACCTCCTGCGGTGGTGGTCGGCTGCCACTCGCGCCATCGCTGTCTGCGTCGTCGTCGTTCAGCAAAGGAAAGACACGGTGCTCTGACGCGATAAGCGAGGAAGAAGTGGACGTGAAGACAGCGCTTGGCGCGAGAGTCGGCTTCGTTGAGAACGCACGTTGTGTTGATGGTGCTGGTGCTGCATTGATGTGTGCAATACTGCTGTGCTGTTCTCGTTGCCCTTCTGGTTGAGCTAATCGCGGGCCTGTCGATGCATCAGCAGCAGCGGCAGCTTCAACGTGCTCACTCCCGCTCGCACTACTCTCCCACGACTCGACGCTGCCCAGCGGCGGTGGACGCTCTTGCGGCGATGACGGAGGGGCGGAGCGCAGGGGAAGGGCGGTGTGCGCGACGGACGGGAGTTCGGAGTGCGCGCGAGAGGAGGAGGAGGCGCCGCACACCAGCGAAGGGCGTTTTCGCGAAGCACTGCCACTACCACCACCTCGAGTAGTAGAATTAGCAGCAGCAGCTTCGGTAGCGAGTAGGGAGTCGGGTAGACCGGAACACGCACACGCGCTCTTCGGGGCACCGGATTGCGTGGCGGGTGGTCGCGTGTGCTTTGCTGCTGTCGCGCCTGCCGACGCAACACGTGCGCTGTCCTCCACTCCTTTCCAGTAGGCGAACTCTAAGCTGTGCGTTGGCACCACGTGCAGGAGCTCCACCACCGCTGCCGCTGCTGCTGCTGCTGCTGCTGTAGAACTAGAATCCACAGGAGAGCAGCTGACGTGACGAGGGATGGGTGCGCGGATGGTTGGTGCGTGTAGCGGTGCGCTTGGCGTGCGTTGAGGCACACGTGCTGTTAATGGTGGTGCGGCTGGTGCTGTTGCTGTTATGGTGGTAGTCGTGTAGGGCCGCCGTACGTCTGACACAGAGAAGCTGACGTGCGATGCGCTACGATTCCGTGGCCGCAGAGGCGCGGGCCAAGACGGCTGCAGCAGCGACGACGGAGACGACATGGGAGAGGCGGCGGACGGCGCCGTGCCGCGTGACGGACTGTCTTGACATTCTTCAGCTCTCGTAGCTACAGGCGGCGTAAGCATAATCGTTGCAGCGCTTCTTGCAGTCGTGATGTTGTTGCTGTTGTGTGTGCGGCCAAGGTGCGCGGGTGCGGAGAAGACGTGTGGTGGGTGCACTGAAGGGCAGGCAACAGCAGCAGGAGCAGTGGGCGGTCGCTGAGCTGGGTCCTGCACTGCAGTGGCGCCACTCCCTCTTTTTTCTTTATGGCTCTTCTCCTCCTCTCCGTCGCCACCGTCGTCTTCGTTCTCGTCTTCCTCGGCTTTGGACATCGCCTCAGCTTCGCGGCGTGCTGCCGCCCACTCACGCCAGATGTCTGACACGGTACACTCCACATCACACGTCTGCAACGCCGTCGCGGCTCCTTCTTTTTTCTCGTTGCTTCTGCCACTTAACTGTGCAGCGCACTCGTCATTACCACCACCGGCAGCGTTCGATCTATTAGAAGTGTCGACGGCTTCCTGAAGACTGTGTCGCAGTCGTCGCATCAGAAAGCCCGTCCACGCCTCTTCCACCGAAGCACTGCGCTCCTGTGCAGCGCAGCTCTTTATCTTCTCGTAGGTGCAGGCAAATTCGATTCCCATCGCGAGTTGCTCCACCACGACGACGGGTGTGCTGTGAAAACGAGCCGCCATCGAAGCTTCTTGACGTGTGGCATGAACCTTATCAACGGTGGTGGTAGCGGTGGTGGCAGTGCTCGGCAATGCGTCGTCCACGTGTGTGTTGGGAGCTGCTTCAGGCACCGCAGAATGTGCTGTAGGCACAGGAGAAGAAGGAGAAGGAGACGTACGCGGTGTCGCGTGCATGTTGGTCTTCGACAGAGCAGCAAGAGGAGAGGCATTAGCGGCTACAGGCGCTCCGGCATCGCCAGAGTGCGTTGCGTGAAGCTGCTGCGGTGGTGATCGTGGCGACTTCTGGTGCTCGCGTGTTTGAAAGAAGGCTCGACTTATTTGCGTCGGGGTGCCGAGAAACAACGCGGACGCCTCCTCCGCATCGCGAGCCGTCTTCGCTTTTTCTGCCGGGCGTTGCAGCGACAGCCGCGGACGATGATCGTTGCCCACGCCTCTCCGGCCTTGCTGCTGTGACCTGCGAGCTGCAGGCGTTGCTGCGTTCGCGGCGTCAACACTAGTGTCCTCTCTCAGCTTCTTTGCACACAAGTTGACAGGCATGCGCAGCACCCGGTGCCAGAATCCAAAGAGAAGGCGCAGCAGCGAGCGCACCGAAGGACGCGCAGGCGATGCAGCACTGCCGGTCGTTGTGCTGCTGCGTCGTGCCCAGCGGGGATGGACGTGGAGGGCGTTGCGTGCGAGATGGATGAGCAGCGCGCTGTTCCACCGACTAAGGTTGTGGAGAAGAGCGGAGGGCGAGTGCTGCTGTTCCGAGGCTGCTGCTGCTGCTGATGATTCTGTTGCTGCTGCTACGCACAGCGCGGCCTTTCCCTGATCTTCCATCAATGCCGTGGTTGGAGCAGATGCAGTAGCGGCGCCGTCGGCATCATCTTCCGCTTCTCCGTCCGCTTCCTCCCCGCTCTTCTCCGCATGCCGCACACCGACTTGCATCGGCGGGATCGGCCACACATCCCGACACGCACCCAAGACTAACGCTGGCGCCTTCAGGCTTTCTTTTAAATTCTGACTGGCGGCGTCACCGCCGGAAACACGCGACATCGAGCGCTGTGGCAGGAGATGCAGCAGAGTTGACAGCGCAGACGCACTCGGCGGCGCAAGTGCGAACAGGCGCCGTACTTTTTTTCCGCTTTCGCCACATACTTCTTTGACGTCCGTCGCGAGAAGCAGCGTGGAAAAAAAAGGTGAGTCAGTGCTTGTTTGACGCTGCGCGGCGCACCACCGCTGCAACTTACAAGCGTCGTCGAGACACTCATCTTGTGTGTTGGAGTTGGGGTGTGCGGTTTCGATGAAGCTGGCGACGCAGACGGCAGGCACCATCAGCAACGAAGGACAGCCAAGAGCCTTGAGCTGCTGCCATGCACGCGCCACAGCGGGGGTTGACGTGGCCTCACTGCTGTTCGTGTCGTCACGATTGCTGCTGGCAGAGAGGTCCAATATGAGAAGCACGTTTACGAGATCGAGGTCGGGGACGGCGATGCACCCGCTCCGCAGCTGCGGCGGCGAAGGATTAAAATCCATGCAGGACTGCATGGCTAAGTGGTTGTAATAATACAAAAAGGGTTCGAATAGAGAGAGAGAGGGAGGGACGAGGGCAAAGAGCCAAGCAATACCATACAATATTAATAATATTTTACCCTCTGTCTTAGGAAGTGTACAGCAAATAATACAGTCAGCAGGTATGTAAGCCAAACAGGGAAGCAACAACGATGAGAACAGCAGTAACAACACAGAACGCAAAGAAAGTTATGTATTTAAAATAAAGTCTATATTCCAGAGCAGGAGAGGGGTACAATAGCGTTGCTCGTGTACGTGCGCGTGCGCGTGTATGTGGGCGGCCAAGACCGTAGAGTCGCTAGCAGGATAGGGGAAAAAAAAGGAAAAAAAGCTAAAGAAGAAGACAACACGTATGTAGGAGAGAAGCAGTATGTAAAGAACAGAGAAGCAGCAGGAGGAAGAAAAAGAGAAAGTGAGAAAAATGTTGCGGTAGCACCGACCGATACACAGAGAGAAAATGCTAAAATAGCTTTGCAGAAGAGCTAAAGGTCACGATGGTGTCGCTGGTTGGGAAAAATAGAACACAAACACACAAAGACACCAAAAAAGAGAAGAATAAACGAGAATATTAAAGACAATGGTGACGAACAACAGATGGCAACGCGAAGAGCGTGGGAAGTGCGACAGCGGGCAGTCGGAGAGCGGTGAGTGCTCCTCTATTTGGGCTGTGTGTCGGTTCAGTGTTTTTCATTTTTTTTTTTCAAGGGAGAGAAGCGATGATTGTGTGAGGAAAGAAGTGGTGAAAAGAAGAAAAGAAGAGAATACATGTGGGAGAAGACGCCGCAAATGCGTCGAAGCGCCATCGCCGCAGAGTAGTCGAGCATGCGGCAGATACAAGTCGATACGTTGAGGTGGATCTCATTGAATGTAGAGCCGCAGTATGTACTATGCATTCTTTACGCTTCTGCTTTTTCTGTGCGTCTTCGCAGAAATTTTTACAGGTCGCTCCGATACGAAACACCACACCCAACCGCAATACTCAAGCACTTAGACTACGGTGCGTGAAGATAGAAAAAAAAAAGTGAGGAGCACTCAACGCACAGCATCATCCATGTCCAGGTAACATTAAAAAAGCTTTCCCACATGAGCCGAATCTCTCTCTCTCTCTCTCTCTCTCTCTCTCCATCACGCACCTTCCGCGAGAAGGACAAGAGTAGAGCAGTCTGCGCGCGTGTTCCTCAGCTCACTGGCGCTTCTTGGTAAAGGCATCCGCATCAGCAGCGCCATCACCTTCTGCTGCTGACCTTACCTCGTTTGTCGGTCCTTCCGCACTCGCAGCAGCCTGCTGCATCGCCTGCACCAGCCGCTCCCCCTCTCTCTCCAACTTCTCTCGCTGCCGGCGAATGCGCTTCCGCGATCGCAGCGCCGCCGCGTCCTGCCGCCCCATGCGAATCATAATTAACACGGCATCCACCAGCATCATCGTCGCCAGACCGATCACCGCGTAAAGCGTGCACCACTCCGTGGAGAGGCTGCGCAGGTAGCCGATGTAGTAACCCACACCAGCGCCGGTGAGCGCCATGATCTGGATATCGAAGCCAATGGACGCGTCGCGGAGGAAGAGCGCGTACGACTTGGCGTTGCGTTCTGCGCTTGCGCCATTGCTGTTGCTGCCGCGGAGTCCACCAACACCACCGGATGGAGAGGAGAGAGGAACAGGTGCATGCATGCGTGACGGGTCCAGCACACCGTAGTCCCCGAGATCCACCGTCGCTAAGGAGCTGCGCACTGCTTCCTGATGCGCAGCTGCCGAGGCCGCCGCCGCGGCTCCAGATGTCGACGGCGCGGCACCGCCTGCCGCGTTGCGCAGTGCCGCCTCTGCCTGCCCATGCGCTCGCGTGGCCAACAACGTGTAGTAGTACTTGTTCGCCGCCTCGTCGATCGCGTCGACGCGAGCGTTCTTGCGCAGGCGATCTGGGTTATCATCCAACACCGTCTCCGCAGGACTGATCACCAGAGAGACGGGTGCGACGTCACTCTTCTTGCTGTTATCTACAAAGACGCACGCATCATTGTGCTGACGGCGGTTTTCGCGACAGCGTGCGGCCACGGCAGCCATCGTTTCTCCTGGATACATGGCAGCCACAAGATCCCATGGTAGCAAGAGGTCAAAATCGTTGAAGCACACCGCGATCGCTGGCGATGCCGCCGCCGCTGCTGCTGTCGCCGCCGTGCCAACCATCTCACCGCCCTTCAGCACCTGCTCCTTGCGCAGCTGTTGCAGCCGGAGCTGCTTGCAGAGGTACACCACACTCCACAGCGATACAAGGCTGCGCACGATAAGAGCGAGGGAGCGAGGCTGGCGCAGCGCTGCAGCGCGTTTGGGATGGGCGAGCGCTTCGAGTGCGAGACGGAGTGTCGCGAGGGGACCGGTCTTGATGGTGGATGGCTGCACGGGACTCCTCGCCTCCGCGCCAGCAGCTGCGCTATCTGGCTTCAGTGTGTTTGTTGTTGTTGTTGCTGCGGCTGTTGGTTGGTGCCGATGACGCAGAAGTTCGTCCAACCGTGCGCCGGCGTTGTGCGAGTCGTCGCGCTGTCGCAGGGGTGCGTTGCGTCGAAACAGAGAAGGCCGGGCAGACGGAGATGAAGATGACTCGTTTTGTGTTGTCGCTGCTGTCGCGGCTCCGCTGGAGGCATCCTCGGTTGTCGTAAGCTCCCCGCAATACCACATCACAGCCTCCTGCACACCACCTATTGCTTCGGGCAGCTGCAGCGACGGGGGCAGAGCAGTGCGTGTTCGATCCTTGTTCACGTCTCCGTCCTCCTGCCGGAGCAAGAGCTGCTCCTGCGCCACGAGATACACCCACACGGCGTTGTCGAGCTGCGAGGGCGTCTGCGTGTGGACGAGGCTGCGCAGACGCTGCTCGATGAAGTCACGGATGTCTGCCGTTAAGCCACTGCTG
The DNA here is from genome assembly GCA_000331325.2 of Crithidia fasciculata. Taxonomy (NCBI): domain Eukaryota; phylum Euglenozoa; class Kinetoplastea; order Trypanosomatida; family Trypanosomatidae; genus Crithidia; species Crithidia fasciculata. Next base: position 127,238 of record CM003408.1, on the reverse strand, counting down.
TTGGTGGTGTTTTGGGGAGAAGCAGCGACGGAGGCGTCCATCACCTCGCAGAGAGCGGGTGTGACGGCACGTAGGTACACCATTGCGTGCGCGTGTGTTTGTGAGTATTTGTGTGTGTTTGGTGAATCGTGAAAAAGACACTAAGCGATGAGTTACAAGCAGCGCTAACAAAAAAAAAAAGGAAGCTGTTAGACAGCCGCGATGCACGTGTTCAAAGCACATGACGCAATGCAATGTGTATAAGAGAGAGATAGAGGAGGAGGTAGAGAAGGTCGCGAGGGCACATCCATCAGATACAAGACGAAGAGTGCGCATAAAAAATATCTTTTCATGCCTTTGAAAGCAGAAAAAAAAAAACACTTGTTCATTTTTTGCTCTCACTAAACGCACCAGCAGTGAGATGGAAAGATGGCGAAGAGAGGGCTCTCCCACCGCACCTCCCTTCGCCTGCCCTCAAGCAGATGGCAACGGATGTTGTCTGTTTCGTTCTGATGCTACAAGCGAGACCTTATTGATGCATTACCTGCGCGTAGAGGTTCCCCTCACAAGCTGAGCATTCAAGAATAACAAAAGCCAAGGAAGAAGCACGCATTTTTTCTAAATATAATCAACCATAATGCTTTGATAGCACACCCATACAAAAAAAAAAACACAAAGAGGAACAAAAGATGCAAAGGCGTACGTGTGGTTTACGCCTCAGCCAACACCGCCGCCGCCTGCTGCGCGTAGGTGGCCATCACCGTCCGCATCCCACGCGCCACCGCCGCACTCGACGCCGCCGCGTCGCCGTAGGGCAGGTGCACCGCGACCACCGCTGGTGCAGACGAGGTGGACTGCTCGGCCGCGCCATGCCGACGCTCCCACCGCTGCCAGAAGAACTCCTCCAGCTCTGCTGCTCTCTGCGTCGACACACCATCATCATCATCATCACCTTCATCGCCGTCATCGGAACCAGGAGAAGACAGCAGACAGAGCAGTACCCCCGCCACGCTGTTCATTGTCTTTGTGCCTCCTTCTCCACCGACATTTGTAACGTGACTCTCTACAATCGAGATGAGCGTACGTCGCGTGGCAATAATCGCGGCGGCGTCTGCGACGTCGACAGCAACGACGGCGGTGTAGTGCGCGTATGCCATGGCGGGCGTTGTCGTCATGGTGTGCGGCAGCGCCGTATTATCCTCGTTGCCCTCCGCGTCGAGACGGACGCCACCATCACGACGCACACGCAGACGCGGCAGCGTACGCGCATCGCAGGCGTACAACCCAACGCGCGTCGCCAGCGGTACGCTGCACTGCACACGGCTCCTCGTTCCCCCGTGCGTACTACGAAACACAGAAGAGGTGTTCGCATTCACTGGGATGTGGGTGAGATTATCGCGTTGGTAGAGGCGCAACACCGGTCCGCTTGTTGCGTCTGCACTGGTCGGCTGTTTCAACCAGAGCATTCGACTGTTGTGCTGACTCGCGTAGGGGAGTGCGGCGTCGTCCCCGTTACTGCGTTCTTCTTCTGCTGCGTCGAGCAGAACAGGCGAGGGCAGCAGCAGCTGTGCAAGCCAGCGCTCCTTCGCCTTGTAAAACAACGTCTCCAGCGCGTACTGCTGCTGCTGCAGCGTATCTCCCTCGCTATCCACACAAGAGGAAGCGTGTGCGTGCCACTCGCTGCTGATCAGCACAAAGGTACTCGTGAGCTGCAACACGGCAGCCTCGGACGGTGGCGTCGCACTCGCGGCAACGCGCGAAGGTGTCCACGTCACGTACTGCCCGATCGACGCGTCAAAGACGACGCTCGAGTCATCCCCACCGCTGCCACTGTCGTTACTGTCATCACTCGCGAAGGCAGTTGTTGCAGCAGTAGCGGCAGCGGCAGCATCCGTGGCGGCATCCATCGTTGCTGCGATCGCCTTTGCCACTGCATCGGCGTGCACCCCACCATGCGAGTGAATCTGCGTGCCAACGAGTCCTCCGTTGCCACTGTTTGTGTTCAGCGCGGCTGCGAGAGCGACAGACAACGCGCGGCGACCTCTCACGCCTCCGAGCGCGTGCGGCTGTGCAACAGACATTTGCCGAGACGCAGACAGCACCGAGGGAGCAGCAGCAGCAGACGCGTGTGTGCGTCGTGACGCTCGCGCGGGTAACAAAACAGGAACAGTGCCGGATTCCACCGCCATCATCGTTTCAACTTCATATCGGGCGATGCGCGCGGCAGAGCAGCCGCGGTTGAAGCGTGCCGCCCAGACCTCCGTCGAGCCTGCATGCGGCGCACTGCGTCGACACTGCGACATCGACGATGACGCGTCAGACGAAGCACCAGACGTCGTCCACAGCTCTCCGAGCAGCAGGGAGGAGGAGTCCAGAGAAGCTTCCGAATTTATTGGTGCGTGGGCCGCGGTGTCCCACAGGAGCAGGCCGTACTCACTCATCGACCCACGCAGCACGGTGGTGGTGAGCAGCTCCCTCGCGCGTCGCGCCAGCGTGCGCGCCAATTTCTGCACCCGAGCCGCAGTCACGCTGCTCGACGCCCGCGCACGCAACACACAATCTGCTGCGGTCAGCAGCGCTGTCTCATCCCCTTCGGTGAGCTGCGTCCACAGCTCCAAATATTCCTCCACCAGTGGGACGCACACATCAGCGAACACATTCACCTCGCTCGGTGCCAGGTACAGACTCAGCTGCGCGTAGCGGTGCGCGTCAGCAGCGGCACCGACTTTTTGTCGCTTCAGCAGACGCTCGCGTTCCTGCTCCGCAACTCCAGCTTCACTGCTGCTGCTGCTACTGCCGGCTGCATCGCGACTTTCATCGCTACCACTGCGGCGTCGTCGACGGGTGGGCATTGCGTCGCGCGGCGTGAAACTCTGTGAGACAATTTCTGCTGACGGTGGTGGTGATGCAGGTGCGGGCGATGCCGCACGCTGAGGTGCAGTAGCAGCAGCATGAGGGGGTAGGTCGACCTCATGGTTCGTATGCGTGCTGCTCATGGACTGCGACGCGCCTCCGTCACTCGCGTCGCCGCTCTGCACGTCGCACTCCTCCACGTCACTGTTGCTGTTGCTGTTGCTGCTGCCGCCGTCGTGGTTCGCGTGGACACGAGAGCGACGCTTCAGGTGGCTGTACTCCAACATCGGTGCGCTGCTGGTGCTCCGGCTGTTGTTGTCACTGTCGTTGCCGTCGCTGGCGTCGTGCCGTGCGGCACCGCGACTCGCAGTGGTAGGTGTAGTGGACGCATCCGTACCCACTGCTGCTGCTGCTGCTGCTGCTGCTGATACTGCTGATACTGCTGATGCAGACGCAGACACACCGGTGGGTGCGGTGGGCATCGTTGTGTTGAAGCGGACAGGTGGTACAGCAGCCTTTGCAGCCCCGAAGACGAACGACGGCTGCCCCGGCCTACCAGGGAAGAGAGAGGATGCGGAGGAGGTCGTGACGGGTGGCTGAGGCTCAACTGTTTCCGCCGAGTCTTCTCGAACTTCGCTGCCACTCGCACAAAAGCCGTGCGCGTTGTTGCCCTCGCCGCCGACAGTAACGGAGGCCGGTGACTCCACCGTGACGTGTGAGTTCTGCGCGTTGCAGCGGTCTTCGTTGTTGTTGCTGCTGCTGTTGTTGTTGGCGCTGTCGCTGTCAGCCCCTCCGTTTTCCGCATTCCCGTACGAGTCGGGCAGCGGCTCCACCGTGCAGACGCCGGTCAGTGGGAGGGAGAGACGAGGAATGTGTGGCAGAGGCGGCGGCGCGGAGGATGCTGCTGCAGCTTCTGCTGCCTTGCCTTCTGTGTTCTGGTGCTGCTGCACTGCCTTGTCTGCTGCAGCTGCCGCGTAAAGGGTGTTGGAACTCACCGCACCGACGAGTTTGTCTGCGGCTGCGATCACCGCCAACACACTCGCATCGACACCACTTGCACCATCCGTGGCTGATGGCGCACGAGCGGCTCCCGCGTGGGCATCACTACTGCCGACGACGCTGCTCGTGCTGTGGTGATCAGCGCTGCGGCCCTGCAGTTGCCGCAGCACCGTCTGCGCACGCTCGTAGGCCTCGTCATCCACGTTCGCTTCCTCCTCTCCCTCGCTCTCAAACTCGCTGTTCACGACGCTGCTGCACGTCGACGCAGACTCCGCCTCCTTCGCCTCCACCCACGCCTCTTCTCGTTCATTCATCGCTGTCGCGTTATCATCTGGTGCTGTCCCCGCGCGTGCGTCTTGCCAGTTGCGTGATTGACGACGTACGCGTCGACAGCGGCGCAGCATCGCACTGCGGTGACTCTGCAGCTCTGCAAAGAGAGCCGGACTTGCATCGACCAGCTTCAACTCGCGCACATCAGCGTTGTAGGGTGGGCAGTACACCTCTAACACCTCCATCAAGTTGACCGGGCAGCCAGAAGAGCGGAGGAGTTCTGCCTCTGGCGTTGCTGCAGCAGCTGTTGCTGGTGGCGCTGTTGTTGAGAAGGGAGAAGGCGGTGCGGTGTGCGTAGCCGCGGAAGGAGAGGGAGTGCCGTTCCTGCTTCCCTCCTCTCCTTCTTCATCTTCCTCTTCATACTTGTAGTAGCTGTCGTCGTCGCTGTTGTTGTCGTACGCACCGCTCGCACTTCTGCTTCGGTCGTCGTCTTCGTCAGCGTAGTCCTCCTCGCCTTCTCCCTCAGCGCTGTACCGGTCATCCCCGCTCTGTGGACTCTCGGAGGAGGGGCGAGAACGCATGCGGGTGGCACCACGTCCAGCGGGAGATGCATCGCTGCGACCAGCTGTCAGGCCTGTTGCTGCTGCTGCTCCGTCGTTCCTCTGCGCGTGACTCGCGCTCGCAGCGGCGGCACCGGCTCTCGCAAGCCCTGGCGCGTTTGGGAAGCGGGCGTACGCATCGTGCCACACACGAAAGCCGAAGAACTCCGGGTAGGTGGGGAAGAAGAGGGCGTGCTTGCTGCGGCAGCGATCCTCCAACTCTTCCGCCGTCACCAGCGGCTCTGAGTTCCTGTGGCAGAGGTTCAGATGCCAGACAGCAGTCTGCTGCTGCTGCTGCTGCTGCTGTGGTGCAGACGCTGACGCAACGCTTCCCTCTACTACTGGCGCGGGTAGCTTCAGCTCCAGCTGGTCTGCCAGCCCCATCGCCTTCAAGAACAGCAAACAGTGCGCAGGCTCCATCATCAGCTGCGATGCCAGCTCGTCCACTACGACAGCGCTGCGCACACGCAGGTTGGGATACACGTAGAGGTTCGGCAAGACAAGATCCAGCACAGCGCGGTAACGCGCGTAGGTGAAGGACTGAAAGACCACCGCGCGCTGCAGCGGCGTCAGCTTCAGCGACTTGCACAACGCAAAGAAGTCGAACCAGCGTCGCGTTGACCAGCAATAGATGAGCTCCAGCGCAGCGCGCACCGGCTGTGTGTCCAGCATGTACGGCTGCCGCTCCAGCTCTCGATTTACCTGCGCAAGGTTCACGCTCTCGGCCGGGGATTCCGGGCACAGGCGCTCCTCCCCGTTGACGTGGACCTTGTGGAATCGACAGAAGGTGGCCCGGTCCTCAACCTTCATCTCTTGATTCAGCCCGTAGAGCAGCAGCAGCACCGAGAAGAACTCCGCGTTGCGCTGACGCTGCTCGGCGCGGTAGAACACCGTGAGGTCGGTAAAGCACTGCGACATCGACTCGAGAAACTGTTTCTTGTCCTGCATGAAGCGCTGACACCCTTTAGGCGTGAGGCACAGGTAGGCGCCGCCGACGGCCAGGGCAGCGGCGGTGAACTCGAGCCACCGCACGCGGCGCACACTCTCGCGATGCAGGCCGCTCGTCGACAGCTGTCGCCCGCTCTCGCTGTCCACGTAGCCCTTCAGACTGACGTTGCTCGGGGGCAGCTGCGGTGCCCAGGTGGTGCGAATCCCGCGCAGGCGGTCCCACAGGTAGCCCCAGATTCGGAAGGGTTCCGTGTACACGAGCGGCGTGTGCGGGCAGCGCAGGTAATGCTCAACCAAGAAGTGCATCGTCTTCTCGAGCGCGAGTGGCGTGCGCTGGAAGTGGGGGTCGATGATTTTACCAGCAGCAGAGCGGCTGTAGGGCTCCACCTGCGCCGCAATCGCAGGCGCGTACGACGACGCTGGTGAAGAGGACGACGAGGAGCGGAGGGAAATGTTCTCGAAGTCTTCGCGACGCTCTCGCTGCGTTGGGTCACCGCCACAGAGGCCCTCGTAGCGTCCCCGCACGAGCGGCTTCGCGGCCCAGACGTCGCGCAGCTTGCAGTACTCAGAGAAGGGCATGAGGGAGAGGGTGGCGGCGATATCGGCATCGTGATAAGGATGAAGCGGTTGCTGTTGGACATCTTCGTTGTGCTTGTTGGGCTGGGTGTTGGCGTGCGGAGTCGCAGCGGTGGGCTGTGAGGCGTGCGGTGTGAAAGAGGACTGCATCGTGTTGCTCTGAGTGAGCACGTGTGCGCTACCTCTAACTCTCTCTATATATGTCTGTGAGTAGATTTGGAGAAAAAAAAAACCTATCGTGGCGATCAGCGGCAACGGGAATAGATAAGGACAAGGAGAGAGAGAGGGCGTGTGTGTGGAATACTTAATAGCGTAGAGAACCTAAAGCGACATTCAGGCAGAGTCAGCAACTGTCGTATTTCTGCTATTCGTTACAGTCTTTTTTAAATATTCGAGGCTTCAAGAGAAGAGAGAGCACCATGCGCAACAGTCAAACTTTTTTTTTTGGTATTTTTGTTTTTTTTGGCAAAAAGAAAGGCGTCGTGTCGAGGGGAGATGAAGAGAGAGAAAAAAAGTCGATGCGAACACGTCTAAAAAAAAAAGAAAAAAAAAAGTGTATCAGTCGAACACACGCACCACGGCAGAGCGCAGGGTGGCTTCACAGACGTGCGCCACACACGCCGCCATCCACGTGGCGAGCAAATTCGACTCTGCCCTTCTCGCAGCAGCAACACCCGCAGCAGAGGTGTCCTCCATTTCTTGAATTGTGCGGCTTGACGCGACGCCGTCAGGACACCGCAGCGACTTCATCCAACGTAGCAGTCCCGTCGCCAACAGCAGCTCCTCATCTCCATCGATTTTTCCATTTTCTTCATCAACAGGATTCACCTTCACGCCTCGCTGTTGATGCGTGGGTGCTGAGGCTCTGTCGTCAGAATTGATAGTGAGAAGCTGCATTACGTAGCTATCCAACCCACCTCGCAGCTCCTGCAACTCATCAGGCGACATCTCGACTGGTGCGTGCAGCTCCAGCGCTGCTCTGCGCCACACATCTTCTGGTGCGTCGTCGACAGGAAGAGGAGCAGCAGCAGCAGCGGCAGCAGTCGTCAGGTCCGCCCAGCCGCCTGCAAGTCCCAACAGCTCTCGCGCAATTTCATCGCACTCCACCTCCACCGCGTGGGCAGCTGCAGCTTCGACATCTTCATCTGGCTGATGACACGAGCCCTTCGGCTGTAGTACAACACCGAAAGGACCGCCACTATTCACAGCTCCTGAATACGCGAAGGGAGAAGGAGAAGAGCGAAGAAGAGGTGCGTGCGAGTCGCAGTGGACGCAGTACGGTGCGTCACCACCCGTTGCGTGTGCCTGCGCAGCCATGTCACTCGCCGTCGGCGCCACCGCAGCAGCAAACACCGTTGCAGTGGCAAACGCGTTGTGTACTGTCTGCGGCAACTCTTTGAGGAAGCAGGTCAGTTGCGTGCCGACGAGTGCGGCACAGCGCTGTTGTAAATGTTGCAGCTGCTGCGTGTGCTGCTGCGTCAGAGTGTCCCGCTGACTTTCCATTGCAGATGTGTGGCGCCGTTCCGCCTCGCTAGTGAGCTTGTCAATGGCACTCTGCGCCTCTGCACGAAGGGCCAGCGTGAGATCCTGTTGATGCTTCTCCGCGTCGCTGCGTTGGTCGTTCAGCGCCTTACGTGCCGCCTCCAGAGCCTGCTGCTGCAACTTTCTCTCCTGGACGAGGGTGCGGACGGCAAGGCGCTTCGAGTTCAGCTCATTTTCTTGTGTGCGATGGGCGTGGAGGAGGTGCTGTAGATCGTGATGGAGGGCAGCGAGTGCGCGTAGCGTTGACGTCTCCATTGCTCCTTCGCCGCTCTTCACAATCGATGCCTCCTGCGTAACATGGATGCGCTGCAATGAAACGCGTGCTGTGCGACGGCTGTGGTGCATTCCCGCTGTATCCCGTGCGTCGTGGCACACCGAGGAGGGAGGTGTGCGGGTTGTGCTGACGGTGTCGACGGCAGACATAGGCACCGACTCCGCAGTAGAGGAGGCAGCCAGTATCGACGACGATGACGATGACGACGACGCGGAGGAGGAAGCAGAAGCAGAAGAGGCGCGTGATGAGTTGTTCTCCTCGGGCTGGCGAATACGTGCTGTGTTGTCGTTCATCTCCCTGTGGCAATTTGCTCCGTTTGCCTTCTTCTCAGTCCTGTTTAATAGAGCACCGCGCGTACGCGCAGGCACGGACGTGGCTGTGGAGAGGCGAGAGCGATCGTGACGCGTGCCCAGCGTTGATGCCTGTGTCGTGGCGTCCCCTTTTAACAGTGACACAACCTTCTCGAGTGCATCACGCTCCCTCGCCTGCCGCTCTGCTGCTCGTTGTGCCGCCTCCTGCAGCGTACGCCGCTGCTGCTCTACGCGTTGGAGCTGCCGCGTTGTCAGCAGTTGCGACTGCAGGGCGTCTTTCAAAGCTTCTTTTGCGTCCACCAGACTTGCAGTGAGCTGCGATGCCGCCTCTTCTGCGCTGCGCAGCTGACCGGAAAGTTGTGTTTTATCTTTCGTCAACTCCGCGGCTTCTTCTTCCTGCTGCCGCAGCGCCGATTGCGTGTCGTGCAGCTCCTGCTGTGCTGCCTGCAGCGCGCTGCTCTCCTCTGCCAGCTGCTGCTGCGTTCGTATGCAACGCTCTTGCAGGGCCGCCTGGACCTCCTGGAAGAGCTGCTGCTGCTCCAGCAGCTGCGCCTGCGCCTGCACCGATGTCTCGCGCAGCCGCTGATGCACAGCATCCTTGTCGGCCAGCGCCTGCGTGAGCTGCGAGACAACTTCGCGTCGTTGTGCTTCAGCCGTCAGCAGCGCATTTTCCACCGCTTCACTGCCTTTCATGCAGCCCTCGACTTGCCGAAGAAGATGGCGATGTTCGTCGTCGTGCTGCTGCAGCATCTCGCTCACCTCTGTCTCCTTCGTGTGCCGCAGCTCTGCAATTTCCTCTTCCCGCGCTGCCGCATCGACGGCGAGTTGTCTCACCTGCTGCTGTAGCAGCTGCACCTGACCTTCCAGCTGCACCACCTGCTGCTCTGCGTGTGCGTGCTGCAGAGTCGTCGTTGCCAGCGACTCGGCCAGCTCCCGTGCCTCGGCGCGCTGCACCGCCACCACCTCCTCCGTGCGCTGGTGCACGCTGCGCAGCTCCGCCAACGACGTCTGCGCCTGCGCGGCGTTCGCCTTCCACTCGCACAGCTGCGCTTCGAGCTGCTGCTGCTGCGCTGAAAGACGCTGGACGAGCGCTGCTTCGCGCTCCGTGCGGGTATGAACCTGCGCCTCTGTCTCACGCACCTGCCTTCGAAGCGCGTCGAGCATCGTCTTCTGCTCCTCTACTTCGGTGCGCCACTGTTGCTGTGCTGCCGCGTGTTCAAGGCGCATCGCTGCCTCTCGCTGCCGCGCCTCGACGACTTGTCGCTGAAGGGCATCTTGCTGACTCACAGAAGAAGTTCCCACTGCTGTTGCCGTGCGCAGCTGCCCTTCTAGTTGATCCGCCAAGGCGCTCACCTCCCGCTGCAGCCCGGCCAGCTCCAGCTTGTGTTGCCGCTCTTGCCGACGCAGCTCCTTGTCCTTGGTCTTCAGTTCACGAGAGAGGTGGTCGATGTGTTCGCGCAGGGTGCGCTGGTCTTCACGCTTCTCCTCCTGCAAGGATTCGAGCTGGTACTCGAGCCGAGCAGCGTGGGCGTGCGCGGCATCTAGAGCAGCCTGCATCACCGACATGCCACTTTTCTCCTCGCTTCTGTGACCTTTATTTATAATACGGGCTGTCGCCGCAACATCATCATCACCGCCGTTGCTAGCAGTGCTGCTGGTGCTGTTGCCTTCTTCTCTGTGCCTCGTCTGCAGCTGCATTAGCTGTGCGGTGACAGCCGCCAGCTCCGCCTCCCGCTGCGTCAGTGCTGTCTGGAGCGCCGTCACCGTTTCCACCGCTGCGTGTGCCGCAGAAAAAGAAGCGCGTGAAGGAAGAGGGGAGGTGTGCACATCATTCGAATTGTCCACACGCGTTGCTCTTCTCTCCCCGGTAATATCAGCATCATCTCCTCGCTCCTCTGCGCCTGTCGTTGCTGTTGCCGTCGCAGCGAGATCCTTCTTCGGCTGCTTCCACCACCTCACGGGCGTCACCGGTGGAGAGGGCGATGCGGTAGTAGGCAACAACGAAACGCCGTGCGTTCCTTCGCGCCGTACTCGCTGCTTCTCTGGAGTCGTATGTGTGTTTAAGTTTGTGTTGCTAACACATCCTGCCTCCTTTTTCGTGGGTTGCCTCACGTCAGGAGCAGTGGAAAGAGGAGAAGATGCAGGAGCGGCATCGGAACGGCGTCGCAGCGTTTCGTTTTCAGCGCGCAGCACTTCCATCGCGTGCGAGAGCTGCCCAATCACATCGTCCTTGTGCTGCAGCGAGAGAAGCACGCGAGCGGCGACGTCTTCCTCCTCCTCCTCCTCGTCACCTTCGTGATGCTCTTCCTCGTCGAGACACTCGTAACTCTCGCTGTGGCTGACGGCGCGTGCCTGCGAGGCCGGGGAAAAGGAGCGAGCATGGGCTGCTGGCGCAGTTGCTGTGGTTTTAGGTGATGGGGAAGCGGGGGATGCAGATGGTGGCGGCACGCGAAAGCGGCTTCCGGGTGACGTCGCGGTGGGCTGCGCCGACGTGAGAGGTGACGAGAGGCCATCTCGATGCACACTTGGTGCCTGCAGTGACGGTGGTGGTGCAGCAGGAGCAGCAGTCGACGCTGTTCTTTGGTTGATGCGTCCTACATTATCATGCGCGACTTCCTGCTGCTGCGTTATTGGAGCAGGTCGGGCTGGTAAGCGGCGCAGCGCTGCGGAGGCGAGCTGGTACGTCGTGAGCGATATCCGCCGTGTTCGCCCGTCTTGTTCTTGTTCGTCGTGTCTGACGTGATCTACCGCGGTGGGCGATGTGAGAGAGGCGCCACCCGTGTGGCTCTCCGACTCCTCTGCTGAGTCCATCTCAATTGTTGTTGTTGCTGTTGTGGTGGCTGCAGCAGCTGCTGCTGCTGCTGACGCTGCGTGTGTGGGTGAAGGCGATGGGGAGGCAAGGATGAAGGGGCTGGTGAGCTGCAGGGAGGTCGTGTTGCTCCTCTGCGACGAGGTGTGGAGCATCGTGGACGGACTCCGCGCAACAACAACAACAACAACAAAAAGAGAGATAACTAGAAGAGATGCGTGTGTGTGTGAATGGACACAAGGAGAAGGGAATGGGAAATGTGGTAAAGATTTGATCAAGTAGTGAACGAAGCGAAACAGAATGCGAAGTAGTACAAGGAGAACAAGAAGATCTCGCATGAAGGGGCCCAACAGTCCTTCTCGCTTCTATCTCTAATTGTTTTCTATGAGTCTATATATGCAAGAAGGAAACAAAATGGCGTGTTTTTGTGTGTGTGTTGTCGCTGCGTTGAACGAGATGCCCTCCTATCAGAGCTGCGCAGTGCAGCAACTCACAACAGCGAGAACTGGGAGAAATTGCAAAGAGATGAAAAGGAAGAGAGAAAGAGAGAGAGAGGAATGAAGGTGGTGTGGTTGAGAGAAGGCACCGAGAAAGAAGATAGTCAACTTGACAACATATTTTAAGCTCGTCAGATGTTTGACAGCGGTCGAGGGCAGCATCAAAAAGCACAGACTTCGGGAGTTTTCTTGTTCCTCTGCGTGTACTGTTTACATGTCGTGGAAGAGGTAGACAGACACGAAGGATCAGCGCGCACATGCCTCCTGTGATTATTATTCTTGTAAAGTCTATCCACTCTTAATTGGTGCGCGTGTGCAGCCACACGTTCCTGTTTTCATCCGCATTGTTGTTTTTTTTATTTTTTGGAGTTTTTGTTCCCTTGTTATGTGTTACAGGTACACAGACATGCTTAACTGAAGGACACTGCCGTGCGGTGCTCCAGGGGCTCACTGACATGAAGACGTGTAGAGATCCGCCTGTCTGTGTGTGTTTGCCTGTATATATATATATATATTGATATGCCTCGCATACTGAAGGAAAGCCTGAATAAAGGTTCTTGTGGCTATCGCGCGTTTGCGTGGCGTGTGTCATGCAGTTCGTGTTTGTTCGTGTAATCTTTTTCTTTCTTTCTTCCTTGTTTCTAAAATGAGAACGCAAAAGACGAAGTAGAGAGCACAGAGAACAAACAAAAAGTTTTACACGATGATGTAAGACGTTATGACGACGCGCTTGCACATAGGCGACTGAACTCACACACTTTCGCAGGAAAGAGAAAGAGAGGAGAGAACAACAAAAATAAAAAGAGGTTGAGGTTTGTGTGCTCTTGGGAGAGTCCGGAGGCGAAGATGTTGACTGGGGGAAAAAAAAAGAAATACGGAAAAAAAAAGAAAAGTAAGAAAAGACGAGGCAATACACTAAAGTCACGTGAAAAAAAGAGAAAATAAAAAGAAAAAGAAATGGAAAAAAAAGTTACTGTTTAGAGCTGAAAAACGAGAACTAGAAAAAAAAAAACAATAAAAAGGCGTGAGTGGGTGCGAGAGGAGGAGAGGGGAGCACTGCGGACGACTTCAGATGCGTGGATGGACATTTCAAAAAAAGAACAGAAGAGGAGAGTCATCTGCATCTCGCCGAAGTAGGTGCAATCTCTCATTTAGATTTTATGTTGTTTTGCAGTTATAACTCATCGCGTATTTAATTCTGAAAAATTTTGTCATTTCATCTCTGCATGTTGGGGCCTCTCATGAGGCGTATAACAGAGAGAGAGAGATGTCGAGAGAGGAGGAATCAACAACAACGAAAATAACAAGGCGTAGTGGAAAAAAAAAGAAAAAGAAAAATAAAGTGCCGCTGGTTTACACTCGGAAGGCAGTGGGGGGAAAAGAGAATTCTTTTTTTTTTAGAGCGCGAAGTTCAGCGACGGAATGCAGAGCAAGGTGTTTGTCTTTTTTTTTTTTTAGTAGTGGTGATGCGCAGGGGTCCAACACGAGATGTCTCCCACACAAACACTGATACACACACGTGCTCTGTCCACCGGACATCCTCGCTTGAGCTCCTATTTTTTTTTTGCTTTTTTTTCGTCTCTTATCTATTTTTTTTTATTGGTTCACTTCTTACATTAAGAAGCGAGGAAGAGAATTTAGAAAAGAGAATGGCGCGGAGTGACTCCGATTCGTGGCGTTTAAGCACCGCGACTCGTGTTTAACTCCGCCCCGCTTATCCCTCTTTCTCTCTCTCTCTCTTTCCTTTTCCCCGCGCCGTCCCTCTCGTCTGTGAAGTCGCACAGGGGGGGACCAGAAAAAAAGAAGGAAGGAAGGCAGAGCGGCAAGGAGAGAGAAAGAGAGAGGGAGGAGCGAGCTGCTAGACCCAAAGTAGAAGTGAAATGGACAAGAGAAAAGAAACATGCAAACCATTCTGGTGATAGAAGACAAAAGCACAAACCAAAAAAAAAAAAAAACAGAAGCAAGTAATTGAAAAAAAAAAATGAAAGGCGTGACAACGGATCGAGGAGCTGAATTGGAACTTTTACTTCTTCAGTAATTAAATACTGCAGCGTCATCCCCCACCGAGAGACCAACACTAGAGCACAACATCACACACACATGTATATAATGCAGAGAGAGAAGCGCGAGGTGGCGAATTAACATTTTGGTTTGTCGATTACGACGCACATCGACGCCATTCTTGTCGGGACAGAGTGTGTGTGTGTGCTTCAAGAAATAGAGTACGAAGAGAGAGAGAGAGAGAGATAAACTTCGCCGTCATGAGAAAGGAGTCAGGTGGGTAGTCAAGAGACAGGTGGGGAGTCACCAAGGGAAAGTCTTCGAAGGCTGCGCAATCAGACAATAAGGAAGAGAGAAGGGTGTGTCAGCACATTTTCTAAAAAGAAAAAGAGAAGTGAAAAAAAAAACATAAAAGAGGGGGCATATTTATGAGTGCAAGAGCAATAAGAGGGGAAGCAGTCGCAACGTGAATCAGAATGACAGCGTGCAATAGAATCGAGGAGGAGACACAGAGAAGAAGAAAAAGAGAGAAAGAGAGGGAGGTCACTGACGAAGTCGCAATCAGGAGTTTATCACAACAAAACTAACGCGTCAACCATTTTGAGATGAGAAAAGGAGAATAAGTAGAAGAGCAAAGAAGGCGGAGGGATGAGAAGAAACCCGGCAATTCTACAAGAGCAGCAACAGCAATACACCAAGAAAAAAAACCTTTACGCACCACGAAAAAAAAAAATAGTAGCAGAGACAGAGAGCACTTTGAAGAAAGACATATGACAAAATAGAGGTACCACGCGTTAAGGTCCTTAATTTGATAGTATCCACGCTACTACACAAATTATCATGAGCCTCTTATCACAGATAGGTGTCAAATACCAAAGTCGTACGTCTTTCTCCATGTTGCACTTCCCTTGACTGCTGTCGTAGTGGCGATAAAACTTCTTTTTTTCTTTCTTCGTCTTCCTGCTGCTGCTGCTGCTGCTGCTCAATGCGTTGGCCTGGACGTCGCTGCTTCTCTTTTCTCCACCTTGTGTGAGTGTCCTGTACATGCCCAATCGTCACTGTTTCCCGTTCATCAAACTTTGGTCTTTCTTCGTGTCCTTCTGATCCAGAAAAAGAAAAGCTGTTGGGCAAGTAACAACAACAACAAAAACAACAACTGCTAAGAAGGCAGAACAACACTTCGACGACGTGAGGGAGCGCGAGAGAAAGAAAAAGAGGGGACACACGTTTCGTCGTGAAGTTGATCTGCTTCCCTCAAGTGCACGCACAAACTAATAAATACAAACACACACGGACTTTCAAACGCACCTAATTCTTCGGCGCCATGAATAGTTTTTCTTTTCCTTTTCTTTTTGGCACTCTCCATATCTTTTTTTTTGTTAATTTGTTTCTTCGTTCTTAACTTTCTTTTTGTCTTTTTCGGTGTAAAACTCCGTAGTGTGTGCCTGTTTGTGTGCGAGTCTGCTATGTACGTACTGTCCACCGCTCTTTCTTCTAGCAGCTGCACGTGGCGCGAATGCACCTCGTTTACTGTGAAGAGAGAAAGATAGATGGGGGAGTAGTAGCGATAAGAGTAAGACGGGAAAAAAATAAGACAAGCACATACTACACGGAAAGAAGAAAAGGCACTCGTACAGAAGCTTCAACACCCGATGACAGAAATCCTAAAGGAGAAAAAAATGAGAGAGAGAGAGAAATCAAATTAGTTTATACAGAGATAAAGATGAAAAGGGGAAAAGAAAGCACGGAAAAGGAAGAAATGTTTGGCGCAACAGAAAGCAAAAATAAAAACAATCAAGGAATTTAATAAACAATGAAACGAGGAGAAAGAAAAGGTGCGCGCACACGTGCGAGTAATGCGCGTCGTCTCAGTGGTGTCCCATCCCCTGTTGAGAGAGATGCTAAAAAAAAAATAGCAAAAATGGGGAACAGAGAACGACGACTTTTTTTTTTTTACGTGCGGGGTGTGTGTTGCACCATATCAACTTGACAAACGTGTATTCAGGTATAGCCGTAGAGCATTATTGAGCAGGACTGGTCTGCTTCCGAAGCGTAGAAAAAAAAAAAAAACTAACAACAACTTAACATGACCGCATGAGAGGCTTTGGGGGTGGAGACTAAAAAGAAACCTGTTGTCTTGCGATAAAGGAATGAAAGAAAGAGGAAAAAAAAAACGGTGTTCTCTTCTGTGCGGAAAAGTCTGACGGTGTGCTCGAGGCTTTCAACATCTCTCTTTCTCTGTGTGCTTTTGAAGTTCGGGTACCCAAACTAATACAGATATACACGCACAGAATTATTAGACCTCGCTTCCTCTCTCATCCTCGTCATCTTTCTCCCCCATTTCCCCTCAGCATGCATGCATGGTTGGTTGTATAACACAGAAGAGAAAAACAAAAAAAGTGAAAGCGATGATGCATCCGCCTTTTTTTCCTTTTCTTGTATTTCTGTGGTACTCTCACTCTCACGCGCGAAGATGCGCAACAGAGAAGAAATAAGAGAAGTCGGGAAGGCAGAGAGAGAGAGAAGGAGGGAGTGAAGAGAAGTCGTCTCTCCGTCCCACCATCGCCCCTCTCGCCCCTCTCCTTCGTCTTCCGTTCCTGTTGTGATCTTTCAACTCGTCATCTCTCTCTGTAATCGCCCTTTCGCTGTTGCTGCTGAAGCTCCGATCTTCACCACATGGTGCACCTTTCCTTTTTTTTTATTATACAAGAGAATACAATGATGGGTCAGGCGGAGATGCACATGCACATTCACACGCGCGCACACACAGGAGAGAAACACACTGAAATAAAAAAGAAATCAAGAAACATGTACAACTCTGCGCGTTGCGCACGCGTGTGTGTTTTACAGATACGTAACTGCATGTCCATGTGCAACGCCGCGGTGACCATCGCAAAAACAGAAAAAAAAAAGTTATAAACAAGAGTGCCACACCGTGAGAAAAGTTGGTGGTGAGGATAAAATAAAAGAGGGTGTGTTGATGGCGGCGAGGGTGAACAAATCAGAGGCGCGCTACTACGCCATACGAGGTTCCGCCTCAACAAGTGACGCGCACGCTCCCTTCTTCTCTCCGTCGTCGACAACACCACTGTAAATTTGCACGCGTCTGTGTGAGTGTGTTTGCCAGCCAAGCGTCGCTGACGAAGGCAAAAGTAAAGCGAAAAGAGAGAAAAAAGGAGACGTGCCACACAGAGGAGAAGACGGACAACAAAAAACCGATGACGATTCGAGTCACCTCTGCGCGTCGATCACGCGTGCGTAGTCCACTGCCTCGCCATCACCCGCTCTTCTGTTGTACCCCCTCCACCGCCATTTTCACCACTTTAGCGACACTCTTTGCTCCTCGACCCCTTCAATGTAGGAGCCCGAAGGTCAGAATCATCAGGGGAGAGAGCAAAAGGAAAAAAAAAAAAAAACAGTGCATTTAGAGTGTGGTGTAGTCGCGCGCAACAGCCAGCGGAAAGAAAGCGAACAGCTAAACAAAAAAAATTAAAAGTAAAGAAAGATGAAGGTGCCTGTTCGTGGTACTGTGGCAGCACGCGTGTACATGGGTCTAAGTACCCTTCCTTCAGTCTTTGCCCTCTCAGCTCTTCTCTGGCTTTTGTGGGGAAGGAATGGCTGCAAGGATAAGAAAAGAGGAAGACCATGTCGCACAGAGGGGCGAGAGAGAGAGGGAGAGAAGAAGTGCGCGTATCAGCTTTCTCTCCCCCCAAAAAAATTCCATTTCTCATTCATCCTCATTGTGCTACAACGCCACGGAGGAAACCCACTCACGGCGACGCGTCGCGAAGCCGTTGAACGGGCACCCGGCGGCGGTCGTGTAGCTTCCCATGTCCGGCGCCAGCAGCCAGTCCCCCAGCTTCATCTCGGGGAAGGGCTGCTTCTTTAGGATGCAGTCCATGGAGTCGCAGGTGGGGCCAAAAATGGTGGTGATGCGCAGCGGGCGGCGCGTGAGGTTGCGACGGCGATCCCACGCAGAAACGAAGAGAGAGTCGTTCGTGGGCGCTCCGTCCACCGTCGGCTCACCCTCCTCCTCGCTGTCGACGTCGTCCACGGCGGCATTCGCCACCCCCTCCGCCGTGTCGTCCGCGCCGTCGCCGTCGTTCAGCAGCAGCAGCGTCGGGTGGGCGTGATCAAAGACGATGCAGTTGAAGCTGTGGTAGAGACCATCGTTTACGTAGTACTGGTACTCCTCGGGCTCGTCCATGTTCACGACGTTCTGGAACGCCTGGCAGTTCTCCTTCTCCACGTCGGAGAGGCGCAGCGTGCGGGTGGCGAAGACGTTCATGGCGAGTGCGTGGGTCGCGGCGGTGAAGTAGCGACCAGGCTCGCTGATGATCGTCACGTCGCCGCCACCGAACAACTCCTCCAGGACGGGACGCATCGCACGCGCGATCGTCTCGAAGGATGTCTCGCCGCTGCCGGGGATCGGCTCCGTGCCCGGGTAGCCGCCACCGATGTCGAGCACCGTGCAGTTGAAGCCGTACCCCGCAGCGAGCTGGAAGACGCGGTAGGAATCCCGCAGCGCCGACACGTAGGCAGACTGATCGCCGTTGCCGCTGCCAACGTGGAAGCTGACGCCGTACACCTCAACGTTGTGCTGACGCGCCGCCTGCAGCAGGCTCTCCACGTCGTCCATGCCTGCGCCGAACTTGGTGGAAAAGGCACACTTGGCCGCCGCATCGTTCGTCTTGATGCGGATGATGGCGCGAGCGGAGGGCAGCATGCGGCCGATCTTCTCCATCTCGGGAACGTTGTCGACGGTGACGTAGGTGACGCCGCAGGCGCGGGCCTCGCGCAGGTCACCGAGCTGCTTACACGGGTTCGCGAAGACGATATCGTCTGGGGAGTCCACGAGGTGGTTGTCCAGCACAAGGTGGATTTCGTCCTTGGAGGCGCAGTCGAAGCCCGCGCCGAGGGCACCCAAGACTTCCATGATGGCGAGGTTCGGGTTGCACTTCACGGCAAAGTGCGGGCGCACCATCGGCAACTCGTGCCGCCACCGCGCCATCTGCTCCACCACGCGGCCGAGATCGATCATGTAAAACGGGTCCTCGGCTTCGAAGGCGGGCTTGTTCGACCCGGTCGGGTTCGCCGCAGCCGCCATCGCCGCCTTCACGCCCTTCTGGATGTACACGTTGGAGAGACGGCGCCAGTACTGCTCGCGCGTCTCCACGCTGTCGCGCGGCAGGACGGTGCGGAGGCGGCGCTGACGGTGCGCTGGCGCGGCGGCGAGGACGGCCGGCGAGGCGGGCAGCTGCATGTCGACACCGTATTTCTCAAAGACGGCGCGAACGGCAGCACGGCGCTCCGCTGCGGTGCGCTCGCCGTAAATTGGGTAGGCAGAGAAGCTCATCCCGTTCACGGCGTCGCTGCCCTCGAGGAAGAAGAGATCGACAAGGTCCTGACTGGCCGCGACAGGCGTGTGGCGGTCCGCCCCTCCCTTCTCGTTAGGCGACATCGCCACCGTTTGCGCATAGGCAGCGGTTGTCTTGTTGCAGTCCGTAGGAGAGAGGAGGGAGGGAGACAGCGCAGCGCCATCGCTGTCTTCGGCATCGCGCAGGTGGCTGGCCTCGTGGTGGCGGCGCTGCTGAGCCAGACGGTCCGCCGACTGCGGGTACATGCGGTACTGCTCGAGCAGCGCCGTCTTGCGCGCCAGCAGGCGCCGCTGAGCCGCTTCATCGAAGGCGTGCACCGGCGACACCGGCAGCGGAGCCGTGGCGGTCATCATGGCAGCAGCCGAGACGGTCGTCGTCATCGTGACACCGTTCTCTGTGATGGTGACATGGTTCTCGTCATGGGCAAAGTGGTGCGTGGGGGTTTGGGCAATCGTCGGCAGGGGCACCAGCTCGGTATAATTCGCGTGGTTGTAGTGACTGGCGTTGCTCAGAGAGACGTCATGGTTACTCATCGAGATGGAGGGGGGAAACGTGAAGAGGACGGGCGCGAGCGAAAGAGAAGAGAAAGAAGTGGGAGTTGTGTTTGTGAACGGGGGTATGGCTACAGAGAGAGAGAGAAAGACTAGGGGTATACTACGTCGATCAGCTAGGCAATAATGCAGAGAGAGAAAGACGGAAAGAAGAAGAAAAAGTTGAAAGGAAGGAGGAGCACACACGCGGGGCGAAATGCTACTCAAAAAGAAAAGAGCTGTAGAGAGAGACTGGAGTTAGTGAGAGAGAGTGTTAGGTTAGCTTGGAAGGCGAGGTGCGCTGCGCAGGAAGCAAGGTGGAGGATAAAAAAATAATGTGGATGAGTGTGCAGTTGTAGTAGTCACAGGAGCGGGAAAGAAACAAAGTGCAGTGCAGGAAGAAAGAGAAGAGAGAAGAGGAGGAGATGAGGTGCAGGGTAATATAAATCAGGCAATGTGATTAATGTTTTCCTTTGCACTGGTCGTGTACATCTTACCGAGACGGGCCCAATGCTCAGAGGTGTAAAAGGAAAGGAGATGGCGCTAATGCAGCCTCACCCTGCTTCACACACACATACACGTGTAGGTGTGCTTTATCCTCCATATTATTATAGCGCTAATTCTTTACTTTTCCCCTTTCCAGCGTGCCGGAACGTGCTGAGCGCTACTCATCGAAGTGCGCAGTCGACAAAAAAATGAAGAAGAACAACAACAATGCCAACCCCATCTGTGAGGAGAAAGAGAAAAAAAAAACCGCTGAGCGAGGCAGTGCAAGAGGTCCAAACTGGTCTCACTGCACTGCAGTCTCATGCTGCACCTGCCGGCGACTTCCTTTACCATCCCATTTGCTCAATGAACCTCCTTTTTAATTTCGCCTTTCCTGTTTTACCGTCCATCTGGCTACGGCCCTCGTGCACCGTCCACTGGTGCCGCCTCGTTCAGCAGGTGAAACACGTGTCGGTAACTCAGCAGCAACTCGCGCTTCGAAACCCGCCGCTGCGTCGCGTCGATGCCGATCGGCACGGCGCCGTCCGCCGCGAAGGAAGGCAGAGGTTCACCGTAGACGTAGGCGACAACATCGGCTGGCTGTCCGGCGTAGGAGAGGAGGACGAGCTCGTCATCGAAGCCCAGCTCAAGCAGGCGTGCCATGACGTGCAATGGGTCCTGCAGAGTCGCGGCGGTAGTGCTTCCATGCACCCCACGCATTAACACATCACCATCATCATCGTGTTGTTGCTGATGTGACTGTAATGATGATGGTGGTGTCTGTGTGCCTCTGTTTCCTCGCGCGGTGGCTGCGCTTGACTTCTTGCTGTGCCTGCTGTGCTGACGCAGCGACTGCAGAAACGCCGCTGCCTCTGGTGAGGTGCGGTAAACGTAGTGGCGGCAACACGGCTGCCCGCACCGACACAGCAGCCACCCCTGCGCGCGTACGCCGTGTCGCGTCTCTCCTGCAAAGAGTGGCGCCATACGCGTGCTGTAGTCCAGCGTCAGCTCCTCCCCCGCCGCGACGTCGCGCGTCACGAAGAAACTGTTCGCATCGGCAAAGCAAGGCCACTGGGTGAGGCGCTCGTGCACATCCACCGGCACCGGCGTCCCGTCCTCCTGCCCTGACAGCTGTCGCTGCTGCTGTTGACGACGTGACTCGGGTGTGCGCTCCGCTGTCAGCATTGCGGCAGGCCAGAACACACGCGAGAGGCCGCTGCACACATTTGCGTTGCAGCTGTGGTTCATTAAGTGGTGCGGTTGCGCCTGCGTCACCAACTCTACAACGCTCCCGGTGGGCTGTGTGTAGTGCCACGTGTCCGGCAGCTTTTCGTGTGTGTCTGCCAAGAGCGTGAGAAAGTGCGGGCCGAGAAGAAGGGAGCGGTGCGGCTCGGCGAGAATGCGTGTGCCTTTCTTCAGCGCCACACGGGTGAAGAGACCACGGCTGTGAATGCGACTCTGGCCAATGTAAAGGCAGGGCAGCGCGTGTGCCTGCAGCAGCGGCGCGTCGCCAACTGCTGCTGCTGCTGCTGCTGGTACCGACACACCACGCACACCCTCCTCATTCGATTGGTGTTGTTGCTGTTGAGGCCCTTGTGCATCAGACTTCCACAAGTCTGTTTCGAGAGCGTCGCTGTTGCTGCTGTTGAGAGGTGGCCCGACTCGGTGGCGGGTGAAGAGCGTCACCGAGCCTCTCACATAAGCGGCGTACGCGTATGCCTCCAGCAGTCGAACCACAAGTGCCCCGGCGTACGGCAGCCGCAGCAACGAGAGAAGAAGTATCTGCCGCTGCTGCTGAGCGCGGCTGTGCAGACGACGCAGAACACCGATGCCGTTGTTGTGCTGCACGTTTTGAATCGAGCGTTGGTGCAGCAGCGAGGACACACCCGAGGGTGCGGCGGCGCTGCTGCTGCTGCTGCTGTCGGTGGCGTTGCTGCTCATGTCCTTCGCGACCTCGCCGGAGTACACACGGTCGGCATCGGCGTAGCTCAGCCGCTTCGAGCGTCGTCGCACCGCCGTCGCTGTCGATGAAGACGATGACGCCTCATGCGAGGCAGCAGAGGTCGCACAGGCGCGAGTGGACAGCGTTACTGCTGCACGTGGGGTAGTGAGGGAGGGGAGACGCTGGAGGCAGCGAAGATGAAAAGGCTGATGATGTGTTGCCGATGACAGGGGAAGAGATGCGCACGTGTGGAAAGGCCGGCTCTTCGAAAGCCGTCTGCACACTTTCATCATCCTTGACAGAGGTGAAAAAGAAAAAATTGATGGTGGATGCAGCCCAGTATGCCACTAGCGAAATTGAAGCGCCGGAGGGAGAGAAAGAGAGAGAGAGAGAGTGTATTTGTGTGACACCATGTCCATTTTGTTTGCTTTGCTGCATCGTGGCAGGCGGCCCGATACGTCAGTCGTACGACTCGTGTTGCGCCTATGTGAAACAAGCAGCTACCACTGCAAAAGAGAGAAAGAGGGAGAGGCTGCGGCGTCACGTCCCTTAATTCACTCCATCACTATCGCTTAAACGCGCTAACTGTTCGATCAGATTCCTCTTCTCTTTAGCGCATCTCCTACAAGATGGATGCTGAAAGCAGCATCGACTTTGCGAAAAATTATAATGACAAAATAAGAGAATTAAGTGTTTCTGTGAAGAAAAGCAGCAGGAGTAGCACGTCACTGCCGCAGGCATGTCAAAGGTTTCCCCCTTTTAACATCGCCACAACCCCTTCTTCGCTCATTCCCCACCCTTCTCAAGCGCAGCGCCACGTGAGCTAGAACAGCAGACGGTCATCTAACCCACCATCAACAGGCTTACTCGCTTCAGCTCGTTTCAATGTCGATGCCGCTGCTGTAGACGTTCGCCTCTGCCGCTCCTCATGTTCTTCTGCCTCCCCGCCGCTCTTCTCCCCTGCCCTCCACCGCTCTTTCTGCCGATCTTCATAGAATCGACGCAGCAGTGAAGCAAAGTTTGGCGGCGGCAGCGCTGAGGGCAGCACCGGCGGCACGGTGAACATCACCTCCACCGCCGCACCTTCAGCACCCAACGCACGCGTGCTGAGCCGCCGTGTCCACCCGGACGTCACACCTCGTGCGTCGCTGGAGGCGTTCCTGTCGTCGTCGTCCTCTTTCTCAGAACTGCTTCCAACGTTCAGCAGTGCGGTGAGAGCGTGCGGAGGCGTCACAAACACACACCCCACATCACGCAGTAACGACTGAATACCCTGTCCACCACGCGCGTGCGACATGAATTCGGCTAAGAGGTCTGCGGCGTGGACGACGAGGGGAGACTGGTGCAGCTTCAGCAGAACACGCTCGACATAGTTGGCAAGCGTCACCATGTTGCGGCGGGCCTGCACGTACTCCTGCAACACCAACAGCAGCGCAGCTTCTACCATGGGCCAATGCTGCCGAGCCTCTTCTCGCACAGCCCCTGTCGTACCGGGTGATGATGATAAGACTGGTGCCACTGTGGCTCCTTCATTCCCCATGCCGTGCTGCTGCTGCTGTGAACTTGCTTCACACATTGCGCACCGACTCGCCGGCACGCACCAGTGGAGCCCTTCGTATTCTTTTTTTTTCTCCTTCTTCTCTTCCTCGTGCGCTTGCTGCTGCTGCTGCTGCTCCTGTCCACGATTGTGAATGGGTATCAGCAGCCCCGGCCAGCTCCCGCCACGCCCCACGTGCTCCAGCACGCCACTGTAGGCGTTCATTGGCAGCGGTTGCGGCAGCCGCCACGCCCCGAGCCCGTACACCATCACCCCGTGGAGGTGAGTGTGGGACGCGTCGAATAAAAACGCCACCATCGCCTGTGGAGACGCAGCTGCGATGTAGCCGGCCAAGACGAAGAGCAGCGACATCGGAGGTGGTGTTGCTGGTGCTGAGGCAGATGAGCTTCGCGCTGTGCTGCTGCTGCTGCTGCTGCTGCTCGAGGAGACGTCCAGCACCCACACATGATGCGCTGCGAGCGTCGACGAGAGGGCGGGTGCAGTGGGTGAGCCCTCGCTGCGTGTGTCGTGTGTCGGTAAGCGTGGGCGGAGGTGGGGCGGGGGCAGGATGTCGGCAGCGCTACTCGTGGCGACGAGTCCGCCAGCCACGGCGAGTGGTGTCGCTCGCTCTCCCGCTTCATCTTGAACGTCTTCCCCTAACACCAGTGACGCCTGCCGCGCACCTTCACGACTGGTTCCCACAGCAGCATCACCATCAGCAGTTGTTGCTGTTATTGTTGTTGCTGCTGCTTGCGTTGATGCGCGTCGCGGTGTCCACTGCAGACAGTTAAGGAGCGAGAGGGAGTGCATTACGCACGGGTGGAGCTGCTGAGTGAGCAGCCGAAGCGGGGCAGGTGCCGCAGGTACGCCTTGCCGCTGCTGCTGCTGCTGTTGCAACTGCTGCAGGTGATGGCCTTCCTGAGCGAGCCCGTGTGTGCTGTTAGAGTCGGTGTCGAGGGAGAAGAGCGAGAGAAGGGGAAGGGCGGCGGTGGCGACAGCGCCGGGGGCAGACAAAAACGCAGCGGAGTCGACGCCTCTCTTCTTGTAGCTCACGCCGTCTTCGATACATCGTTCCTTTCCACTCCTCGTATTCTCGTGGGTCGTGCTGCTGTTGCTGTCGTCTCGCTTGTTTGAAACCTGCGTGGGATAGCCGTACAGCTGCTCCAGCCGGGCTCGACTCAGCCCCACCCGCACCGCGTGGTAGAGATGTTCCACGTGTACGGTGGAGCGGCAGTGCTGCGCGAAGCTGAGCCGCGAGCTGCACAGCTGCTGGCAGAGTACGCAGTAGTGCAAGGAGGGCCGCGCACGTGTGTGCGAGTGTTGTTGATGGTGGTGGCGCGGCTGCTGCCGGTGCGCCTCGCTGTGACCAGCCGCGGGCAGGTGAATGGCGCAGGGCAGCGGGACCTTCCAAGTGATGCTGCGCGCAATATAGATGGGGTGTGTGATGCTCAGTGTCAGCGATGCTGAGTTCCCTGAGACGTCATCCAGCGCAGCAGCAGCAGCAGCAGCAGCAGTAATTTCCTTTCCGTGACGTGCTGTGCTGCTCGCCGCCGTCACCGCCTCGGCGTTCGCGACCACCTTCGCAGCAGGAAGAGGAGGAGGGGGTGTTGGAAACAAATCCCCGAGGCCCAACGCCGCCACGTCCTCTCGCTGCAGCGTGCGACGGCGTGAGCTGAAGTTGTCCGACCACGACACACACATCGAGGAAGGTTTCGGCGTGTCAGCCGAGAAGAAATGCAGCGTACGTGTCGAACTCGTTTCCGCAGCGCGACGCGTATTCGCCTCTGCTTTCACCGCCGCCTCCATGCTGTTAGGAGGAGCGATGGTGGGCTGTGGTGCAAATTTAGAGACGGGCAGAGGAATGCGCTGCAGACCGCCGAGTCCACCAGCACCACTACCGGTAGCAGCAGCAGCAGCGGCGATGAGAAGGCTCACACCGAAGGGGGCGAGGTGCACGTACGGATTGCCCCGTCGCACACGACCACCAGGCACCGCAGCTGTGCTCGTCGAGGTGGTCAATAACCGCGTCGGCGATGCTCCTTCTGTTTGTTGGGAAGCATGCTGGCGTAAAACAGAGAGCGGCAACGGTTGCAGCAGCAGCAGCTCCGATGCATCCCTGTCCATCTTCTCGCTCGCTTTTACAGTCACCACTGCTGCTGCTGCTGCTGCTGCTGGTGACGTTGATGCAGTCGCGGCTTGTCCCTCCTCGACGTCAGACGCCACGCTTCGTTGCTTCAGTCCTGCAGCGCAGTGCCCTGCAAAGACTCCCCCGTCTTCCTCCTCGTCTTCTTCACGACTTACGTCGTGCGTTGTTGTTGCTCCTGCAGCTGACGGCGAAAATGCTGCAGAAGTGTTGTTGCCTCCCCCTCCTTCCAGCCCTTCGAAGCCGCTCGCCGCAAAACGGAGCGCAAGAGCCAGACGGTTGGACTGAAATATCTCGACCTGCTGCAGGCCCGTCCCCCGCAGGTACGGCGCGAGGGCAGCGTGCACCACGTCGGGGGGTGACACCCAACGCCTCCAGCGTTTCATACGTTGGGGGTGATGACAAAGACAAGGTAGACGATGGGAAATCTCCTGTGTGGGGCACCGTCGCGCTTGTTTCTTCATTGTTGCTGCTCATGCTGCTGTTGGCGCGGTGTCCCGCTGAGTGTATTTCCAAACTCGCCGTACACGCGTGATCGGCGTCCTGCTCCAGCGCTTGTTGGTTCCGCACGAGTCGGCGATGGTGGAAGCGGTGGCCGCCGTCCTCGCCGCGCATCGTGCGGTGGCCGAAGGCGGCAACGAAGGCGGCAGAGAGACGATCGGCTGAGCGGCCGAGCACGAAGGCGACGGACGGGAGTGGCGGTGGGGGCGGGGGTGGGCGGTACGTCGGGCTGCGCGCGCGCGAGACGCCAGGCTTCACTGGTGGCGGCGTGGTAAGTGAGGGATAAAATTGCTTCTGCGACTGATGCAGCTGCGGTGACGTCTTCCCCCAGTAAATAAACGAGGGGTGTCGACGCACCGCACGTTGCAGCCGCTGCTGTGCTTCTTCGTGGTCGTCTGCCTTTGATGGTGCTGTGGCTGCGCCTCGCCCACCTACCTGTGCTCCCGAGCGGTAATGCCCCCCACGTCGTTGCGGTTGTGGTGTTGGAGGTGATGGTAAATAGGGCTGGCTGCAGAGTCGAATGCGGCGCTCCTCGTCGTCGTGCCACTGCGCGAGCCCGGTGCGCACCAACCGCGACCTGGTGCGGAGGTGCACACGCGCGTACGCGGCGCGCTGCAGCCGGCGCAGGGACCGCTGCAACTGCTCACGCAGACCGGCCGGCCACTCATCCACAAACGGCAGCTTCACAGCTTGCTGTGCTGCTCTTGTGCCGTTACGCGTAGTCGTGCTACCATCTTTGCTCGTGGCACACACGTACGAGCTGAAGTCCTTCTCGACCCCCACGCTGGTCTGTCTCGCCGTCTCGCTGCTTTTACTGCTTGTCGACGTTGGGTGTGTCTGCGGCATGAGGTGCAGCAGGCGGCTGCAGCACTGCTCGACCATCAAATCCACCTGCCGCATGGCACTCCCGCTCACGCTGAGTGACACTAAAAACGACGACGATTCCGACGGTGACGACAGCGCGTACCACCTACGCAGGAGCGCCAGCAGCAGCAGCGGCTCACTCAGCTGGCCACCGCTCTCTGCCTCCGCCGCAGAGCACGCGCTGCCCGGCACGCTGAACCCGGCGAGTTCGCGTTGCACGGCGAGTCGTCGGTAAAACGCCTCGAGTGGGGAAAGCGCAGCCATCATGTCTGCCGCCCCCAGCGACCACGTGAAGTCGGAGGCCGATCCTTTCCGCGCTCCGGCGCGCACGATACTGTGTGCGGTGATGCGAGGGGCAAGAAAGAGCGTAGGGACGGACATGACACAGGCAGTGAGGATGGCGTCCTCGACGCAGAGGAACTGCAGACCGTGGTAGACAAGAGCGGCGTTCTCAGCGGGGAGGGGCAGCGCAGCAACGATGAGACCTTTCGCCGTGAACGTGCTGCCATCTAAAAGCGTCTCCAGCTGCTGGTGGTGCTGCTGTTGTTGTGATAATGATGCATTCGCAGCAGCACTCTCCCCTTCTGTTTGTTGCGGTGTTGTTGAGGGCAGCGCCAGCAGTTGCATGTCCACCACCTGCTGCAGCGCCACCCGCAGGTCCTGCACAGGCGGGGGAAAGGGTAGCGCTGCCACGGCGGCGGAGACGCGCGGAAAGAGGTATTTGAGGCGCAGCAACACCGTCAGCACACCATCCACCAGCGGCTCCACCTCAAAGCGATCCTCCTCGTCCTTCTCGTTCTCGATCTCCACCGTATTGAAGGGCTCTCCCGCTACTGCTGCTGCTGCTGTTGCGCCATCTTCCCTTGTCTTCTGCCCCTGCTCGAACTGCGGTGTCGCTGCAGGTGGCAGCGCATACCGCCGAGGTGCAAGGTGGATCACAACACCGTCGCACGTCCGCCCAACGCGCCCGCAACGCTGCCGCAGGCTACTCGGCGACACGAAGGCCGTCTGCACGCGCGTCGCCCCTGTAACCGCATCAGCACACACGCGCCGCTCCAAGCAGGTGTCGATGACGATGCGGGTGTTCGGTATGGTCAGTGAGTTTTCCGCGACGTTCGTGGTGAGTAGCACGCGAAGCGGTACACCGGTGCGGGCGGTGGCGGCGAGCTGCTCCTGCGGATTGCCGATCGCCGATGCGTGGAGCAAACCCAGAGAGAAGACCTCGTTGCCGCTGCGCAGCACTTCAACGGGGGACGTGTTTGCCGCTCCAGCAGCGCTGTCGTACGAGGCAGCAAAGGCGTCTGGCTGCTGCTGCACCACGCGCTCACACAACCGCTCCAGGGACTGGTTCACTTGGTACATCTCCGCAATACCGGCGAGAAAGAAAAGAATGGTAATGGGCTCTTCATCCTTCTCCGCCGACGCCCACCGCAGCCGTGCCGCCTGCACGAGCTGCAGCACCAGAGTTGCAAGTAGACGCGACTGGCCGGCGAAGAGCTGATAGGAGCTGCTGCGCGTCGTGAAGGTCTGTTGGAGAAGCTGACGCAGTGACACGCCTTCGTCGGTGAGGCAGAGTGGTACGCTGCTCATACCGCCACCTTCGCTCTTCTTCTGCTGATCCCCATGATGAGAAGGAGAAGCCGTCGCCGCTGCTGCTGCCGCTGCGGCTCGACGCGTCGCCGCATCGAAAAGGACGTGTGACTGGGCGAAGCAGCCGCGAGTCGGGTCGAGGTCGTCGATGAAAAAGCGCTCTACTCGGTGCGGGGCGGTGGCGACAACAATCCCCTGCGGCAACGCGTCCTGCTGCATCTCTTCGTCTGCTGAGATCCCACGAGGAGGAGAGGCAAACGCGGCAGGGGCAACGCCATCGCCTGGACTGCACACCTCGCCTTCACTCACTTCTAACACACGCAGCACCGCTCTCCGCACTTGACCATCTTCTTGCAGCGACTGCGCCGTCCAACTCTCAACCGAGGTAGGAGTAGCGCTGCTGTTGCTGCTGCGGTGTGTCGACAACCACCACTGTTGCACCTGCTGTTGCTGCTCCGGTGAGAGAAGCAGTATCGGTGCCCCACCACGACGAGTACTGCTCACCTCACGTGTCTGCATCGGGTGTTGGCAATGACGGGGCATGTGCTTCCCCTCGCCTACCTCTTCTCTTCCTGTCTCCTCCCTTCTCAGCACACTGCTACTGTTGCTCACACGCGGGGCTTTGGCCAGGTATGCCTCCATCGCTGTTAAGCGCATCGTTGCGGACAAGACACCGTACAGGCGGAGAGGTGGAGCAGCGAGCCGTCCCCACCGCGACAGCTGCATCCAGGCCAGCAACGCATCCGTCTCCACGTCGCGGCAGTGTGCCTCATCTACCAGTAACGTGGTTGGGGAAAACACAGAGGCACGTGTACGTGGCGACTGACAGGAGAAAGAAGAAGAGGAAGAAGGGGCAGGTGTTATGTGTTGCAGCGCGTTGACGATGTAGCCTGGCGTGGCATAAATCAGCTCCGTCTCGGCGCAGAAGCGCGGCTCACCGCCGACGGCAAAGCCAACGCGCTTGCCCGTCAGCGCATCTCGCTCGTCACGGCCACCGCGTGCTACTGCAGTCTGCGCGTCCGCAGAGGACCATGCGGTGGTAGCTGAGGCGTTGGGTGAAGAGAGGGTAAGAACGGTGCTCGTGTACCGGGCCAGCTCCGCACAGGCCACGCGGGTCGGCTGACTTACGACAATACAGAGTCGGCTGCACGCGGTGAAGTCGCGAATGAAATCCGTTTGGGATGTCAGCGCAAACGGCCGCACAGACGACAACAACAACGGCGTGCCGGGTAGCACTGACGTGTCACTGTTGTCCCTGTGTGTGCTGCAACTGCGCGTGTCGCGGCTTCCGTTCACAACGTCATCATACACGGCCAGTGTGTGCTTCAGGCGCACCTCGAGAGCAGCCCAGTGTGCATCCAAAGCGAAGAGAGGTAGCAGCACGCTTTTACCTGTACCGGTCGGCGCCGCACACAACACGAGCGGCGGCGGCGGTGGTTTTGATGATGGCGTGTCTCTTACGAGTGAAGTTCTCGTGGTATCAAGAGGAGGAGGAGACGTCGCGCCACACTGTGTGCACAGCTGCGCCATCCAGCTGTCACGACAGGCGTACAGGGGCATCCGCAGAATTTCCGGATGCGCGCGTGCCACGGCGTCCCACGGCACCCGTTTTTCTTCCCGGATGGTGTGCAGCAGCTTCTCGAGGAGAGCCCGAGACGGCGCGGACGGCTGCGAGGAGTCAGGTGAAGCACCTGCTGTTTTCTCACCGCTGCGCGTGCTATCTGCTGCGTGAGAAGGTGACGATGGTGTGGTGTGTGACAGGGGCCCTTTCTCCGCGGCGTTACTCTTCCCTGTCGTTGCTGCTGGTGTCTGTTGTTGTTGTTGTGGTTTTGGTGGCGGTGGTGCAGCGAAGAGGCGTGCGAGGGGCGACTCGTGCTTTTCCTTCGTACCTGCTGCTGTGCGGGATGCCGCAGGAAACGCGTCACCGCGAGGACGGCGTACGACGCCGCCGCCACGACGTGCGATGCTGCGCAGGAGCTCCGCGGTGCGACCGTCTGCGTTGCTGCTACCGTCTGTGTTGCGTGTGTTGGAGAGAAGAACAGGGGAGCAGCGGAGAGGGGAGGGACACTGCAGTGCAGGACGCATTGTGTGGTGTGCATGGCTGCTGTGGCGATCACCTGCGTCGCTGAATTGCGAAGGAGTGTGCGGGGTGCCGGCGGTGAGGAGAAGAGGCAAAAGTGGCAGCGGTGGTGCTGCAGACCGACGTGGTGGGCGGTGCCACCATCGAGTCCACATGTCGTGCAACACAATCTAGAGGAAAAAAAGTTAGAAGAGCCCTCTATTCTTAGTTGTACGGTGTTTGCGTGTGGTCAGAGATGTACACGGAGAAGCGTTGCCGCGTTGATACGACGCTTAAAAGAGATTACGCGTGTGTGTACGTGTGTGTCCCACAAGATTATGCGGGAAATGTGTTTCAGCAATGCGTGTGTATCCAGAGTGCAGCTATACTTGTCTGCTCATAAGCACGTAGTTTACTGATGAAGCGTGAAGAGGTAGTAGGAGACGAGAGAAATAAAAAGAGAAACAAAAGTAAGTAAGAGAGACTGTTGTGTATCTTTTTTGTCATTAACGATAGGTGGTCCGGTTCAAGAAATGCACGACGAAGTTCTCCGGCGAGGCAGAAGGCGCTCATCGACGCTGCGCATTAAAAGGCCAACGACGTTGTCGCACGCAGCTGAAAGCTGAAACAACGGGCACGGTAAGAGGTGAAAAGAAGAGCAAAGGGCAAACAGCTTTACAGTGTAATTCTTGGGTCCTTTACTAAACCCCTTTTTTTCCTCTTTTACCGAATTCTGTTCCCGGCCTCTAGCTGTCCTCTTCTCACCGGCATTGCCGCGCCACCGTAGTAGAAAGGCAAACACTGCGTGTTTTGCCAAATGCCGTCCCTTTTCACACGTGCACACTTGCAGCCCGCATTATTTAACTGGACTTTTCTTTTTCCACAAAACTAAAAAAAGAAAACACAGAGCGTGCTCCCTCCATGACACAGAGTGCAAAAGGGGAACAACAGCATCAACAACAAAAAACTTTCTACATCGCGGCTCACCGCTGCCACTGCCAACTTTACCGCCACGTTGTGAAGTGCGTGCGTGTCACTCGCCACTTTCTCGTTGTGCAAGCGCTTCGCATCAACAACAATATTAGGTTTAGGGCAGAGATCGTTGGCGAAGACAGAGTGCGGGGAAGGGGAATTAACAACCTTTGCGCAACAAACAAACAAATAAAGATGAAGGCGGTTGTGAAAGGCGGCAAATTAACCGACGAGAAGACGGCGCTGACTCCTTTCTTTATTTTCCTTCCATTTCTCCCTTTCTCATTATGCGCAGAAGAAGCGCAACGAGAAGCACATCAAGAAAAAAACAAAACAAAAAAAAGTCATAAGCGTGCAGTGGTAGTATATGAAGAAACCTGTCGAGCGTATTAAAAGAAGGGCAGGGAGAAGTCAACGACCGCCTTAGCTTTAAATTACACACGACAAGCGAGCCGCAACGACGCTGTTACTGCCTCTTATGCCACGCAAGAAAGACGATGACACACACACATCGTCGTCTACATGCAGGAAAAAGAGAACTCATATAAATGTAGAAAGTATAATAATCATAACTGCGGCCACCTCTCTAGCAAAAAAAAAAAAGAAGAGCGATTAAACAATTGGGGAAGGAGTAAAATAATCGAGAGAAGGAGAAGAGAAGCAATAGAGAGTATTGAGATCCAATACACCAGCGGATGGAAGAGTGCTGTGAACATTTGTGGGGACTGGAAGGCACCGAAGAACTGGTGCCGTGCCTGTGTGTGTGTGTGTGTGTGTTTGTGGTTCTACAAGAGGAGGAAAAAAAAAAAAGAAGGCTCTCGTGCTTTGTACGTGGAATTTGCCGTGCGGGTGTGTGTGAGTGCGTGCGTCTACCGACTATGCAGCGCTCGAGGCACCGTGAGAGGGAGAGCGAGAGAAGAAAGAAAAAAAAAGGGTGGATAAAAAAGGGGGAAGGGGGGACAAGGGGGGTACAAAGCCACATCAGAAACCAGAAAGAAAATCTGAATTCAATATCTACGCCGGTAAAAACCGAAAAAAGGGTGGATTTTTGACACGCAAAAACAAAAAAGTTAATTCTACACCGCCAACTTAACACTATCATCCACATGAAAGAGGAGAGAAAGAGAAGGAGGATAAAAAAAGCGGAAGTCAGCGCCAAGGCTGCGCGCAGTTAAAACAAAACAGACAAAAACTAAAGAGCTTCTCTGCTACTCTTGCGCGCTCGTACATGAAAGAGGCGAGTGCAGGAAGAGGGGAAGAAAGGAGGAGAGAGAGAGTGGCGAACACCGCGCAGAGTGTCGAAAAGCGTCAAGAAACGAAGGAAAAAAAAGGCAAATGTCCATCCCGAGAAAAAAAAAACGATGTGTTGTGCACTACTGGAGATTGCGTGGCAGCGTGCGCTTCATCTGCCCATCCACCGCAAACGGCTCCATCAGCGAGAAGCTCGAGTCCAAATTGATCGGCTTCGACGCACTCAGCTGCGGCACCTGCTCGAACTTCTTCTTGGTCAGCATCTCGCGCGTCTTCACCATCGTCTCCGTGTAGGTCAGATCCTGCGTGTTGAGAAGAATGTACGTGAGACACTGCGTGGCCGCACCACCAGCGCCCGTTGTGCCGTTGCCCATCGCCGCCGTGTTGCCGACATCCGCAGACGTCTGCGTGTCCATGCAGCCCGAGATCATCAGCACATCACCAGCGGAAAAGTTGTTCTGCCGGATTTGCTGCATGTGGTAGGAGCCGCTGCTGCTGATGCCGCTGCTCCCCACGAAGGTGTAGGGCAGGTCAAGCATGCTACCCGAGTGGCAGCAATCAAAGAGGACGGTGAGACGCACGCCAGCGGGCAGGCCCTGCGCGAGAATGGCAAAGATGTCGTTGTCAACGATGGTGCCCGCAGAGGCGTAGTCCACCGGGCAGATCACCTGGTCGTACTCCTCGTACTGATCAACCGACTTGGTCTGCGTGCCATGACCGCTGTAATGCATAAAGAGCACATCACCAGACTTGGCGCCCTTCACCAGCCACGCCATGTACTTGATGATGTTCGCACGAGTGGGCTGGCCCGTCACGTCGGGGAAGTCGCTCTCATCCACCAAGATCGCCATCTCGTCCACCGGGAACTTCGTCTTCTGAAACGTGGCGAGCTCCTGACGGACGTCGTTGACGCACCCGCTCAGCTCCGCCGAGGAGCCGTAGTAGTTGATGCCAATCAGCAACGCACGCACGTCACCGTGCTCGTAGGACGGAGCCTCGTAGGGGTGGAAGCTCTCCGCGTTGTCAGCATCTTGAAAAGCCTGGTCAACGTTCACGGGGTCGGGGCGGGCGACTTCACCGATGTACTGCACGACGTACGGCCCGGCCACCTTGATGAGGTTCATGCCGAGCTGCATCCAGTTCACGTTGCCGTCGGCGCCGCGGCTGCTGGTGGCGGCGCCGCACAGCTGGTAGATGCAGTTCATGTCGAAGCCCATGGTGACAGGTGAAGGCTGTGCCGGAGGAGAGGAAGTAGAGAAGGTGGGTAATGTAGAGCGAGAGAGTGAGAAAGGAGTAGGTGCCGCGGTGTGTGTTTAAAGAAGTGCTTCGGAGATCTGAAGAGTTCTGAGCGAGAGAGCGCGGTGTGTGTGAGCGTAAGGCAGGTTTCTTTTGAAAAGAAAGCAGTTGGGCGTAATTAAAAGTGTGTTTCGAAAAGAAAAAAAAATCAGGATGCAGAAGATTGAGGAGGTCGATGATACCAATATCAAGCAGAGGCAATTCTTCTCTCTCTCTCTCTGTTTGTGTGTTCTTTATATAAGAGTACCCTGAGTCGCACGCTGCGCACTCTGGTCGAGATAAGGTACGCTGCCTTCAGAGGTTACTGCAAAAATAGTTATATTCTTTTTCTCCTCTTGGTTCAGCGAAGCGGCCGTACACTCGCCTTCGCACCACCCGCATTGGCCAGGTATGCACAGCCGCGACCCGACAAGCAAGACAAGCGCGTTACCGAAAAATACTGGAGCCGTCCCTCTCAACTACAATCAACGTCATGGACGAAAACTTCCTTTTTTTTTTTGGTTCAGCATTACACACATATAGTTAGAAAAAAGGTCACGTGGAAAAAAAGAGGAAAAAACACAAAAGTGGGGCAGGAAAAGAATGTAAGAGAGGCCACTTCCTTCCTTTTTTTCTTCCTTCACTTAAAAGACAAAGAAACAAACAATAACACAAACACAGAACAACAACCGTGAAGTGAGAGACAAGAGAAGGTGACGTTCACACAAAGTCTTCCTCTTCACCCATTGCACTTTTTTTCTTTTTGTTTGTAGGTTGCGGTCAATTCGAGCTCACCATGTGCTTCGACTGGCGCAGCGGTTGTCTCCCTACGACCATCGTCACACCACGCCAACTCCTCTCGACACCTCTCTCCGTTGCCCCTCCAGTTACCTGGTGGCGAAATGCTGCCCTCAAGAATGCATGTACTCTTCCTCAAGCACGTGCTGAGTCAACTGCGGACCACGTACACAGCGCAGACACGTGTGGAAGACGGTGAAATGCACGTCATGCACATGCGGCAAGCAAGTAAAGGAGAATTTGAAAAGAAAAGTAAATAAAAAAGATTATTCAAAGATAGAGAGGAAGAGCCGCGTGCGCTGCCTGCCGAACGAAGCACACGAGAAGGGGAAGCAGAACAGCAGAAGGGCATGCACGACACCGTCAACATCAGGCCTTTTCTTGTGGCACACACACACACGTGTGTCTCCTTCTCCCTTTTTTTTTTGTCTTAAGCCCTTAAGAGAAGCTCGCCAGCTCAACCTTCATCGCCGCCAGCTCCTCCTGCTGCTCCTTCAACCACGCCTCGCCGCCCTTCGCCACAAACTCCTCGTACGACTTGGCATACTTGGCCACCTCCTTCGCCAGCTTCTTCGTCTCCTTCTCGACCACCTCTTCCCCGTCCACCGTCTTCGTCGGCAGACCCGTCGCATCATCGAAGGCGGCGTACTTGCGAGCAGCACCGCGCTCCTCATCCTGGCGGCGGAGAAACTCGCTGGGCGGGTACGTGAACTGTTCCCACTTCTCAACAAGCTTGCGCTTCGTTTCCGCCTGATTCGCCAGCTTCTTGCGGCGGTCCCCTTCGACCTGCGCGCGACGCTCCTGCAGCTCCTTGCGCAGCAGCGCCGGCTCGTCGTTCTTCCAGGTCGTTGGGCCGGCTGGGCTGTCCTCGAGACGCACACCAGCATCCACAAGCCACTCGTCGCGCACCTTATCGCACAGGGGGAGGAAGCCGGGGGCAACCTTCTGCTCCTTCGCGGCGTCGCGCACGTCATCGCGGAAGCGGACGAGCGTGTTCACGACCTCGATGAAGCGGGCCTCGCCGTCACCACTCGCCTGCTGCTGCAGCCCAACAACATCAGAGCCTTCCACCACGCCAAAGACGCGGAACATCTTCGTGATGTACGCGCCAACCTTCCGCAGCAGCGTCGCGCTCGGCCGCTCACCAGACAGCAGGTACTGGTTCGTCGCAGCCACCAGCGCCATCAGTTGCTGCAGCGCCGTCACCGTGTCAAAGTTGTCCTGCAGCGCGGCGTGGACGGCGGCTTCGATCTCGACCCACCTGTTCAGCAGCTCGCGATCCTGGCTGTTGGCCCCTTGCGTGGCGGACCAGTTGTCACCGCGCAGCACGATGTCGATGCTGCCAAAGAAGGCGCGCAGCACCCGCTCCTTCTCCTTCGCCTCGTCGAGGGACTGGTCGGAGAAGTTCATTGGCTTGTTCCACGGGTTGGCGAGGAAGAGGAGACGCATCGTGCGGGGGCTGACACCGAGCTCGTCGAGCGACTGCCGAATCGTGATGAAGTTCTTCAGGCTCTTGCTCATCTTCAGGCCCTTGATGTGCAGGTGCCCGCAGTGGAGGAAGTAGTTCACCCACTGGTTGTGCAGGTTGCACGCCTCGCTCTGCGCGCACTCGTTGTCGTGGTGAGGGAACTTCAGGTCCCAGCCGCCGCTGTGGATGTCCATGTTCTCGCCCAGAATGTCAGACGCCATGACGGAGCACTCGATGTGCCAGCCGGGACGGCCTTCTCCCCACGGCGACGGCCACCGCGGCTCACCGGGCTTCGAGAACTTCCACAGCGCGAAGTCGTTGGGGCTCCGCTTCTCTCCCTCGACGCCCTTTGATAGCGCGCCTTCGCCCTCCGCCATCTCATCCTCTGTTGTGTTCTTGTCACCGCCGGGCTTCAGCTTCGGGTAGTCGTGACCAGCCCTGATGTACGCCTCCGTGTCAAAGAAGATGGAGGACTCTCCCTGGTAGGCGAAGCCGTTGTCGATGATCTTCTGCACAAAGGTCACGACTTGCGGCACGTACTCGGTGACGCGCGACACAATGTCAGGGTCGCGGATGCCGAGACGCTGCATGTCCTCGAAGAAGGCGCGCTCGTACTTGCGGGCGTGGTCCTCGAAGATTTGCTGGTCGCTGATGCTGTCGCCCTTCTGCTCGTCCAGCAGGTCTCCGTTCACGCCACTCGCAGCGGCAAACAGCGCTTCAAAGTCGCTCTGCGCTGCCGCGATCTTCTCCTTCGTCTCGACCAGCTGCGTCGTCTTGAGCTCCGCCTCCATCAACTTCTCCTCACGGTCGGTCTTCGCACGGCTGTTGGCGCCGTCGGGAATCGGTTCCGCCAGCTTCGCCTTGCGCCGTGCCAAACTCGCCTCTGCCGCGGCCACCGCCTTAGCCGTGAAGGCCTGCAGCTTCGCGAGGTCGTTGCCGTGCAGCTCGTCTGCCTTGAAGTCGTCCAGCAGCTTGTTCACGCGTGCGCGCTTGATAATTTTGTCGTCGATGTCGGTGATGTTCATCTGGTAGATCACCGAGTATCCGAAGTAGTCCTCCATGATGCGGCGGATGATGTCGAAGGTCAGGTAGGCGCGTGCGTGGCCCATGTGTGAGAGGTCGTAAACTGTGGGGCCGCAGGTGTACCAGCGAACAAGACGGCCCTCACGCGGAGCAAACGGTTCAATCGTCTCGGTCAACGAGTTCGCCACACGCAGGCCTTTGCCGTCGTCCTGCGTCGGCGGGTACCACACGGGGTGGCGGTCGCGCTTCAGCGGCTGCGTGCCATTCAGCCCCGACACCACCTTCGATGCACCGTTGCCGTTGGTGCTCATCGTGCGCCGTGGCGTGTACGCGGGGATCAGTGGTGAAGAAGGCAGAGAATAGATGGTGGTGGCGGTGCGGAGTGCGAGAGGCACCAGAGCAACGCGAGGGAACCGAAACGTTTTCGCGATCGCCGTCTTCTCTTATGAGAAGAAGAGAGGAAAAAAACACGGAAGAAAGAAAGAGAGAGAATGTGACGCACTGCAAGTTTCTACGCCGGCCACGCACAGACGCAGTCACTGAAATGAAAGAATGAAAAGAAAAAAAAGAAGGAAAATGATGAGGAAGAAAAGGCAAAATGTGCACAGCACCAACGAAGAATCAACTGATACGTGAATGACTTATTTCTTTTGTCTGTTTAGTGAGCGTGAGTGTCGCGAGGGAAGCAAGTAGATGAGTACGTGTGTGCGTCTGATTGAGTTCCGTCACGCCAGTTGCAAGAACAGCAGCGCAGCTCAGAGCAAACAACCACGACAACAATTATCGGAAAAAAAAGTGAATACTGTGGGCAATGTTGGTGGAAGGAAGCCAGCAGGTGGAGAAGAAGGGGAAGGATGTGTGTGTTGGGTGACACAGGAAAAAAACATGATAAACACAGACATATACACACACTGGTCTACACAACTCAAATTATTAATAGTACATCAACCAAGAAGCAGCGAGCGCAAACGCACACACAGGCGAGGCGTCTATCAGCGCAGCGCTTCCCATCTGCGATACACCAATTAAGCGGAACTCAAGAGGGGCACATGACGCAGAAGCCGGAGGGGCTGCGATGCTGACCTGGCAAATCTGCTCGCCGCAGGAAAAAAAGTGCGTGCCACTCGCCTCGCTGCTTGAAGGTGCCTTATCCAATAACACAGGTCATTATGTATGGCGCATCTATGCAGCAAACAGCTTGCTCAAGCAAGGAGTCTAAGGGAAAAAAAAAGATAAAAAATATAGTTGAGGTGCTCGTCCACGCACACGCAGTAGGGCGGACCGCCGACACGTAGACAAGAAGTACGACAACGCCACAAAAGGCAGAGAGAGAAAATGATAAAATTAATAAAAAGGGAAGCGAGGTGAAGGTGCGCCGCAGCAGAGTGGACAGAGAGCGTACAAGCACATACAGCTGCACACAGCTCTAGTCAAAGCCTCGTTGCCCATCATCTCTCTCCCCGACTCGGCGACATCAATTTAATCTTAAATTAATCTAGATGTACGCGTCGAAGCGCAGCATCCCCTGTGGATTGGGCCGCTGCGACCCCGTTGACGACCGCTCCGCCTCCTCCCATTCATCGTCGTCGTGCGACGTGTACGAGTCCGCATCGGACGAAACAAGATCGTGGTGGTTGTGGCTGCTCTCGTAGTGGCTGAGTCTGCGCGGGCCTTGGCCGGGCTGCACGTGTGGCTGCTGCCGCTGCCCGTTGCGGCGCCGCCGCAGCGACGATCCACCTGCTTGCTGATTGATGCTGCGAAGGATGTAGGGCGTCGTGTCATTGGCACCGCCGTACTCTTCGTCCTCTACGATGTCGTCATCATTGCTTCCGTCTTCATCGTCGCTGTCACGATCACGTGTGCGGTGGCGGCCGTTGTGCTGAGCAGCGGCGTAACGCGATCGGCCGCGCCGTCCGTGCTGTCCGTGCTGCTGCTGCTGCTGGGGATCGGAAAGGGAGCTGCTGACCGTCCCCGCATCCCGGTAGTGCTTCGGGGAGTTCCCGCCAAGGGGTTCGTCGTCATCCCCTTCATCGTAGCCGGCAATGTTCGCCGCCGCCGCCGCGTTCGCCGCGCTCACCGCGCTGTGGTTGTTCGCCCGCGCTCCCTCCGTCAGCGACGTCCCCGCACGAATCCCTGTCGAGGCGCCCGTCAAAACCGGCGCAATAATTTTTGCGGGCGGTGGCGGCTGGATGAAGTAGTCGGCGGCAAACGCGGCGACGACCACCACGACCAGCGACGCTACAACGCCAACGAAGATGAACCACCCATTCAGCCTGGTGGACGGCGCCGGGGCAGGAGTGGTAGTGGTGGTGGTCGGCTGATTGTCACTTGCAAAGCGCGCGAGATTCACCATGGCGAGGCCAACTGCACGATCGCCCGCCGTCGCCGCGTTTCCTGACGGCCACGTCGTGGTGTTGAAGGAGAGCTCCGCGACGGAGCACAGGGTTCGACTGTTCACAAGCGGAATGCACACGAGCGCGACTTGACTCGTCCCTCCGGTGGACACCATGCCGAAGGGTGTCGCCCCAAGCGGGATCGAGCTGCCATCGAAGTAGCAGTACGGGAGATCGCCTTTTTCCCCCACGGCGGTGTAAAGAATGGCGCACAACAAGTTTGGACTGAAGAGGAAAAGACCCGGCGTGCGGCCCACCGCAAAGCGAGCGTCGCTCGACCCAACGGTGATCGACGTCGCCAGCATACGCGAGCCAATCGCGCTGTAGTAGAAGCCGTTGGGCAGGAAGACGGCTCTCGCGATTTCGGTGAGGTCGGAGCTGGTCGTGTACAGCATGTAGTCCGAGAAGTACGCGGCGTGGATCGGATAGGTGGTTTGGACGGCCGTGCCGTCGGTGCTGAGGTCCTGCACGGCCTTGTACAGTCGCATGTCCTGCGTGTTGGTGGACGAGAAGGGGTAGGTGGTCTGGATGTACTGCCCCTGGGAGTTCAGCAAGAAGGTGTTCGTCAGCCCCAGCGGGGGAAGAAGAACGCCGAAGACGAATTCTCCGATTCCGGAAAGCGTGGAATAGGTTGTCGACGCTGCCAGCACACGCTCCACGATGAAGGACACCAGCGCCGTGTTCGTGCGGGCGTAGCTGTAGCTGGTGTTGCGGCCGGGCATCGCACTGGCGTTGAAGATACTCGTTCCCGCAGTGGAGAAGAGCGAGGACACAAAGCCTGAGAGCGTCGTCGCCGTTCCGCTCGGCGCCTCTGCAGCTCCCAAGTTGAAATTGGTGTCGATAATCGATGACGTGTGCATCAGCAGCATGTTCAGCGTGATGGACACATCAGGAAATGCAGCGTTCACCAGCACCGTGGAGCCGCTGTATGAGGAGGGAAGGTAGGTGGACGAGATCGCGTCGGTGCGAGTAAAGGGCATCAGCCCTGCCGACTCTAGGTACATCACCGACATCGTTACGAACAGATCAGACAGCACGTTCGCGCGGTACGCCGTGTCGATCGTGTTGGTCAAATTCGACGTGTCAAACGCAGTGGGGGCGGAGGGGATGGCGTAGCGCGTGCGCACCCCTGTTGCGATGTTGAATGGGCTGTAGTCCATGTCGCTCGGCCCAACAATGCCGCACGACGCCGCGAAGATGCCGGAGTCCTGTGCGGTGAGAAGGCTGTAGTAGTAGCCGATGTCGGCAATCGTGGTGTCGCCGATGCGGAAGAAGGAGCTGGAGGAGTCGGCAGCAGCGGCGGCGAGTTGAGCCGCAGTGACGATGACCAGAAGGGAGAGAAGCGCTATCCGTACCGCGAGCCGCTGCAGCACCACGTTCAGCGATGACATTGTGCTGGCGGGCATGACTGTCCTTCTGTGTGAAAAAAAATGTTTTTAATAATGTTAGAAGACGCCGAGAGGGAAAGCGGGTAAGGTCAGATGTCGAGTGGAAGAAGAGATGTGGCGCAGCGTTCTCCAGCACCGCGACCGGCACGCGCGCACACACCAGAAAAATGTAGTGCGTCTATGAAACAACACGCAAAACAGAGCAGCGAGAACAAGAACAATCTAATGGAGGAGATGCAGAGAGGCAACAGGACAGTAAGAGCCGCAACACTCTCCTCCTTCTCTATTCTAAAGAAAGGAAGTCTGAAAAAAAAAATGAGTTTAGTGGCACGTGACGGCAACGCTTGCGCCTCGCAGAAAATTTTTTTTTTTGCTGCTGTTAGAAAACAACCGTAGAAGAGAGAAGGATGTGGTGTAAGACGAGAAAGTGTGGTGAGACGCAATCATTTCGCCTGTGTGCTAAACAGAAGATGAAGATGGAGCACAACGCAAGGAGGCTGCAGGTGCTTCTACGGGCGACTTCACAGCGGCCCTCTTCTCGCTCCGCTACGTCATAGCAGCCAAAGCAGTGCGACATCAGTGAGGATCATCTATCATCTTAAGGTATTAATAAAACTTTATTTTTCTCTCTTTGCATTGCAGTGCGGACAACACCGCATAACATAGCAAGAGAGTGTGTATCTGTGTGCGGTGCTAAGGGTAAAAATAAATAACAAAAAAAATCGGCAGAGACACGCTTCACGACGATGCTGTTGTTGACGACGGCCATCGCAGGTAGTTTGCCTCCAGCGACAGCCAGAGCGTCGAGGCAGCTGCCGCACTCTGCGGCCGCACGTCTGCACTCTCCACACCGTGTTGCGCTGGGAGAGGTAAGGCAACAACGTTTTCTGTTCCCGCCACCACACGCAGCGTATGCACCTGAACGAGCGAGGCAGGCGGCAGCGACTGGTCGAGCACAGCAAGGCCGCAGAGCCAACGACGTGATGCTCCATTCTCCGAACAGCTATCCCACATCGATGAAGCCGCCGCAGCAGCAGTGGAAGATGATGGCGGCAGCTGCAACACATGACCTCCTGCCGCAGCAGTCGGAGGTGCGATCATGTGCCCACCGCGACGTTCTTCTCTTCCTCTTGACGTTGCCGTGTGCGCAACTGCGGCGGATGCTACGGCAGCAGCATCAGCAGTGGTGGCAGGAGTAATGGATGTGGTCAGCAGGCGCAGCACGCGTCGACCACGGACTCGCTGCACACCACCGCCGCCGCCACTCACACCGTCACCAGCTGCACCACTCACGTGTTGCTTGGCTCCCACAAAATCTTTACCCTCCACTTTCAGAGCCATCGCTGCTGTGGTGGCAGCTTCCCACCGCGCCTCCGCCGCCGCGTGCGCCACCGCGTCCTCGGCCTTCTTCACCACAGCCCACAAACCACCATAGAGGCAACTCGGCAGCGTCGCGTCGCGCAGCACAACGCTGCGAAATGTACTCCACCACGGCTGCCACGCCGACGACACGTGTGCGTTTGTTGCCGCCGCGGGCGTCGGTGACGCCGAGGACGGCTGCAGCTCACGCGTGACGAGCGTGGCTGTCAAGCCAACAAAGACGAGTAGGGACTGCGAAGGCTGCAGCACGAGGGCGAGGCTGAAGCCGACGGCCTTCAACAGACGAGGAGCGGGCCGGGGAAGCAGCAGCGCAACGTCCACGACAAAGGAGCACAACTCGGTGGTCCAGAGGACGACGGGAGGTTGTGCGATGAGCTCGTCGAGCAGGTTGTGCGTCAGCAGGAGAGCCGTCAGAACTAAAGTGACCGCGGCGGTGGACAACACTTCTTCCTCTTGTACAGCCGTGAGTGGGAAGGCGGCCGAGGAGGAGGAGGATGAAGAGCCACCAGCTGGAAGACACGCACACGACGCCGTCGCCGCTGCTGAGTAGCTGCTGTTGTCAGCTGAGGCTGCTGCCTTGCCATGCACGGGTCGGTGGTGCCCCTTACCCCTTCCCTCGTCCACGCCTCTCGCCACTTCCGTCGCCGGCGCAGCGGCGTAGAGCCCGCGAAGGGCAAGAATGCGGCGGGCCATCAGCACGAGCCCCTCCAGCGTCACACCGAGGGAGTCTCGAGCGAGCGTGTGACGACCACCGCTGCTGCTGCTGTGGTTGCCTGCCGGTGTGCGCTCCCCTCTTGCACGCTCTGCTGGTGTCGACCCGCCAGCCTGTCCTCCACCACGTACGAGCCCAGCATGTCCGCCACTGCGCACGGAGAAACCCATTTGCCGGAGCGCCGCTGCTTCTGGTCCGCGCATAAAGCCGTAAAGAAAGACTAACGGAGCAACCTCGGCGTCACCACCACCAGCTTTCGTGGTGTTCGCGCTCGTTGCCGCGAGCGGCTGATAACCACGATAGCTGCCTTTCCGGCTGCTGCTGTTGCCGGTCAGGGGTGTTGTACACCGAAGGCCTTCTTGGATCGTGTGAAAGAGATGCGGGTGCTGCCGACGCGCTGCGAGTTCCTCGCGGCTCAGGGATGACAACAGGCTGCGATCACGGCCAACGCGACGCGGACGCACGGCGCGCTCGTCAGCATGTCTAACGCTCTCGGCGCTGCGGTACGCCCTCCCCACGCGTTCCGTGGCTGTTGGAGATTCTGTGCCGTTGCTGATGCCAGTTGCAGTGGTGGTGATGACTGCCGTGCGGTTCGATGTTGTGTCGGTGGGGCTCTGCGCGGGTATCGGCAGCATCAGCAGCGTGCGCGTCACGTAGCGGCGTACCCGCACACAACCGGTTGTTGCTGGCTGCGTGCAACACCACCACCGCGGCGGTCCGAACGTGTCTGTGCGCGATGAAGAGTGTTGAGCTTCTAGTGGTGGCGGTGGTGATGGTGGTGGTGTACGAGTTGGCAGCAGTGCGTTGATCCACACGCGCGCACCTGCCTCCAGCAACGCTTCCGGTTCTGCTAAGCGAAGGCCACACACGAGGCGAGCAACGCCCTCTCCAGCCCTCGTCTCGTACTGCT
This sequence comes from Crithidia fasciculata, assembly GCA_000331325.2. Classification (NCBI taxonomy): domain Eukaryota; phylum Euglenozoa; class Kinetoplastea; order Trypanosomatida; family Trypanosomatidae; genus Crithidia; species Crithidia fasciculata. The sequence goes on along the minus strand of CM003408.1, from coordinate 82,980 downwards.
GCCGCTGCTGTTCATCTTTCCCTGCGTGGTGTTGAGCTCTCTGCACGTACAGGCCGTAGGAGTCTACGGTGAAGTTAACGCAGCGTCCTTTTGCACGTTGTGCCGCTGCTCCGTCTCCGGACTCTGTCTTGAGGGCACCTGCTTCGAGTGCTGTGCTGCCTGGCGTACCGGCTGTTGGCACCCACACGCTAAGCTCCGAGCCGCAGCCCAAAAGGTGAAAAGGCAGGAGCAGTACCGGCGGTGGCATCCACAGCTGCGGGGCACCGGGACACGACGCCATCGTAGCACCACCACCACTGCTGCCGTTGTTAGAAATGCTGGTGCTGCTGTGCATCGCGGCCACCTCTTCAACGAGCACGCAGTTCAGAATAGCGGGCAGTGACTTGCTGAACGTGTCCTCCGCCTCCTGCGGGTGGATGCCCTGACGTGCGAGTACAGCGCTGAGGTGCGGGTTCGCTTCCCGCAGCGAGGAGTGCGCGCCGTCGACGTAGGAGACGAGCTTCAAGAGACACGATAACCAGTAATGACGTGCCTCTCGCTGCTGCTGCTGCTGCTGTTGAACACTATACGAAGGACACGCACTTTCAGTAGCAGACGCGTGGCGGTTGTCCGAGTGAGAAGCTTCTCTTTCGCCGCAAAAGGCATCAGCAGAGGGGGTGAAGAAGTCGATCCAGTCGTCCACCAGCGCCGCGGCCACCTGCTGCACCAGTGGCTCCTCTTCACTCACTAAAGTGACTGTCGCACGCAGGAAAAGCGTGTGCGCTCTCGCACTCATTGCATCACCTGCATGTTCAGCCGTGTTGCTGCTCTTGTCGTTGCGTGTGTCCTGTGTACCACGCTCCGCTGCTTCGTGACGCAATGCGGCCAGTGCGGCATCCAGCTGGTTCTGCGACTCCTTGGCACCGCTGCTGCCTCCGCTCTGTGGCCTGCTGCTCGCCTTGGGAAGAAGAGAGGAAGAGGCGGCCCACTGACGCTGATTTTGCTGCTGCTGCTGCTGCTGCGGTGACGACGTAGCGGGACTGTTGTCTGTCGTCGCGAAGACGGAGGCAACTTCATCTTCAAATCGCATTCGCCGACCTCCTCGCCGAGGATTTGATTTTCCCCGTAGTCCACCGACGGCACCATCGGTGTTCGCGGTAGTGGTGTCGCCCTCTGCGGCGTGTGAACGTGTGCGTGGCCGCTTGCGGAGACCTTCGGCATTTTCCATCACACTCTCCACGTCCGCTGTTCCTTCGCTCCTTTCTGGGCGAACACTCGTGCTGCTGATCACGTCGGACGGCAGCACACTGCTGCTGCTGCTGCTACTGATCATGCTGCTGCTCATGCTGCTGCTCGTGTTGTTGTCACTGTCGTCACTTGCAGCGTCCTCTCTGCCAGGAATACTTTCATCGTTTGTCGCTGCAACACCATGCTCATCAGCATCCTCCTTGGACGGGCTTCTGATGTGTGGTGCACCGCTGCTTCGTTCTGTCGCTGGCACCGCGTACACCTCCTCGATGCGCAGGAAGTGCAGAACGTGCAGGGCGAACACACTCGCCGGACACACTGCGGTGAGTTGCGCGTGTGCGGCGGCGGCGGCGGCCTGCGCCTGTGCTACGCGTGTGGTGTGCGCTGCAAACTTCTCGGCCGGTGTGGAGGCGCGCTTGCCTCTTCGCCGCGCAGCAGCTGCGGGGGTTGCCTTGCTGCGCATCGCACGACGTGCAGACGTCGACGTGTGCCCCTTCGCGGCGGACTCGTCGGATGCTTTCGCGGCGTGCAGCGCGGCGTAGTCGGGGCTCCACAGGCAGCCGGCGTGCAGCAGCAGCGCGAGAAAGAGAACGTCATTACCGACCACTCGACGGCACACCATCAAGCAGCGCCGCCATCGTGTGTAGCTCGCAAACACCACATCATGCGGCAGTGGGTGAGCATCGGCGTAGGTGCTTGCGCTCGTGTTTGTGAGTGTAGAGGGTGCGGGGTCGGCAGCGAGAAAAGAGCCGAGGGAGGGAAGAAGCCGCTCCACACACGTTTCTTCATTCATGAAGGAGACGCGTGAGATGAAAAGAGAGGAGGGAAAGAGAAAAAAAAAAACTATGAAGAAGAGGGTGTGGTTCTCCCCATGCGGCGTGTCTGTGTGTGGGTGTGTGTATGCGAGTCTATGCGTGGCTTTACGCTGCTTTTATTCACAAGAGAGGAAGAGTGCGTGCGTGGGTCGTGCCGGTGATGTCCCTTCTTCCTCCCGTTCCCTCTATCTCTTCTATCCCACAAAGACAGGTTGAGAAGTTCTAATGATAAAAATGAGGTGTATGAGACGTTAGAGAACAACAAAAATCACAAAAGGCGCTGGCAGCCCCACACATACACCTACTTTAACGCCGAAAACGTCTGTAGGGCTCAGACGTCTACACTGCCACGACAACAACAATTAAGAGTGAATGGGGCAAAACGACGATGGCAGAAGAGGGAGAAGATACGAGTGAAGTTGAGGAGTTTAATCACAGAGAGAGAGAGAAAGGCAGCAGCAGCGTCGTCAGTCCTACTGAATGCTAGCATGCAACGCTACCAGCACGACCGAGATGTGCGTGCGCAGATATTCGTCTTCCTCTCCACATTCAGTACACCACACTCGACAGGTTGGTGCAGCGGTGCGACGCAACAGAAAGAATGGAAGCAAGAGAGAAGGGAGTAGACACCCGACCCATAGGGAACACCGGGGAAAAAAAACCCAAGGACCATAATAGGTGAGTAGAGTATCGGTAGTATATCATGAATAATGCCAACACTAGAGGTATAATGCGCGGCGGGAAAGACAGTGTGAAAGGAAGAGAAGAAAAGTAAGTGAATAATAGCTAAGGCCATGCTGAACACGTAGCCAGAACACGCACGAGCACCAAAGAAAGAGAGAGAAAAAAGGAGAGACGCACCAAACAATAAGCCCTTCATGTGTCAACAAGACAAAAACACGAAGCGAGAGAGAGAGAGAGAGAGAACCAAATAATAATAATAATCCACGATAAAGGCTAAAATGAAGGGGGGACTCGCAAGACGTGCAGAGTGACTTCAGAACAACACATGCAACTCATCACCTCTCTCTCTCTCGCCAATTTTTTTCCTCACCTTTTTCAATCACATGAGTTGTACAGGTACGCCATGAGCTGCTGCTCACTCCCCTTGTTCATCTGCGCACGGAACGCGGGATCGGCAACGCGCAGAAAGAGGTTTTGCCGCTTTTCATCGGCCAGCGAGCTCGGCACCGACGGGTTGCCCTGCCTCACCGCCGCCGCGTACGCCGCCGCCTGCGCGCGAATAAACGCAAGATCGTCACTCGCGCGGTCGGGGAAGACCTTCTCGGCGAACTTCATGAACCCCGCCGTGTACTCGTGGCCCGGGAAGATGAAGGTAGAGGCATCGAGCGCGTAGTCGTTGGCCTTGTTTAAATGGAACACCTTCTGCAGCGCGCGGCACATGTCCGCCTCGTCACCCTCAAAGAATGCGCCGATGCCCGCGATGAACATGGTGTCGCCGGTGAAGAGCGCTACGCCATCTTTCGGGTGCTGGGGGTGGTGCACCTTGTAGAGAACATGTCCGCGTGTGTGGCACGGCGCGTCGATCACCTCGACAGACAGCCCACCGACCTGCACGCTGTCGCCTTCCTTCACCTTCTGCGTCACCGCTGGAATGCCATCGTTCGCGCCACCCACCACTGCCACCGCGGTGTTGCTCTGCGCCTCCAGCTGCTTCTTCAAGTCAACATTGCCCCCTGCGTGGTCGTAGTGCTTGTGGGTCGACAGGATGGTGTGGAAGGAGTAGGCAGTGCCGGCGTTGGGGCCCGACTTCAGGTGCTCCTCCACGTACTTCAGAACCGGCGCGTAGTCGGCGTTCGTGTCGACGGCAGCGAGCGCGTGTGTGGCGTGGTCGTGGATGAGGTAGGAGAAGTTGTCCTTGAGGGTGGGGACGACCGTCACGGAGAAGGCGGCACCGAACTGCTTCGTGTAGTGGTGGCGCATCGTGACGAAAAAAGAAGTCAATACGAGTGAGAGAGTCAACGACTATTTGGCGTGCTGCTGGGGAGATTTTCGCAGGAGGTATGAGAGAGAGAAAGAAAGAGAGAGAGAGAGGAGGTTGATGTATAGGTGGTGATCAGTTGGCCAAGAGCCTTTCGCTTGCTACTCAGTATTCGTAAAAAAAAAAAATAATAAAAGAGCGGACGAGCTCTTCGTGCCTCTGCCATTTAAAAGGACGAAGAGCAGCGAAAGCTAGAGCATCTCTACCGATTAGAAGAGTGTGCCTTACTCTTCTCCTGCTCACCTCTTTTTTTAGTGCTTCTGTTTTCCACCTCAGGGCATACCAACACCGGACTCTTTTTTTTTTTTTGCTCTCTCAACAGTGTTGGCACGCACAAATAATTCATTCGTCGCATACACCCTCGTTGGGCAGTCACCGGTAAAGCAACGCTCTCTTTCTCTCTTTACACGACTGCACTCTGTCGTTGTGTTATTCACGCAATCTTTTTTTTTTTAATTTGCTTTTAAACATGGCGACACGACGCATCAGAACTCCACCGCACGGCGCACACCACCGCCAGCCACGGCATAATAAATAGAAGAATAAAAAAAAGAAAAAAAAAACAGCGCAACGCATCTCTTTCTCCTCTCCTCAAAAATACACAAAGACAGTGGAAAGAGATGGAGAGAAGAGGATGCGCTGTTACAGGCAGCAACGACACCGCCAGCGGCAACCACAAACAAACAAACAAAATCGAGAAAAACATTGGCACGACACGCTACTCAGAGATGCATAAAGAGAGAGTCGAGAGAGCACCAGTGACCTCCCTTCTCGCTGCATCGCACACATAAACATAGAGAGCACACCGCTGGGAAACAACAACAAAACCACCAATAAACAGTGAGAAGAGGATAGGGCAGGAAGTCTCAGCCAAAAAACACACGCTAATTTTTATCAAACAGTCGCGAGAAGAGAACACAAGTAGACAAGTATGCTCGAACACCGGCGCGTATAAGTGCCACGTGGACGACTTGAGTGCACAGTCCATTCGTGCTCTTCCTCTTTCACGTACGTGGCTGAGCCCATTGCGCAACCTCTTACCACGAAGAGAAGCAAAACAGAAAAAAAAGGAACAGAATGGTAAACCAATGCACCACACGTAGGTTGATTTTCTTACGAGTAGAAGTCGTAGGTCTCATCTCCGGTCTTCTTGATGACCGTCCGGTACGCGTTCTCGATATCGCGGGGCAGAATGACGTAGCGGTTCTTACGCACCGCCAGCATACCCGCCTCCTGACAGATGGATTGGATATCGGCCCCGCTCAGCTTCTCTGGACGCGTCACGTAGTCCTCCAGGTCGACCTCCGGTGAAAGGTTCATCTTGCCGGTGCACACCTGGAACACAAGGCGCTTCTGCCGGCGATCAGGATAGGGGAACTCAATCTTGCGGTCGAGCCGGCCGGGACGCAGCAGCGCGGGGTCGAGGGTGTCCCACCGGTTCGTTGCCATGATCACCTTCACGTTGGTGGTCTGATCGAAGCCGTCCATCTGTGTCAGCAGCTCCACCAGCACACGCTGCACCTCACGATCGGCACCCGTCTGCGCATCGAAGCGCTTCGTCGCGATGGAGTCGACCTCGTCGATGAAGATGATGGACGGCGCGTTCTCGCGGGCGAGGCGGAAGACGTCGCGCACCTTGCGCGGGCCCTCGCCGAGGAACTTCTGCACAAACTCGCTACCCACCACCCGAATGAACGACGCCTTCGTGTGCTGCGCCACCGCCTTCACCAGCATCGTCTTTCCCGTACCGGGAGGGCCGTAGAGCAGGACACCGCGCGGGGGGTCAATGCCGATCTGCTCGTAGAGACCCGCGTGTGTCAGCGGCAGCTCCACCGCCTCCCGAATCTCTTGCTTCTGCATATCGAGTCCGCCCACGTCCGAGTAGGTGACATCAGGGCGATCGCTCGAGTTCAGCAACGTGATGGTGGCGTCCGTCTCGCTGGGCAGCAGCTGCACGCACGCGTTGCTGCTCTTGTGGAGACCGACACTAACGTTCGGCTTCAGCTGCTCCTTGTTGAGGGTGGAGAGGATGCGCACGAAGTACTGCGACCCGCTCGTGCCGCTCACGATGCCACGCACGCTGTCGACGGCCTCGACGAAGTTGCCAAGGACGAGCGGGACGGCTTGGATGCGCTTCACCTCCTGCTTGGCGGCGCTCTCTTCCTTCATGAGCTGGTGTGTTTCGGTCTTGCAGATCATCGTCTTGAGGTGGATGTTCTGAATGTCCTTGCGCAGACGCTCGTACTCCTGGTAGAGGGAGGTGGGGACGGCTGCCTTGCCCTCGTGATTGTCTTTCGCGGTGCGCTTGTGGGCGAGGGCGGGAGACTTGGTTGCCGCCGCCGCGGCCACACTCGACGTCGCCATTGGGAAAGAAAGAGAGAGAGAGTTGGGGCCTCTGTTTTTTTATTGTCGGAGGTGATGCTCAAGGCGCTGCGTATCGCGTAGGTGTGTCTGTCCTAGAATGAAGAAAAGGTAAATAGAGAAACAGAAACGAGTGACGACTAATGTGATTGGCATGGCAGATTCGAATTGAATAGAGTGGAGATGTTAAAGGAGGCAGATGGAGGAGGAAGTTGTGCGACGGAAGGCATGTAGAGATGAAAGAAGAGAGAGAGAGAACGGATGGAGCTGGATGCTTGTTCCACAAGACTAGCATATGTGCGTGTGTATGTGAGCAGGTTTCAGGCGAGCCATTGGTGCTTTTGTCACGCACGTCGGGCCATCCATCGCGCGGTGCTCCATCCCCCTTTTGAACATTTAAAAAGGGATGCGGTGACTGAAAGAAGTAAAACGAAAAGCCTGCCGTCTGCCTCTACAGCATCATCTCAGACGCAATGTCAAGAAGAAGCGCATTACCACGCTCACTCAGTGTTTCTTTCATTTTCGCTTCTCTTTTTTTTTTCTTTCCGAGAACAACCTCGGTAGAAACATAAAGTACACCGGTCTGTCAGGCGGAAGATCCCTCAGCTGGGCCAAAGAGGTGGCACTGACAAGAAGACAAAGAAACGAAGTACGTGTCACACACGCATACGCCCACACATGCACACAGACGCAGAGTTCAACTGCCAACCACGTCGGCGCAATTATTTCCAACGATTCAGCGTAGCACTCACTCAGTAAAAGCAACGCGTTTCTATTAACAAACAAACACACATACACACATACGTAATAGCACCGAAATACACGCAAGCACTGTGGTGACAGACGGTGTTAATAAAGAAGGTAGAGAACACAAGAATAAAAATAGTGATAATAACAATGGTGGCAACAAAAATAGCAAGATGTCATCGAGTGCGGGCGTGCGGGCGTGCGGGAAGGAAGAGAACAACACTGAGTACGGCACATCGATGGCATCACGCAACTCGAGAAAAAATAAAAAAAAAGGTAATTGTGGAAAAGACAAAAGAGGTCAGTAGACGAGGGAGGAGAAGAGAGGGTCAACGCAAAGGACACCAGCGATGAAACAAAAAGGAGCAAGGAAAACATAAAAAGAAACAAACACACAATAGAAGAAGATCGCATCCTCTGCACCAAGAGCGACGACGACAACAGCAACAAGTGGACGCGCTCGTGCCTCGTCACACGTCTGCGTAGAAGCACTTCCATCGCAACCACAAACATACATACACACACGTACATCAAGGCTTAAAAGAAGCAGAAGCAACAAAGTATGCGTGACAGCACCACGAGACAAAGCGAGCATACCCTTCCTCACTGCATGACCAACACGGTGCTCGGTAGACGTGGCGGCATCGATTGTGCATGGCGTCGTCGTATTGATGTGTGTGTGTGTGTGTGTGTGCGTGAATCACGAAACAACAACAACAACACGCATTTGTGTGTTGTAGTGCAGTGTTAACAGTGATCGGCAGAGGAGAAAAGAGGAAATAAGTGGTGTCTATCGCGAGCGCCACCGCCACGACCACAGTGCCGCGCTACACCAAAATCGAAGAAGAGTGCGAGGGTTGTACATGGAAAAGCGAACATCTTGGTGGGAAAAAAACCTGCCGACACGCAGACACACACGCACACATACCTGCACGCACGGCAATGCACAACAAAAAGGGGAAAAGGAAAGAAAGAAGGCGCCAAGGGTGACCTCCGCTTTCCATCATAGACGCCTTTTAAGAAAAAAAAAAAGAGTTAGAAATATAGTCAGAAACAACAAAAGGATTCTCTACATCAGCATACACCACGTGTCACACACACACGCACAAAGGGGTGGACGAGCTGAGAAATATGGGCGGGATCACAGAGGAGAAGTGTCAGGCGGAGAAAAAAATTTTTTTTTTTGACAAGCACACTCTGCACACACACATACACACAAACGCAATTAGAAAAAAAAAATCTAGAGATGGAAGAAGAGAGGGTGGCTGCGTATCTCTTGGTGGTGACACGCATCGATGTTTAAAGGCAGCGCTGTAGCAAGACGCAGGAAAAAAAAAAAGAAGGAAAAAAACGCTTTTCGCCTTTTGGGAGTAAGAAGACAACAATCAGCAGAGAGCAATGCATTGCTCGCTTCGCGGCAGTGCATCACGCAAACACAGGAAGAAAAGGAAGCATTGAACAACAGTTTTGGTTGCCGACACCGCCGCAGTCACGACAGCACAACAGCAGTCAAATAAAAAAAACTATGGAAGCCCTCACCTAAAAAAAAAAAAGCTGGTACAGAGAAAAAAAAAGAAAATGTGAGTGTGTCTTTAAAAAGCGGACGGAGCACCATGCAGGCCCGCCTTCGCAGCCTGCCGCCGCCACTCACGCAGCTCCGCCTTCTTCACGTCGCTGGCAGGCGATACTGGCGTCTCCTCCTCCGCCACCTGGCGCACCATGTCAAGCAACGACGGCGCCGCGCTACTCGCCTTCACACTGCTGTTGTTTGTGTGTGCGTGCACACCAGGGGCAGCGTTTGCAGCGCGCGTCGCCGTTGTCGCTGTCCCTCCGTCCTGCTCACGCGATGACGAAGACGGCAGCAGCAACGAGCGCTGAAGCGGGGAGGAGGCGTTCGCGGTGTTGAGTGCCGGCAGCGGTGGGTTGAGAGGGGAGGTAAGACTGCCCGTACGGCCGACCCAACTCGATAACGGCTGCGCCTGCTGCTGCTGCTGCTGCTGCTGCGTCGTTGCCCCTATATTACTCCGCTGTGCTCCGCCGCGAGTACCGTGCCGCAGTGCCAGCCCCTCCACCACGTCTTCATTCAGCTGACACGACACACGCGCGCTCAGCGGCCCACGCGCCATATCGTCCCTCGCGATGCACGGCAACGTGGTGGAGGCGGTGAGGGCCTTGCTCGAGATCGGCGGCACCGGTGTCGTGTGCGCCGCTGCTGCTGCTGCTGCTGCCGCGTGGAGTTCATTCCCTCCGCTCGCGAAGCTGATGCTACCGTCGCGGCAGATGGAGATGGAGTCACCAGAGGCAACCGATGCGTTCCGCACACGTCGGTGGTAGGTGGCCGTCGGTGCCGGTGAGCCGCCGGAGGCTGCGACGGACTCGCTGGCGGACGACGAAGGCGGACGTGGCGGGGGCACCAGTCGGCCAGAGTTGTGGCTGCGGCTCATAAAAGAAAGCTTCCGCAGGTTGTCTTGTGACGCGGAGGGAATAGAGGGCAGCGTGAGGTTGTTGCCGCTGCGCACGCTGGCGGTGTCCGACGCCGTGGAGGCGTGCCGGCGCAGCACCGCCGCAGTGACAGCGCCGCCAGTGTTGCCGTTGTTGTTGCTGCCGGTGGAGACAACGCTGCCGGAGCGCCGCCCGAGCTGCACGTCGTCGTCCTCCTCGCTGCCTTCGTCCACCTCCGCTCTGTACGCCTCGTTGTTGTTGTTATGGGTTACAAAGTCATCGACTGCGGTGCCGTGACTCGACACGCGCGACTCGCGGGAGAGCGGCGGTGGGGAGGTAAGAGAGGGGCCGTGGTCTGCATCGCGGGACTTGACGACGGCCTCGCGCACCTTCCGCCTGCCCAGCGTCGACTCATCCGGCACCTTGACGGTGATGTTCGCACCGAGGCTGTTCTCTTTTATACATGCAGCGCCACCGCTGAAGCTGCTGCTGCTAATACCGCCACCGCCACTCACCAGCTGTTGAAGTTGAGCTGGTGAGTGAGCTGCACGCGTCTCTTGAAGCTCTACCGCCGCGCCAACCGGACCGCTGCTCTGGCGTCGACGCGCATATGCGCTGGTGTGCGCTGCTCCTCCTTCTGCGCGGCCCCCCGCTGCGGATGCCGGTGGTGCTCCTCCCGGGGCTGCCGTGCCGGAGAGCCGTCGAGTAGCCTCCACGCGCCGAATTTCTTCCGCAACGCGACTCCGCAGCGCAGAGGCGACATCCGCATTCGGTGCCGGCAGCGCCATCTGCTGTTGTAGTTGTTGCTGTGGTGGTGGCAGGGCTGCTACTGCACTCGATGCGCTACTGCGTGTGCCGCCACGCAACAAACCAGACGTCGAGAGCGACGCACGAGGTGCCGTACTCCCGGTGGGACTCGCGGTGCTGGTGGTGATGGAGGCAACGCGCTCCCGCACACGCCGGGCTACGTCCCCTGCTGGCTGGGCAAACGCAGATGCCGGAGGTCCATTAGCGTCATTAATGCTGCTGCTGCTGTCCGCTCTGCCTGTCACTGAGGAGACACGACTGGCAGGCTGCGGCAGCGTACCGCTTGATCGGCGTGGTGGGCTGCGTGTTGGCGGCGCACCGTTGGAGACGCCTTCTCGGACGCTGCCCTCCGACACCACGTCCCGTCGAGAAGTCGAGGGAATGCTGCTAATACCACTACCAGCTGCAGCGGCCGCGGCGGCTTCTTTTCCCTCGTCCTCTTCCGTCAGCTGGCCGTTCAGCCGCGCTAGGCGACGCTGCAGCAGCGCACACTGTTGGCATGCAGCCTTCAACGCAGCCCACAGCTCTGCCTTGGTGGCTACGGGGTTCTTCAGCACTGCCTGCACCGCAGCAGGGACCGCAACGTGCGCAACGAGAGAGGACATGGTGAAAGGGACCAGCGCCGTCTCGTCGTCATCGTCTTCGCTGTCAGCCGGCGCCTGTGTCTGCGCATCGTGGCTTGCAGCCGATGCCAGGCGACTTGCACTGCGCTCCCCCGCAGCAGAGCACCGCCGGGCAGCATCAGCGGTGCCGCTGCCACTCGTATTACCACCACCAACACCATCACTTTGAATTGCTGGTGATACGCTGGTCGGGTCTGCTGCGTATTTGGCAAGCCGCATCATCACAGGCTCACTGCCTCTTGTTGTCGAGGTGCGCAGCTCGGCCGCGCTCATCATCTCGAGTTCCTCTGCTGCTGCTGCTGCTGCTGCTGCTTCTAATTTTCTCTCGTTTTCCGGTAGTCGTGAAGTATGAGGGATGGACTGCTGTGCATGCCGCACATCTTCTTGCACGTGATGAGGTGATGTCATGGGCACAGCGATAGGAGAGGCATCCACGGTGTCGCCACCGTCTCGCGCAGCGGTGCTGCTGCTGATACTGCTGCCGCTGCTTAAGAGGGGAAGAGGGCTCTGCGGTGGCGGGGCAGCGGAGTTCGCATTCACTTCAGCTGCTGCACCCTTACTCGCCGAGGCAGCACCCTGCGTGTCCGTCACGTCCGCTGGTGTCTGCGTAGACGGACGAGACGGGGTAAGCGCAGAGGCATCTGTGTCGTCGCTCGCCTCGTTCTCACGGGGTGTCGCTGCAACGCCACTGTTGGGTGCCGGAGAGGCCCCGCCCCGGTCATTCAGTCGCGCTAAAACGGGTCGTCGCGGCGGTGCTGCTGCTGCTGCTGCTGCTGCTGCTGCTGCCACCGTTGGCGTTTCCTGCCCTACAAGCGACGACGACAGCGACGAGTGGGTGGCGTGAGTGCCGAAGAGAGACGACGGTTGGTAAACGCGATACTGCGTTGTGGAGCCGCTGCGACCACGTACCGGAGCTAACGAAGCAGCAGCAGCAGCGGTGGCAGTGGCTGTGGCTGCGGTCCCTGCTGTAGGAGAGGAAGATGGTTGTTGCACATCTGCGTGACGACTCGCCGTGAGTGCTTCCCCGAGTGGTGGCGAGCTTCCTCGCTCAGCATTCGTGCGCTGCGCATCGGGCGTATCGGGAGTAGGCGTGGATCGCTGTGCGAGGACGCGATAGGCGCGCTCTACCGTGCCACGCGGTGCTGCTGCGGTCGTGGCGATGCGTCGCGGGCGGGTTGTACTGCTGCTGCTGCCGCTGGCGATGCCTTCGTCGCCCGTATCCGCGCCGTCGGCGGTTGGCTCTGCCGGTGAATGGGAAAGCCGCATGCTGAGCGGCGAAAAAGGAGAAGAGGGCGGGAGAAAGCAACTGGGGCAGCAGGTAAAGAAGATGCGCAGCTCAAGAAGAACAACGCACAGCGGCAGCCTACCTCCGTATCAGACAGAGAGAGAGAGATACTGAGAGAGAAAGAGGTGCAGAAGCCGATCGAACAGGGAAGGAACAAGAGGAGAGGAACACAGCGAATTTCACACCGACAAGTACAGAAGGCGTTCCCTCAACAGCAAAATGACAAAAATAATTCAGCGGAAGTATTTGAAGAGATGAAAGAAGAGAAAAAAAAAAACAAATTGACGACGAAGTAAAGTACACTAGCAAGAATCAGAAATGAAGCATCCAAGAGAGAGAAGAGAGAGGTGATGGCCAAACGGTGACGGAGACGTATGCGTGTAGGTCCCCCACTAAATGCTTGAGAAGGAGAGAAGAGCACCGACGCAGACACGTGCACTATACAGTAAGATCACTGTGTGCACTTCGGGCTTCTGAAACACCGCTTACCGGAGAAACGGGAACACCGGCTTTTGTGCGCGTGAGTGTGCGTGCGCGCTGTGATAAAGTTGTGAGTGCGCCGCGCTCTCTCTCGACGCGTGCGGCAGGCGGGTGAGGCGTGGAAAGGTAGCCGTCCGACAGCGAAGCAGTTGCTGCGGGTCGTTACAAGGTGGGAGAGAGGGTGTGTGTTCACGTGGCAACGCGGAAAGAAGAAAAGAAGGGAGTAGAGGAAGAGTGGGGAGAGAGGAAAAAAAAAAAAACAAGACGCTCACGCACGCGCGATAAGATCGTTGAAGGAGTAAACGGCGACTTCCCGCTTATCAACTTCGCTTTCAACACGCGCTAGCATTAGTGCGGAGCAGCATCTTAGCAGCCTCTTTGGAAAACAAGTCGTGCGCGACACCTGCACCGTCATGCAAGTCCATAGGGCCCTTTTCTTCCGCTTTAACGCTTCAGTTTTTTACCTCTCTTTGTCAATCTAGCGATATTGTCTCATCCGAGTCCACCACCAACTCTTCTTCCTCCAGCTCTCCACCCTCCGATGGCACTGATGCACCTCGTCCCTCCTGCGCAGCGGCGGCGCCACCACGCGTGAGACGCCGCCGCGACGACCGCTCCTCCGGTGAGTGCGCCTGCTGCGCGTACGCGGCCGCCTTGGCTCGCAATCGCTTCGCCGAGTTCGACGTGGCGGTCGATGCTGCCGCGGACGTGGACGGTGCACGCAGCGGAAGCCCTTTCGTGCGGGTCGATGGCTGGTGTGCTGCTGTGCTCGCCCCCTCCTTTACCGCAGTCTTCTCAGTAGGAGGGAGATATGGCACCAAGGCGCCTGCCACTGTTGCTGCTGCCGCTGCTGTCGATCCAGCTGGGGTTGTGTTGTGCGACCGCGCCTCTTCTTCATGCAACCGGGACGTGAAGATCGCCACCGCCTCGGCTGCCAGCTCAGCAGTCGCGGCGTCTGTGCCCCGCGCAGCTCCTGCCTTGTGGTCCTCCCACACGCGCTGCAGCGCCAACGCGTGCGCAACACTTTTAGAACCCCCACTCGCCTCTCGCTCCTCCGATTCGTCGTGCGTGCTCTCGTCCTGATGCACGTAGGAGAGCGGCAGCTTCTCGTACAGCACGACGTACGGCGTCTCCAGCGCCGAGTACACGCCGCCGCCGGTCCCGTGAAGGATGTGGCGCATTTTTTCTGCGGTGACGTTCTGCACGTTCGAGTCGTTCAGCATCACCCAGCCCTCGTAGAAGGCAGCGCCGCTGATTGAGAGAGCAGCAGCGGGGAGCGCCGGGGCGGGTGTGAGAAGGGGAGAGTGAGCGTCCTCGATACTCTCTGCTGCTGCTGCTGCTGTATTCGAAGGAGGGGAGAAAGGAGCAGTGTCTGTGCTTGGCGGCTTCACAAGCGGTGGTTGTGGTGGCGGGGTGGACGGTGTTGCTGATGCGCTTTCCTTTGCAGTCGCGGCTGCTCCGTCCGCTTCACAGTACCTCTCTTCTTCTGTTGGTGGCACGTCGGCGGAAACAAGTTGACTCGAGACTGCTGCATTGACAGACTCGCTCGGTGGTACAAAGGGGGAGAAGACACGGTCCAGGTCGAGCGCACGCGTGAGCCCGGCGCCGAAGGCATTCACGTACGCCTGCACGTTGTTCACTGCTGCGTCGTCCGCCGTTGCTGCGGCAGGGCAGTTGTGCTGCCCACTGCGGGTTAACACAAAGTAGTGCCCGCTGCTCGGCGTCAAGCCGCTATGAACGATAACGCTCCGCAGGCGGTAGGCGACCCACGCAGGCGTCGACAACACATGCCGGTTCCTAAGCGATGCCGCGGCTGTTGGTGGTGTAGCCGCACTCCCGTCGTCTCCGCCCTCTTCTTCATCCTCACGCTGCTGATGCGTTGGTGCTTTCGGGGCGTCTGTGGATTCCTCGATGGGGTAGGCGGGAAGAATCACCACTTCGTTCAGGGGAACGCCGTCCGTCACCTTGGCGAAGGACTGCGTCGCGCGTTGGTACGCGAAGCGGTTGAGTTGGATCGCGAGATACCACGGCAAGCCCGCACCTGCTGCGGTGTCTGCGGTGACAGCAGGCGGAACCTCGGAAGCTGCTGCTGCTGCTGGTGGTCGTTCTTCTTCGTTGAGAGGTGACTCATCGACTTCAACGGGTGCAACGTCAGTGGCTGCGCTGTTGCTCTGCTCCTCCTCAGGAGTGTGTGTGCCGGTTGCAGCGATGAGAGGTGCGGTGTGTGTTGGCCCCGTTGCATCATCATCTTTTTCTTCTTCCTCGTTCACAAGAAGCTCGGCTTCTGCGGGTGCGGCGCTGCTGCAATAATGTTGTGTGTCACCACCGCCCTGCTCTCCTTCTGCCCTTTTTTCACCCTTTGTGGGTAACTCCGCCACCAACTGCGTTGTCAGGGCCGTGCTTGTCCGCCGCTTGCAGTGTTCACAATCCAGTGCGTTGCCGCCATGCAGCAGCTCCTTGTTCAGCGCCGGGTGCAAGACATAGAGAAGAAGGTGTTGTAGCGTCACAGCAGGAGGAGCCGCTTCGGTAAGAGACGGCTGTGGCGCAGCGTCTGCGGTGTTACCACTCGTGTTCAACTCGTTTGCAACAGCAGCAGCACTCCTTTCTTCTCCGCCCGCAGCCGTAGGAGCAGCGGTCTCTGCCGTCGCTGCTGCTGCAGCTGCTGCTGCCTCGTCCACGTTGACGTACGTCGTTGTGGTAGCTGTAGCGCCATGAAAGTGTTCCACCTCTACCTGCCTCACAACACCACCAGCTGTAGACGTTGCCGAAGATGGCGATGCGTGCGTCTCTGAAGCTGCAGCAGCTGCGCTGTGCGTGTTTGTTGGCTTCGTTGTGGTTGTTCCGGTGGCTCCGGTTGTGATGGGCGGCGCCGCTGTGCGAAGCGGGATAGACAAGTCCCAGAATGCGTTCACGTGTGTGCGCGCGTGGTGGCAACATGTGCACCGCATGGTCGTCGCGGTCTGCCCGCCGAACCAGTGGCCGACCACCGCACCGCCCGGTTGCTTCGGTTCGTCGAGCTGGTCGAGCAGGGCATGCAGGAACTCAGAGGCATCGTGCTGACGGTGATCGTTGAAAGGGACGGGCAGCTGCGTGTCCAGATAGTCCGGCAGCACCGGGTGTTCCTCGTGGTGGTGCGTGGCGCGCCACTGCAGCTCGCCAAGCAGTAAGACGAGCGCCAGCCTGCAGCCGTAGCGCTGAAAGAGCTTCGCTGCATCTGGCACCTTCACTGTCGGTGCCATGGGCAGCACACGCTCCGCTCCGCCTGCGTCTTCCTCTGCTGCGGCGTGGTGAAACACGGCGCTCTGCACGCGAGACACCAAATTCGCACGAAACAGTGCGGCAGAGCTCAGCAGCTGCACGACGCTGTTCAGGAAGCACGTGTTTCCGCTGTTGCGCATTCCCACCCAGCCAGAAACCGTCGACAGCCTCACCGTTGCGTCTGTGTTCGTGCCACTGCTGCTGTTGCTACGCGCCGTTCCCGTGCCTGCGTTTCCGAAAAGAGAGGTGCGGCTGCGGCGGGTGCCGTAGGTCGTGGTGGTCCCGACCGAGGCAAGCGTGGCGAGCAGCGAGGCAACCGGCAGCTTACTCGCACCCGATTCAGCGCCGGGCACCACAAACATCGATGGCGCCGCTGCTGCTGCTGCCGACGCTCCAGCTGAAGAACGGCCAGCCGAAGACGTGGGTGAGGCTGATGCACGTGCAGGTGGTGTATACGTCATGGACGCGACGCGGTGCACGAAACGCCTGTTCGCCGCTGTGATCGCCCACATGGCACGCAGCGGGTAGAGCAGATGTGCGGGCCCGTCATGCATGTCCACGAGGTCCGCGGCGTCCCACTGAGACGACCGGTAGGTTGGGTCGTCAGCGTAGAGGAAGCCGCCCCAGTCGATGAGTTGCTTCACTTTGAAGCGCACGGGGCTAACAGGAAAGAGGTTGTAGACGCGCTGCCGCAGCACTTCAAAGCGGCGGCACAGACGGTGCAGCTGCCGCAGCAGGGAGAGCTGCGCCTCGCTGAACACCACCGCCGCGGTTGCGTTGAACGTGGCGCCGGCTGCTGCGTCGCCGTGGGTGAGCGACCACACCACGTCGCACTGGGAGAGCACCGCGGTGGCGGCTGCCAGGACGTCCCAAATGCACTTGGGCAGGTGGCCCTGCATCGCGTCGAAAAGGGTTTGGAAGTGTGCTACCGTGTACAGGGGAGCTGCGTGTTGCACTGCGGCTGCGGAGGCTCCTGCGGCACTCTTCCGGCGCGCGTGGGCAGCCGCTGCCGCTGCCGCTGCTGCGCTCGTGGTGTGGTGGGGGACGGTGTGATGGATGCCCGACGCCTGCGAGCCGCTGTCGGCGATGGCGCTCACGACTGCCGCGAGCGCAGAGGAGAAGCCGGCGGCAAACCCGTTCCCACTCTGCGCTGCTGCGGGTGTTGCTGCTGTTGCGACCGCCTTCTCAGGTGCGTGGGGATGGTGGGATGAAGAATGGTTTCCAGCAGCTTTTTCCGCCCACGCCGCCTCCACACTGAAGAAGTCCAGCAGAGCGAGGAGGGAGTAAAGGTTCGCCGTCAGCAGCGTCAGACGCGCACACACATCGTTCACCTGCAGCTCCATCGGGATATCCGGCTCCGCAGCGGCGCCGAACGGCAGACGTGCATCCTCGTCCGTCTGCTGCCTTCTGCCCCCCGCGTTTCCTCCCTGTGCTGACGCAGGCGCAAGAAGAACGTTGAGCCGCTTCACATCACCGTATATGAACTCGATAACTTCTCGTGCGGCGCAATGGATCTCTTCGAGGGCCTGCAGCGCCTCTGACGACAACAAATGGCGCTTCGTGTGCACAGACTTCGTGGTGGTGGTGGCGGCGGCCGCGGTAACGTGGGTGTGGTGGCGGCCGTCAGAGAGAGGATTCGACCGTGCGGCGTGGTCCGTTGGCCGCAGCGGGGCACCGCCACCGCCTTCCGGCGACGAAGACGTTGAAGCAGAGGCAGAGGTGCTGGTGGACCGCGATGCGGTGCTCACACTGCTGGATGCTGTCGGATCCGCTGCCTCGTGCGGCTGCTGCTGCGTGAGGGACGACACGCCGTGTACTAAGAAAGAGATGAGAATCCCGCGGTAGAGGTCGGCAGAGGCGCAGCCGGCTGCCTCCACGAGTACGCGTCGCGCAACACTCGGCGGCGGAGGAGAAGAAGCGGATGCGTCGCTGTGGTGGTGATGGTTGTGCGTGGTGCCTGTCTGATGCAGTTGTGCTGCAGCTGCTGCTGTACCGGATGCTGATGCGCCATTGCTGCCTTCCAGAGAATGACCAACCGGTGTAGCTGTGGCGCTCTTCTTCACCCTTCCTCCTTCCACCTCGATTTCAACGCTCACGCCTCCCGCCGAAGCAGTTGTGACCGCCGCAGCTGTATCTTTGTTGGAAGGCTGCAGCGATGCCGGCTGATGCTGTTGGTGATCCTGCGTGTCGATGGGCTCGAAGACACGCAGCGGGTGTGCACCATGGTGGCCACGTCGCAGTACGCCTCGCACGAGGGAAACGCCGACTTGAAGTGTGTTCACGCGCGCGCCACTCTGCCGCCACAGCTCGATCGTGTGGACGCGGTGAAGCAGAAAAGCTGCCGGGTCGGCGATCGGCGCACGGGCGGTGGTGAGGCGCTCAATCGTCTGGTTTGCGCGGAGGAGAGCAGATGCGGTGACGGTGCCCGCTGGCCGCCCACTCACGTCTCCACCGGCTTCCGCTGCGCTAACCATGAGGGGAGAGCACTGGGGTGTCGGGAATCTTCGCTGCTGTGCGTACTCCTTGCTGGTGTCAAAATGTGTTGCCCGCAGATGGTAGCCAAAAAAAAAAAAGGGAATCAGAGAGAACGCAAGCGAACAATTGATAGCGAGTTCTGGACAAGATCGAAAAGGTCTTTGCCAGGTTGCTCGCTGCGCAGCACACGCCTCTCCTCAAATCTGCTCTTGTAAAGGAGAAGAAGGCAGGAATAGTAATTCTAAACCGGCTCAAAACGGTTAGCGAACACAGCAAAATAAACACACTTACCCTCAAAGAAAAAAAACCGTGTTAAAAAAAAAGGGTATTTACCGTCAGCTGAGAAGAAAAAAATATTATGGGAATAGTAAGAATCAAACAGAGAGGGAGATACGAGTTTCCGATTTGGGGTTGACAACAACGTTTGTACCAGTGTGTGTGTCCGTATGTGTGCGTTAAGATGAGAAACAGCAGAGAAAGAGAAAAAAAAAAGAATAAAGAAAAGTGCTTCGTGCGTCGTGCACAGCCTCAAGAGCCAGCAGCGGACGCACGTTTGTGTGTGTGTTTGTGCGTATCACCTCCACCAAGTTGGCGAGTGTCTCTTCCCCAGTGCACGTAGAACCGATGGCTTAGGAAGCAGAGACGTTCTTAAATGGTCAAAAAGAGGCGCGGGAGAATAGAGAAATAATAAAAGAGATGTTGTGGGAAGCGCACACGCAAAAAGGAGGAAAGCGTGGTGGATAATAAACACTGTGGTGTGTGGGTCTGCGCGTGTAGACGACTTGGTATTGCACGGTGTGTGCGCTGCGTTCGTGCTCTGAGAAAAAAAAAAACGAGAAGTTGCGCGGCGATGCAGCGAGAAAGAGATCAAATATTTAAGAAGCAAATAACAAAGTTCCTTTTCTATGAGCTGGTTTGGAGCAGCACGGGCGATACTTTTTGTGCCGGAGCAGGCAGAGGCGTATGTGAAAGTGAACAGGAGGAGGGCGAGAGAGAAAGAGGGAGAGAGGTGCTGTATAGGTCATGAAAGAAAAAATGAGAGGGAGAATGGAGGAGCGCTTGCCACGTGTTGAAAATTGTAGCCCTATTGCAGGTGCTGAGAACGTCAACGCATTGGTTGTGAACAAACAGATGAAACGGCTTAAGAGCTGTATGATGACAATGCTTCTTTTTTAAGTTGTTTCTTAACGTATCGCTTCTCTTCACATTTTCGCTGTATTCTGCGCTGCCATCACCGCACACGAGTGTATCCCAGAGAGAGAGAGAGTATCCATAAAAAAAGAAAGCAGAAGGCTTTTCTTAAGCACAGAGCCGCAAAAGAAATTCTGCACTTGAGCCTCGCCTATACAGAGTCCAGCAGCGTCCGCGCCGTCTGCGTCTTCACGTTCGTACTCACTAAACCCGCCAGCTGCAGCTCTCGCAGCACCAACAACAGCTGCTCATCAGAGAGCTGGCAGATAGCCTGCAGCTGCACCACCGGCACATGCTTGGCCGCTTCCGTTGGTGCGTGAAGGGCGTGCGCCGTCAGCAAGTAGAGCACGCGAAGGGCGTGTGGCACCGAGGGATGGTAGAAGTTGTCCGCGCTCAGCTGCGGCGGCAGCGGTACCGATGGTGTGCCACTCTCCCTGCTCTCATCCTCACCAACACAACCATCATCGTCATTTTGATGCGTTGCTGCTGATGCTGCTGGAGCGAGAATGCGTTGCCAGCTCTCAGGCAGCTCCCTCCCCCACGTCCGCTCCGCCACCGCCGTCAGCTCCAGCAGCGACGCCTCTGGCGGCAGCAGAGCCAGCAGTATCGTGCTCTGCAGCTGCGGCGCCACAGAGACACGACGCAGGGGAAGCGTCAACGAGTTCATTGGGTAGGCCGCGACTTCTCGCTTTGCAAAATCTGTTTGCGGCGGTAAATTACCGCCACTACTACTGGTAGCGCAGGTGTTAGCGTGGATGAGGCTGTAGAATGCGTTGAGGTGCGTCACAGGGAGGAGGTGGCGAACGGCATATCGCAGCTGTGCGTCGGTAGACGGCTCAGACACTGTTGGTGCCGTCGACGACGCGGTAGCGGTTGAAGTAGCTGCCCCTGCTGTCTCTCTGGCGTGTCGCTCGTAGAGTCGGAGAAGGACGCTGACGACGCCGGGAATACGTCGCAGCCGGCCCTCGCGCCGTTGCACCAGCGCCTCGTAGGCCAGCAGGAACAACGTTGCCTGCTCGACGCGGAAGTCGTTGGTGGAGAGGGGGACAACGTTGTCGTGCTCTTCAGCGAGTGTGAAGGCGGCGTCGAGCAGCGCATCGATGAGATCGACTGCATCACACTGCAGCGCATCCGTACGCGCACCACACAACGCTGTCCTCATCTCCTCTGCTTCTTCCACGATTGGTGCATCTGCGTTGGCGGCGGACTGTGTGAACGGGCACACCGCCGTGTGGAAGACGAAGAGAACGTCACTCAGGGAGTGGCGCGCGGTCCAGGTGGCCTGCCAGTGCCGCAGCATCGCAGGCGTCGCCACGATGGGAAATCGGCGCAGCGCCTCCATCAAAAAGACGCAGAGCGGCGCGTTGCTCGGACGCGCAAAGAAGCAGGCCGGGTGCCGTCGCAGCGCCTCCTCCAACTGCTCCGCCGTCGCGCCGTCAAAGCCCACGTCAGCACTAGGCGTGCGACTCGCTGCACTAGATTGTGCGTTGTGCAGATCATTCGTGGGAGAGGGCGGCGGCTGAGGAGAGGAGGACGCGCGATCGTCTTGCACGGCAGCGCTGCGCGACGTAGGCAGCACAGCAGCATCCAGCACACCCCAGAGAGCAGCAAGCCGGCACCCGCGCAGCAGCGGTGCCTCTCCGGCCTGTCGATGCTGCAGCTGCGGTGGCAGCCCACTGCGGTACGACGCCGCGCCTCCCTCCACCGTCATCGTCCAGCTTCCACTGTCCACCACTCCCGTCACTCGTTGCTGCTGCTGCTGCTGCTGCCTCCGTGTTCGCGTTCGAGCGTCTGCTGGAAGAAACAAGTGCACCCAGTAGCGGTGACCGACCTCCTCTCTCAGCCGCTGCTTGAGAAGCGCACCGCCGTAATTCTCATCTTCCGGCAGCAGCAGCACGGCAGGGCGGACGCAGCAGCTCGTGTTGGCAAGTCGCGCGTCGTACAGCGTGGTGAGCGCGGCAAGGTCGTGCAGAAGGAGGAGCAGTGGGTCGCCGCCTTTGCGATGGCGACGCGCAGCGGCTGACGCAGACGAAGAAGGAAGAGAAGAAGAAGCCGTCGCCGTGTTCATTGGGTGGGCAGCGCCGCCGCGTGTGGCTACGACAGCGCGGTGATCCGCACAGCATCGCACAAGAATCAGCACGCGGCGCAGCTGCGTTTTGAGAGGCCTGCGCGTCGCAGCGTCACTCACCGACACTGTTTGTGCGTCTGGCGCGTCAACAAGGGCCTCCTCATCCTCGACGTCCTCGAGCCAGCTGCGGACGGCGGCAACGCAGGCGAACCGCGCAGCCTCAGCGGAGACGCCGTCGCCGCCCTCGAGCGCAATCTCCACAACGTGCGCTGACGGCGACG
This sequence comes from Crithidia fasciculata, assembly GCA_000331325.2. Taxonomy (NCBI): domain Eukaryota; phylum Euglenozoa; class Kinetoplastea; order Trypanosomatida; family Trypanosomatidae; genus Crithidia; species Crithidia fasciculata. Next base: position 60,918 of record CM003408.1, on the reverse strand, counting down.
CCGCTGATGAACGCCGCTGCCGCTTGCGAGTCGTCCCTCCATCACTGCTGGACGTCAAACTCGTCTGCTGCTGCTGCTGCTGCTGTTGTTCTTCGCTGGGTACGAGGTTCACCGTGAAGACTCGAGAGAAGCCGCAGTCCTCGAAGTAGTGCAGCAGGACGGCGCGACTGCCGGACGTGGCGGCGGAGATGAGAGAGGTGCCGGCGATGCCGAGGGGAATAAAGCGACCCCATTCCGTTGCCCCGAGTGGGTACCGCATCGCTGTCGTTGTCTTTGCCGTTGTCAACCCTGCCGTACGCGAGTCCGCAGCTTCTGCATCGCGAGTGGGGTCTGTGGTTTCGTTGGGGCGGTGTGGTATTGCCTCAACAGACACCCACGCGTCCCCACGCAAGAAGGCAGCGACGTCGTCCATCTCGGTGGGCATGAAGGTAGCCGAGACGCGGTGGGCCACGGCATCCAACCATCCAAGAACGTCTGACATAGTGTTCAAAAATAAAAGTTCCGAAGCAACACTGAAAAATATAATAGCTTTTTGTTGCTGACCAAGACACAAGGGGTATCGTTAATGCTGCTTCGCTGTGTCGTATGCGTGCCTGCACTCTTCAGAAAAGAGAAAGAGAGAGAGGCGGAGAAGGAACAAAGATGGGGAGGAGAGAGAAAGAAGAGTGGCGAGGTGGCATAATGCACTGCATCACGAGCACACACACACAAGCATGGTGTCTTAACGAAAAACTGCTATTCTTCAAACACTGATGACGACCCGCAATGATTGTTTGACCTCACCAAGTTCTTCCGTGAGGCATCTATGGCTGCCTTCCCTTGCCTGCAGCTTGCAACTCTGTAGATTTGCGTTGGCAACGACTGCCCTACTAGTGTACATTCAACCCTCACGCACCTGCTACGCCACCTGCACTTCCATGTCTCTCTCTCTATCTCTTTCATACACTCCTGCAGTGGCAGCAGCAGAAGTAGGACAGCTGCCCTTCCGCCTCCGTCGTCACGGCACAGTAGTCGTGAATCAGCGTCCCACAGGTGCGACACGCAACGAGACGATCCCCCACGTCAATGCACGCGCTGTCTTCCGCCTGCTTTGCCTCCTCCCTCACTACTACACCATCCAGCTCGCAAACAGCGCACACCATAAGCGGCTCTCGGTGCGCGTCTTCCACTGACGTTGCACGCCACTGTACTCCGACGTTGCTGCCTAAAACGGGACGCACAACGCAACTCATGCTGTCCAGCTGTGCGTCAGAGACACAACAGGAGGCATCGGTGCTATGATCCACAGGTACACGCGTCCGTGTCACTGCGTGAGCCTGCGTGCTCGTGTCGACAGGCTGTTGCGTCTCCACCTCCTTCCGTTCATATTCATTAAGTGCATCAACGAGTGCGTCAAGTGCCTCCTCTGTCTGCTCCGTCACCGCCTCCTCGTCTTCTCTTGTTGTCTGCAGCGGCACGGGTCGCGTACGCTCGTCGCACGATGGCGAAGCCGCCGCATCGATGCGTTGCGCATCACCTTTGCCACGTCGCACCGCAGAGTGCCGGTGCGCAGAGTTAAGCGACGAGGACGACGACGGCGGTGGCATGTTGCATGTCGCTGAGGCTTCGACTGTCTGCCGCCACCAGTTAAAATGAGTTGGACTGAGGTACGCCTCCACGGCACGCAGGACATCCACAGCCAAGCCTTTCTTTTCATTTAGTGCTGCGCAGGCTTCCTCGCGTGCACGCAGCGCCAGCTCCGTCGACAGCGAGAGACGCCGCAGTGCCGTGTGTTGCTGCTGCAGCCGCCGTCGCGCTGCTGCGGAGGCGGCCCGCACAGTCGTGCTCGTCTCCAGCAGCTCCTCCAGAAGCAGCGCACGCGTGAAGTTCTCTGCGCACACGAATGCTTCGTAGCGCACGGCAGCACTGAGAAGTTGGCTAAGCACCGCTGCATCTGAAGCGTGGACGTGCGAAACCCCTGTTGAGAGTGATGATGGGCGTGAGGGAGACGAGAGGGGCGTCACTGCTGAGGCTGCTGTGGCTCGTTGTGCTTCTTCGCGTACGTGCTCGAGGTGAAGGAGGTGAAGCCACAGCAAGAGCCTATGAGCGCGTAAACGCTGCTTTTGTTCACGATACCATCGTTGAATAACCTCTGCTGCTGCTGCTGCGGTAGAACGCGAAGAAGACATCGAGTACTGCGAAGGGGATTAGGCAACGACGGCGACACTGCTGCACGCTATGGGGATGCGCCTTCAGACGTTAAGAGTGGGAAACAATGAAAAAAAGAGAGAGAGAGAGAGAGAGTAGAGGAGTGTGAAGCGGCGTTGTGATGTGTGGAGGCTCGAGTTCTGCACAATTTACCATGCAAGACGTGCACTGTCGGCACTGCTCTCATTCCTCGATAATTGTTTCAAAGCGCAGCAGCGAAGCACAAGGAGGGAAAAAAGGCACAAGTTCTTCGCTCCTCCAAGATATTTGCCCTGCTCAACACGATCCACTCATACGATCATTGCGGGTAGCGACAACACTCAGTCGAGGCGAGCTTTAGTACTGCCTTTTTTTTTTTTGTGCTTGTGTGTTTTGTTGGCGACGGTAATGGTGCGTCTCTCTCTCCATAAAAATGCTTGTGATGGCTTTCTCTTTCCTTCTCTTCAAAAGGCAGTGCCTCTGATACTGAGTGGAGCACAAAGGAAACCTCCTCTCCCGTCTTTCACCGCATCGCCACAGGCAAAGACACACACACACAAACTCCCCCTCTTCCCTGTCCACTCAGGCACGTGCGTTCAGCACCAGTGGACGCCACACCGCACACCGCTTCGAGATCCCAAATGGGTAGTACAGCACGCGGCACCACAGCGGTGTCCTGTCGACGTCCATCACGGCATATGCCTCGTCTACCGCGTGGAACACTTCACCGTCGGCGGTCATCACGGAACGCAGCACCGACGTGTTGAGCAACGAACGTGTGAAGACGGTGTCTAGGTGGCGGCTGTGCAGCTCCTCCCTCCGCTGCTCTGCGCTGACGTGGGTGGGTGGGGAGAGGCTGTCAAAGATGGCGTCGCACTGCGCTACCGGATCCTGTACGTACTGCTCCGCAATTTCTTGGTTCACGTCGTTCACGCCTCGAGCACCGCACGTGCAGGAGCCACGCACATGACTGCTTCGCGCATTCTGTGTGTCCGCATTCTCTCTCCCTGCGTGGGGCCCGGACCAGAGAAAGCCGCTCTCCTGCCCTGCGGCTGCGGTAACGAAGGACACCGGCAGCATTCCATGGAACGCGGTGGTGTTGAGAAACTGATAACGGGTGTACCGTTGGTCGAGAAAGAAGGAGGAGGGGAAGCGGTACCACTCTCGCCCGAGGCACAGCGTGTAGTACGCGTTGAGCTCGCTGGTTTGTTGTGGAGTCGTGCCACGCATCCGCGGAGACGACAGCGCATCTTCTCCTCCTGCTGCTGCTGCCTTCTCCGCCCACCGTCGCTGCGCCTCTGCACGCAGCACCGGGTACCAGTCGTAGAAGATGCGCTCCGGTCCGCTGTAGTAAGTGTAGACCGCCATGGCGCGGGAGTAGGAGAGAAGGAAGAAGAGAAAAACAAAGGCGAAACCCGCGTAGCGACGCAACGCGATGCCCTTCGTCGTTGCGGTGCTGCTCGTGGTGTCTGTGCTGCGCGTCGGTGGAGAGGATGCGTGGTGTACAGCACCTGTTGTAGCTGTGGTGGCTGCAGCACCCTCCGTAGGTGGTGTCGATGCACGACCGCAGCCACCACTCGCGCTTCCTCCTCCCTCTTCCCCACCAGGAAAGAAAACCAGACAAATGGCGCGTGTGGCCGCCAGCACCATAAATGGATAGGCCGGCGACATGAAGCGCTCCTCCTTGTGCGCGACGCACATCCAGAAGGTGAACCACACGAAGAAGGGCGTCATGTACAGCAGTTCCCGTCCACGCGAGCAACCAGACAAGACAAGTTGCGCGGGGGAGTGTGCAGCAGCAGCAGTTGAGATGAAGTGCGGGTGGCGGCCGCTTATCATCGGCGAACGGCGCTCTGGCGTGCCACCCGCATGCAGCCGCGCTCGCGTCAGCGGTGACGTCGGCGAGCCGGGCCGGTGTGCGAGCAGCGGCCGCACGTCATCACCCGAAGCGAAACGGCGCAGCGGCTCGGTCGGCTCAGTAGGCGGCGTAAAAGCACTCGCGCTATTCACATTACTGGCGGCAGCAGCAGCAGTAGTGCGTGTTGACGCAGCACGGCGGGGACTGAGGAGCACCACAAACGGCGCCAGCAGCACCGCAATAAAGAACAGGTGGAAATTAAGCGTGAGGTTCTTCCAGAAGAAGTACCACGGCTCGACGTCGAACAGAGCCGGTCCGCGATCGGCACCGCCAAATATGTTGTACAGCACCACGTTCCACCCACTGAGCGTCCAGCGGCAGTAGTAGCGGGTGTCCATTGCGATGCCGGCAGCCACCACAACCACAGCGGCAACCACCATGAAGACGATCGTGTGCTTCGGGAAGCGGAGAAGGAGATCGAGGCCGATGGGTGCCGACACGAGCCCGGCGAACGGCCAACCGGTTACGCCGGCAAACACACTAAAAAACAGCGCCACACCCACAGACCAGAGAAGATGTGGAGCAGCAGCAGCAGCAGCAGCAGTGCCGTGCACCCGCCTCCCACTCCTCGCCTTGTGCCACGTCGCCGTCGTCCAGTCCCGCGTGCGCAGCCAACAGCCGAGCACCATGAAGTTGCATATCATCACGAAGCTTGTCGGCAAGACGCTGACTGCGGCGTGGGGAATTGGGTAGTTCACGAGCAGCAACAGCAGCGCCACCATCGCTGCCTTCCCGGAGAAGGCCGACCACACGCTGTACACGAAGAACAACTCGGCCAACGCGGCGATGCGACCGTTGAAGATGCGCAGGTAAAAGTAGACGTCCGCGCTCGAGAGACTGGCGGCCCCACGAATGAACACCGCGGGCCATGCATACATCCAAGAGAAGAGCCACGAGCGCAGGGCGTACTGCGTGCACAGCTCCCACGTTTGCTTGCCCGAGCCGTAGAGCAGATAGTGGACTGGCTCGATGAAGTTGAACGTCTCGTCGCAGTCCGCGATGGGGAGAAAGCCGGAGGCAAAGTAGTGCGTGAGGGCGAGCAGCAGGAAGGCAGCCACCATCTGCAGGTAGTAGCCGAGTCTTGCGTACATGGTGGTGTGGTGATGAGGGGAAGTGCTTTGTTGGAGTGTGTGTTTATCTCTGTTTGTTGTGTGGAAGTCTGCTCCTCCCCGTGTTCTTTCCAAGCCACCAGCAAAAGAAAAAAAATGAGAATCAGCTACAATTTTTAGCCGGTCGATGTGCGGCGGCAGCAGCCAATAAAACGAGCAAAAAAAAAGAGGAAGGGGAAGGACGAGTTGAAATAGACACAGAGGAAAGAAAAAAAAAGCCTTGAGTTCGATGTCGAGCGTTGCGCACCGGAGAAGTCAGGCCGCCGCAAATAAGAACAATACAATACAGAAGAAGAGTACGTATGGTACGTGTGTGTGTGTGGGGGGGTGTTTGAATTGATTTATGCGTGTTCGTCAGCCTCCGAATTGTTTCCTTTCGAAACCGATGAGCGTAGAGAAAGAGAAAAAGAAAAAGAATGAGAATGGTGGAAGCTCACGGCATCAGCTCTCTCCTTCTCCTTTTACTCCACCACAGTACATGAATGAATTCGTCACATCTACAACACTGCTGGGAGAGCAGCGAACGCAGCCACATCGCCACTACTAATGAAGAATGGTGCGCAGTGCTGCGACGATCTTCTTCATCGATGTTGTGTGTTGCGTACCTTGCGCTAGAACAAACAAGAACAAACAACAACAAAAACGCGCTCTCTTTGGCGAGACTGCGTGACAACGCTCAATTTCTCGAATTCTTGGTTTTTCATTGCGCCGACGGCTGCGTCAACCGGCGGCATCTTTCGAAGCGTTGCCGCAGGACGCTCTTCAACTCACAGAGTGACTTTCTTTGTTTTGATGGAGCTGCTGGGGAGCTCCTCTCGCGGTAAAGCGCAAAGAATGAGAGAGGAGTAAAAAAGAAAACATCGTCTGCTACACGTGTATCCCCTCGATGACGGGGCTCAGCGATTCGCCAGCGGCCCCAGCATGCACACATCTTCCGCATCCTCTTCACTCTGTGCGTCGAGGGCCGCACCACGCTGCTCCTCTGCACCGCCTTCATGGTCCTCACTCACGCTTCGCCCCTTCGCACTCGCCTCCTCTCCATCCCTCTTCCCGCCTTCATCTTCACCAACGATATCATTGAAAGAGGACGTCGCTGCAGCACTGCCATTCACAGATGACGACGCGCTGCACACGTCACTCTCCCGCTGTGGCTGCGGTGAGGGCGATCGCGTACGTGGCGCAGCCACCTCAAGCAAGCGATCGGCGCTTCCGCTGATCTTTACCTGCTCACCCACCGCCGTCTCTGTCATCTCCGACCACTGCATGAAGCGCAACAGCGCAGCCGCCTGGCTTTGCTCGACATCGCGGGCATCGTACAGCGGCATCGCACAGGGCGGCACCTGCTCACTGGCCACCGTCGTCACCTCTGCAGCGATGCGGTCGGCGAGGCGCTGGTGCGCGAGTTGCGTCTGCGCAGCGCGCGCGAGAACATCGCCCTCACTCTCTGCGGACGCAGCGCCACCAGAAGGCGACGTGGTTGGCGTTGCTCCTCTGCGCTTGCGGGCATCCGTTTGCCCGCTTCCCATCGCACTGCCCAGACGACGGAAGGGAGTTGATGCAGCCTGCACACTTATTCCTGGTGCAGATGCTGAGGCCGCTGCTACCAGTGTTGCGCCACTGCCTACACCAGACGGGTGTTCCACAGCGCAGAGGAGGAGGGAGGCGAGCGACACGGCGCAGCCCCGCACGCGGCCGACGCGGTCACCACCGCCGGTGAGCACCGGTGGAAGAAAACCAGCACTCGATGAGGTTGCAGAAGCCTGCTCGTACAGCACCTCCCACGCAGCGGGCAGAGGGCTGTACGCGGCGGGACGGAGGTCGTTGAGCCGGCGACACTCCAAGAGACGTGTGGCTGCGGGCGTGCAAGGGAAGGGGCACAACTGCGTAGCACAGCGCGTTGCAGTTCCCGCTGACACTTCTTCTCGAGTGCTCGCTGCGCCGTTCTCTGCTGCTGCTGCGGCTGCTGTTGCGCTGGGAGGGTACTGTGATGTCGATGAGGTTCCAGTTGGGCTGCTGCGGTGGCCTTCGTCCCTGATCGGCGTCATTTTTTCCCCTCGCTGCCAGACGAAGACATCGTGCCGCTTCAGGCGCCGCCGCCCACACGCCGTTTCCCACGAGCGTCGCCACGCCACGTATCCCCACAATAAGAGAGAAGAAGTGACACTGCTCGTTGTAGCAGCACCAGCAGCAGCGACCACCCCACTACCTTCTTCCTTGTCTGTGTGCTGCAACACGTGGATCACCTGCAGTGGGGCGTGCAGGGAAGGAGGACGTGTGGCCGCCGCACTGCTGTTGCCACTAACGGCTGCAGGACGGCCGACACGATCATGCGACACGCGCCACGGTGCACCACCGCCATTAACACTAATGAGCGTGTTCGCAGGTGGAGAGAGCGGGGGTGGAGTGGAAGAGACGGCGGCGTGCTCCTCCGCGGTGGAGCTGCTGCGGAGGAAGTCTGGCGGTGGCGAGACGCCCCGTGGCAGCGTCGTCACCGCAGCCGTCTGCTGCTGCTGCTGCGCCGCACCGCCGCCCACCGCTGTTGCAGCTGCCGTCTTGGGTGTCACGATGCAGTTCTGAACGAGATGGTGTGCGAGGACGTCGTACAGCTGCTGCTGCTGCGGATCTGCCGCCACCTCCGCAGAGAGACCCGTCAAGATCAGCAGCGGCGGCGCACGTGTTTGAGTGTCTTCGGGGAAGGAAAGGATTGCGGTGGGCGGCAGACACGACTGCAGAGCAGCAAGGAGACGTGCGGTGCCGGCTGTACGCGGACGTGTGCCCTTGTTAGAGAAAGAGGACGACGAAGCACATCCACCGCCACCGGCGACAGCAGAGGAGGACGTAACGGGCATCGCCACGCAGCTACCCACGCTGTCCGACAGCGCCGTCAGCAGCTCCTGCGTGGTGAAGCTCACTGCGGGCTCATCCACGCCTTCACCGGCTGCTGGCCTCAACACAGTGGAGAGTCGGTGGCGCAGCGCCGCCGCCCACTGCTGTACATTCACGCAGTACACGTTTTCTCCCAGCGACTGCACCGCGCCGTCGAAGGTCGGCGGTGGTGGCGCGGCCACACTCCTCGTCTCCGTCGATGCTGCTGCTGACAGGGAAGCCGTTGCTGCTGCTGCTGCTGCTGCGGCTGCTGCTGCATCCTTCTTACCAGCTGGCCCACCACGTGAGCGCTTCGGCGGTGTAGTCGGACTGCCTGCGGTGTCGTTTGTGCGGACGTCTTGCGACGCTTTTCTCCTTAACTGCCTCGCGTTGTTTACGAGAGACACAGAAGCAGTTGATGCGTCGGATGCGGCTGCCACGTCCTGCAGCGGAGGTGCCGTCGTATCAGCGGTGATAGCGCGCTTGTCTGCCGCCCTCTCACTACATAATGCTGCCGTCAATGCGGGCCCGTCGCTATCCTCTGCCTCGGGGCGAGAAGACGAGGGACAGACGTTGTGCGAGATGTCAAACTGCACACCGTTTTTCCGAGTATTATTGCGGTGCGAGGGCGATGGCGGCTGTGGCGATGATGGCGTACCATCGAGAAGCGCAACACCGCCCTCCACACGTGCGGTAACGGCATCCACCACCGCGGGCGGCAGCGCGTTCATGCTCAGGTCGAGTCGTGCCAACGCTGGTAAGCAGGCAGCATGCGGGAAGCCCTCCGGTACGCTGCGAATGACATTGCGCCGCAGCCGCAGGTCCGCCAGCTGCGAGAGCGTGTAGACGGCTGCCGGCACGCTGCTCAGTGCGTTGCTCGAGGCGTACAGCACCCGCAGCCGCATGGACTTGTAGGTGGTTGTGGACTTGGTGCTGCGCTGGCCACCGGTTGTCGCGTGCGCCTGTGTGGGGTGAGTTACGACGCGAATGTTGTGCGACTCGAGTGCGCGGACGTCCTCCGCGGTGAGCAGCTCGGTCAGTGCGTTCGAGCTCACATCGAGCACGTCGAGCTCCGCGATGTAAGGAGATGCCCACAGCGGAGCCAAGGAGGTGAGACGATTAAACGCCAGACGTAGCGACCGCAGACACCGCAGTGCCTCCACGCCAGCGATGGAGGTGAGCTCGTTGTGCGTGAGGTCGAGCGAGGAGACGTGCAGGTAGCACTGCAGCGGCGTGCTGCGCGGGCAGCCCATACTACTCAGCGGAGCAGCAGAAGAACCTACGCCACGCGCTGAGCTCGCTGACGGGCTTCCCACAAGGCTGAGGCTGCCACTGCTGGTGCTGAGACGGGTAAAAGGGGTGAGAAGGGTGCGAAGGCGGTTCTCACGCAGATTAACGGCGTGAAGCCGCACCGCACCGCTGTCCCCGCTGCCATGCGCGACGAGAAGACCAGCAGTGACAGCGCGTGCCGCTGCACCTTCCTCTGCGGCGCTGTGCAGACAGGGCAGCGCTGTTAATCCCTTCGCACGCAGGTCCAGACGGCTCCCGCCGGCAGCTGCGGAGACGCGTGGTGTGGTAAGTGCCGGTGCTTCAGGCAGTACGACACACAACACATCGACTGCACGTGAGGCAAGCGGACTGTCCGCTGTTGCATCTAGAACAGATACTACTGCAGGCGGTGGCGCTGGGGATGAGCCGCTCGACGCCCTCGCCTCTATTCTGATCTCAGCGCCGTCCTTCACAGCAGCTGTGCTCGTAGTCGCAATAAAGGGTGTGCTCTCCACGCTGCCCGCACGACGCGCGGATGTCTGCGGGGGCACCTTGCGCACCGTCTTCGCACGAAGTGGCTGCGATGGACGGCCACCTGACGCTGCTGCTGCTTCTGGCGCTGACCGCTCCTGCAGTCGCCGGCTCGCCAAGACTTCCGCGTACGGATCCTTGTACAGCCGTCCCACGGTGTCAGACGAACTCCCCGTCGAGATTCGCCGCTGCTCTCTACCACTGCAGTCGTTCGTGGTGGTGTTAAATCGAGAGGACGCCGTGCGACTCGGTGCTGCCGGGGAGTATGCGAGGGCATCGGCAGGCGGTGCTGCTGCTGCTGCTGCTGTTGCTGCTACCGCGTCGTTCTCGCTAGCGCCGCTGCTGCTCATTATGGAAAGTATTCTTGTTGAGTATGCCGCGGTGCGGAAAGTATTCTAGTGAAAAGGAGAAAAAAGGAAAAAACAATTGCGCCTGTACGCCGCTCTCAATGGTAACGGAGAGGAACGATGGGCAGACACGCAGAAACAGGTTCTCTCGGGTAGTTCTACTCTACTCTGGTTCCCCCCTTTATGCAATGCGCTTGTTATTTACGGGTGTGCGTATCTGAGATAAGAGAGTGGGAAGGGGAAAGGGAAGGGAGTCTACACGCTGTTGATAGTGATGGAAGAAAGAAGGCGGGGCTGCTGCCCGTTGAGGAAGGTTCGATCAGGCGCGCCTCCAGAATTTCTGCACTTGCTTCAGGGGAAGATGAAAGGGGTGTGTGAGGAAGGTGTTAGAGTTGCTGAAAGAGGCGAAGAGTTTGAGTTTGACTACAGCCCTTTAAGCATTTGCGCAGTCTTGCCAGTTCATCTGTGCGACGGCGGAGAGAGAGAGAGAGGCAGCGGAGGGCAGCGCCATGCGGTCCTGCTAAGAGAGTTCATAGGTACAACTTCTGCATCGAGCAAACACGTCCAAAAAGTGCGAAGTATTTCAGCTGCGTGTTCATGGGTCCGCGTAGGGACAAGACAGAAGCACGTAAAGCAAGAGTGGGAAAAAAAAACAATCAGACAGCAGAGACAACCAGCATATTTAACACCTTACCATGTACCACGTTACGATACACACCGTGTCATGCCAGTCGCGTGTACGCCGACGGGTGCCGCTCGCAGTGCACGATCCACAGTCCCCACACCACCGACACCAACGTCACAGCACACTGCAGCGGGATGAAGGCAGCACACCCGCCGCGTACAGCTTCAGTCATCCCCGCTGCCGCTGCTGCTGTTGCTGAAGATGTTTGGGTGTGCGATAGCGCAACAAGAGGCAGCAAGACGTACAGCAGGTGCAATGAAAGGGCTGCCAGACCGGTGAGAAGAGCAATAGGCTGACGCTGCGCTAGCACAGATTCCACTACAAGACCAGAGGAGAGCGCGGGATGACACGCACCCGCAGCGAGGGCAGGGGGAGGAGAGGTCTTCGCTCGCGCCGCTGCACCGGAGGAGGGCGTACTTTGGGTGTGAAGGTTCGTTGTCGACCCGTCTGTAGGCACAGGGTGGCGGTCCAGCGCGGCCTCTCGCTCCTCTCTGGGTCGGTGCGCCGACGGCGTTACAACCGCAGCCGCAGCCGCAGCCGCAGCGGGGAGCCGCACGTGCTTCGAGTTCAGCATCGGTGTTACCTCCCTCTCCTCCTCCGCTGCTCCTGTCTGGATCCGCGGCAGAAACGTTTCATCACTTAGCACTAATCGTGCGAGTTCTTCGCTCGGTGCAGGGGCAAACTGGCGCGCTTTCTTCTCTCTGAGCTTCGCTCCGTCGTGATGCATGTCTCCACTCGACAGAGTGCCCTCTGCGGTGCCTCTTGCCGTCTCCGTCTCTGCCGCGGCGGCTTCGGACGCAGCCACCTCCTCGTTGACCTCGGCCACCACCTCAGGGTACACCGCAGCGTACGCCTGGCCGAGCATCACCGTCCACGCCACCTGCCCGCACGTGTAGAAGGTCTGTTGAAAGGCAGATTGCACCAGGCGCGGCAGCTGCGCGCACATCGCACTTGGCTCGAACAACGCGTCCAGCGTCTCCCGCGTTGCTGCTTGCTCGTCCGCCGTGCGGGGCAGTGTGAGCTGTGCGGTCCAGCCCTCGGCGAGCAGCGCGCCGCCGCCAACAATGAGAGAGGCGCCAGCGAAGCCCGCACCGACGGCCATGCCAAGGGAGACGAGCGGGACGCGACTGCGCACAAGAAGGAAGCCACGGCGCCATCCCGCGCGCTGGAGAAGCAGGCAGCCGTGCAGCACGCAGAGGCGCACAACTGTTTGCAGCACAAAGTGAAGGAGGAGAAGACACGTTGCCACGGCGGTTTCGGAGGTGAGGCCGCAGAGCTGCAGGCAGCGGAGAAGAAGACCGCTGGCTGCCAACGGGGCGAAGGCCGTGATGGAGGAGAGGAGAGCGACAACGATGAGTGTGGGGTGCCACAGCAGCGCGATGCCGCACAGAATACTGTGGGGGGTGTAGAGCACCACAGTGCAGAAGAGGAGAGCACCGTGCACCATGATCGTACAAGTCCACACACACAAACACACAAACAGGCTTAGAGAGGGAGAAGGACACTTGCAGGCCAATGTGTAAGTGTAAGTGTGTGTCAAGGGTTTGAGGAGAAAAGAGAAGAAGAGGAGTTGAGTGCACCCCGTACGGCGCTGTTTTGAGTTGAGATTGAAAAAGAGAAATAGCGAGAAGAAAAAGGAAAAGAAAAGTGGGAAGTTGGCGCACTTTCGAAGAGGCACTGCCGAACAGAGAGAGAGTAACAATAGCGGTGATGTTGCATCGGTGCTGGGGAGGTGCAACACGTCCGCGCCGGCCTATTTTCCTTTTATGCGCACTTGTAAGAAGAACGCAAAGACAGAAAGACATCACTCAATCATCTTCGTCAACGTGCGTCAGCAGAAAGAAGCCGTAGCTACCCCGTTGTAATGCACTCTATTGTTTGGAACTAAAAGTACAAAGACATAGAACTGCTGCCACCCTCCACACGTCGTCGATGCACGCACCAATACGATCTGTCGTGAAGTAGCTTGATTGTTTTATTTTTTTTGCTGCCATCCATGTCTTTCCACGCGTGCCTTGGCTACCTGACAGTCCCCCATGCCTGTTGCCACGAGAGCGCGTCTCTCTCCTCTCTCTCTCTCTCTCTCTCCAGCTCTTTTACAGCACGCGCTGAGATGTGCTCAGGCGAGCCGGCACGCACTTCGATGAAGAGAAGAAGAAAGGCAGAAAGCGAAAAGGAGGATGGAGAGAGAAAAAGAGAGAGAGAGAGAGAGAGAGAGACGAAGGACTTCAATGAAAGAGACCACTAGATGAAAAAAAAAAAACACATAAGAATGTGGACGATATAAAACAACTCTGGTAAATTCTGCCGCTTCGATCGGGTGTTCTACGAGGGGCTTTGTGTCAACAGGAGCACGCAAACATACGACTCCATGCAAGAGTGGTGCGCACGTTGCCGTTTAGAGCGAAGAGTGTGCTGCAACTTAAGATAAGGGGGAGCCAAAGACAACGTGCGAGGGGACAGGAGAGGACCCATTACACACAAACAAGCGTACAACATAAGCCAAAAGAAAAAAAAAGGAGCAAAGGCAACAGAAAACGCAAAGGGGCCTTGCGATCAGCGACACACCACCCTACAGCACTAACCATCATAAAAGAACAAGAACAAATTCAAAAAGAGAAAAAAAAAAACACAGCCAGAACCACCAAGAAGAAAAGGAAAAAAAAAAAAGATCGACTATGAACCTTATACCTCACAATCATCCGCCTTGGGTCATCGAACACACGTCTCCGCGTCAACCGCTCGCTCCGGCACGCCGCCCTCTTCACTCGCATTAAGAAACGGATGCCGCAACGCCTCCGCGGCGGTGAGGCGCTCCTCCGGGTTGTACCGCAGCAGCGAACGCAACAGGTCCAGCCCGCACAGGCCGACGTGGTGCAGGAGGAAGGCGGAAATATCCGGATGTGCTTCGTCGACCGACTTCACGCCGGATGGCGACGCCCATGACAACTGCACCGCCTCCTCCGCCTGCTCACCATTTTCTGCCTGTGCTGCTGACGCGCGTGCCTCTGCGTCGTTGCTGTTGTGGACACGAGTCTCAGCCTGTCTTTCATCGCCCTCCTCGTTCTTCTCGACGGGGCTCGCGTTCCCCTCGGCACGCCGCGCCACGCCAGGCAGACACGTGAAGAGCGACGCGTTTTTGAGCTGTGGGAGGTGGGGCAGCATCGCTTCCGGGTAGTAGTGCGGGTGGGCGATGCGCCGCCACTCGGACAGCGACGGCGTACCGAGATGGCTGAACATCATTCTCAGTCGGTGCATCACGCAGTAGTCGTCGTGCACCACGAGGTCGCCGTAAAACGAGCGCAGCGTGCCGACACTCAGGAAGAACTCCCCTGTCAACATCTCGAAAAAAATTGTGCCAACTGCCCACATATCCACCGCCGTGCCGTAGCGCTGCAGGAGCATCATCTCGGGTGCGCAGTACACCGGCGTGGTGGGCCCGGGCGTCAGCTCCTCGCGCTGCTCCTCCGCACAGCGGAGACGCAGCGTACCGATGTGGCGCGCAGATCCGAAGTCGCACAGTTTCACATCGGGTGAGAGCGGCGGTGGCGGTGATGGAGATGTCGCAGATGCAGGGCGTGGCTCTGACTTAAATTCCTCTTCCTCTCCGTCGTGGGACGACACGGGTGTGCGCTTCGACGTGGGCACACTCTCCGACGTGTGCGACCTGCTGTGCTGCGCCGCACTTTCTGCGCTCTCCTCTGAAGCTGCTGCGGTGGCGGCACGGCGGCAGACTTCGCAGTGGAGGAGATGCACGGCGCTGGCGAGCTGGTCACCGGACAACTCGTGGTGCAGCTGCACGGCGCCGTCGAAGAAGCTGCGACACGACTCGAGACACGACGTGGTACACCCATGAGAAGGAGGAGAGGCCTCGTCGCCCATGCTGCTCCCGCGCTGTGCGTGCACCCAGCAACCACCCGCGCTGCCATCCTCGGCAACGGTGAGAGGGGGGCACACGCACCGCAGTGGGTGGTCGAGACCCAGCGGCTCCACTAAAATGTTTTCTGGTTTCACGTCGCGGTGGACGACGCCACGCGCGTGCAGCGCCGCCAGCGCCTCGAGCAACCCACGCAACATGCTCCGCACGTAGGAGAGGGGGATGTGCGTCGGGGGAACACTATTCGTGCTGCTGCACCCCTCTGTTGCACACCACGTCGGCGCCGACGACACCACACGATCGCAGTAGAACGCGTTGAGAAACACACGCAGGTCCACCGGCACGTACTCGAGCACCAGCGCCGCCCGCACCTGATCGCGTGGCACGACATGTAGCAGCTGGGCGACGTGCCGCGAGCACCGCTGTGCGTGGCGCTGCACGCTTACCTCGCGCAGCACGTGGGGGTGGCTGATCGCGTCCTTCAACTTCTTCGTGGCAATGATGCGGTCGGCGAGAGATGCAGCTTCGCCGTCGATGACGCGGAAGAGCGTCCCGTAGTTGCCTCCGCCGATCTGCTCAATCACGGTGAAGCGCGTGCTGAGCGGATCAGAGGACATCTTTGCTGACAAACGATGATCAACGGCGCGGATGCACAAGCAAAGAGTAAGACGGAGGGGAAGATAAATAGATCAAAGTACACAAACAGAAAAAAAAAAACACCGCTTAAGTAGCAGAAAAAATAAAATGACAAGACGGAAGACAAGAATTTCGGCGTGTTGTGTTGGGCGGGAAGAAAGAGAGAGAGAGAGTTGAGGGAATAAAGGAAAAAGCGAACGATCAAATCTGTCACACACGTCAGCAAGTAGAACAAAAGCGCAACACACCGTAGAAAATAAAAGCCTAACAAGAGAAAAAAAAAGACTGACCAGCCGCCAAAATTGAAGAGAAAGAAAAAACAGAACAATGGTTAAAATATAAAGAGCGTCAAAACCTTAAAAAAAAAAAGACGACAAGGCGGGTGTCTTTCAAGGTAAAAAAACAAAAAATCTGGTTGACGGACGGTGGCAAGGCGGCGTACGGTCGACGGGGAAAAAAAACGACAAAAAGTATGACGTGCAAGTGGACCCTGAAGGACAAAGAAATCCGCTTCGTCTGCTGCAATCGAAAAGAAAGAAAAGATATAGAAGGTATTTTTTTCTGCAAGAAAAAAAGTCTGGGGGAGAGAAGAAAAAGCGCACGCGTGAAGCTCGTGGAGGAAACTCCACTGTACCCACAAGCCCTTTAGTACTCAGCAGCAAACAATTGAAAGAGACACCCTTAAACTAAAGGCCCAATGTAAGAGAGAGAGAGAGAGCGCACAACGGCACCACACCACACCCGCTTTCCTCGTTTTCGCAGGTAAACGGTGACGGCGACAGGGATAGGGAGCGGGTTTTAAATTTTTAAATTAAGAAGTACTACGGTGCGCTGCCGCTGTTTGTGTAGAAAATAACAAAAAAAAAAAAAGAGAGCAAAAGAGAGACGGGAAGAGAAATAAGAAAACAAAATACAGTTAAGTGTCAGACTTCCGGCAGAAGAGAAGAGAGAGAGAGAGACGCACGCAAACAGCAACGCTGTCAGGGAAACTCAGGCACGATAGACAACGAAGGAAAGAGCGGAAGTGGAAATAAACAAAAAAGCGGCGTTATTTTCAACTTTGTCCAGTGAGATTATCAATCACAAATTACCGCAGAGCGACACAGAAGAGAAGAGAGAAAGAGAAAAAATAGAGATGAATGAACTTAAAAAACGGCTAAGATGGAAAGGATAAATTTAAAGAAAATATATTCAGCTTTCCGTTGCGGAGACACCGTTGAACGAGTGATGGCGTGTTGAGTTTGAAAAGACAAGAGTATGCCCTCTTTTACTTGCCTTTTCACTGCTGTTGACAGCGCCGTTGCGAATTTTTTGTTTTTGCTCGTTTTTCGCTGCTTTCCAAGCTCGTTAGGGACTTACTTAGAAGAGTAAAAGTTATAATATCCTTTAACCACAAGAGAGAGAGAGAGAGGGAGAGGAAGGTGCGCTGCCTCGTTGCTTGAATTGTCCGAAACCGCCAGGGGAAACGGGAGGGAGAAGAAAAGAAGCAAAAAGTCACCAGCAATACAAAGATCTACGAGAGGAGTTTTTTAAGAGGCAAACACACGCACAGGAGACAGATGACAAGAAAGCTCACACACAAAAGGGAGTACAGCGAGAGGTGCGGCGATACTCGTTTAGCGCAGAACTAAAAAGAAAAAAAACGAGGTGGTGTTCGAGAAAAAAAAAGGAGAATATTGAGAGGAGTAGGAGGAGGAAGACGAGTCGTGATGAAAAGCCGGAGGCGTCGTAATTGAGAGCAGCGCCGTAAAGTTCCGCTTTCCTTTCTGATGCGAGTGGGATCAATACATGAAGCAACAGAAGGTAAAACTAAGAAAACACTAATTAATAATGCAAAAATAAAAAAATAAAAGACAGGGAAAAACACGTGGAACAAGAGAAGAGCGAACAAAGGGAAACAAAAAGACAAAGGTGAGGAGTTGAGCCTTGTCCTTTACGGTGAGAGAACACCGCGTTGGTGAGCGGCTGGAAAACAGAAGAAAAAGAAGATTCGCTACGAGCGCGGTGTCTACTTTTGCCCCACCGAGTGTTCTACCCAGGGGAACAAAGAAAATTATTTTTGTGAATGCTGAAAAGCAAGATGAAAGAGTTCTACACACAGAGAGACAAGGAAAAAAAGAAAATGACGAATACGCGCAGACAGTAGACTTGAATACGGACAAGATCGTTGATGAACCGGATAGCTTTCAGTGAAGCGGTGTCGCTGCGAGAAGCAATCAAAGATGGAAACGCAGCAACTGAATCAAACGACAAAGAAAGAGAGAGAAAAGCAGAAAGCTGCCAGGAGAGAAAGAGGCCAGTGCTGCCAAAAATGAAAACAAAAACAACTCACAGGAGGATTACACAGCGAGCAAATGCGTCACCGGAAACGATGCGGGAGGAGGAGGCGCACCACAAAAAGCCAAAGACACGAAGAACAGTAGAGAGAGAAAAAAAAAACAATAATAAAAAAGCGGTGAGAACACACGCGCACCAACACCCACACGAGTCTACAGTAGGTGGAAAACACACAAGAAAAGGAAACAATAACACGTAGAGTGCTCGCTCGGGGCTGTGCTCTTCTGCTTCGTGCGTATGATAAAGGAGAAGAAGAGCCACGCACAGACAGCACGTCAGAGTAAGATCAAGAACAGAAGAGAGAGAAAATGAAAAAAAAAAGTTGGCTGTGTCTGCTGCCTGAAAGCAACGTGCGGCCTTTACTTGCTTATTATGCTTACTTCTTCGTTGTGCGTCTTGTCAATCTCTTTCTTTTTCCAATGGCGCGGAGGGCACAGCGAAGCGGATCCGCCTGCCCGGCCAAGAGAGAGTAGAAGAAGAAGGACACCACAGGGGAACACGGAAGAATGGTGCGTGTCGACGTGTCGATGAACACGGCTTCCCGCACAGAAAGAGAGAGGGAGAGGGAGCGGAAGACACACGTGTGCGCTAAATCGCTGTGACGTCTTTTGGAACAGTTGCGATGCTCTGCTGGAGGTGATGGCTGGGCGAGGCGCCGTGTGTCTGTGGCTCTCCTGGAAAATAAAATCAACAAGAGAGGGAGTTGGAGCACAAGCAGGTAAGTAAGTGGTCGGTGCAGTGGAGGGGTGTATAGAGAAGACACTCCCGGCGTTCGATAAATGACACAGCTGTCGAAATGTTCTGGTGGATGTGAAAATCTGCGTCGGTGATGGCGGGAAAGAGTGGAGAGAGAGAGAGAGAGAGAGAGAGAGAGAGAGAGAGAGAGAGAGGGAGAGAGAGAGAGAGAGAGAGGGAGAGGGAGAGAGAGAGAGAGAGAGAAAGAAAAGTGGATGCAATAAGCATAGATTCTTTGATTTTTGATTGTTCAACACTCGCGATACAAAAGAGCGCAGTCGAGCAATGCAGGGCATCAGCACCGCACACGCTGACACACCTGCACGCAAGACCGCCATTAAAGGCAATGGATAAGAACAGCAGCGCACTTCTCAGTTCCCAGCCGCCTTCCGACGAAGCGCCGCTCACCACGTCTGCCAGCTCTCAACCTCTCTTTCTCAACTCTGCTGTGTGTATTCAAGTACTCTAATCCCTAGCAAAGGGCAAGAAAAAAAAAGGGGGATAAAGGGAAAAAGAAAAGACAGTGCGGCGTCGATCCTGTTGTGTTTTCAGGATGGCGCGTGTATTCGAAGAAGGCTGCCGCACGAGATTTACAATGCTTCTATTAAGGTGCTGATGTGTGTATGTCTATCGCAGAAGAAGAAAATAAGTATCCCACAAGCAATTGGCGACGAAGACGCACACACAAGCACATACATACATACATATGCCTTATGTACCTCTTATCACTCTAGTCGTCACCGCTGGTGGTGGAGTCATCGAAGTTGGTGTACTGCCGCACCTGCGGAGTGGGCCGCTGCTGCGCCACGGCTGCGCTCGTCGTCGACGTCGTGGCCGGCCGCAGTCCGAGCGCCTCTGCCCGCTCCGCCGAGGACGAAGACGACGATGTTGTGTTTTGGCCGTGTCGCGGCACGACGTGACGGGGCTCCGGCGACGCACCCTGACCGGCTTGCGTGGCGGCCACCACGAAGGTGCGGCGCTGCGTTGCACGAAGCTCATCGCCGCCGCCGCCGCCGTGGCGTTGGTGGACGGTGGTCGCCGCCATCCTACTCGGCTCATCAGAGGACGGCGAGGGAGAAGCCGCACGTGGCGCCTCTGCCGGAGAGTCCTCCACGTCGCCTACGTTGCCCATCTGCATCACCATGTCTGATGTGTCGCTGCCCGCATCCCGTTGTCCACTTGTCTGCCGCTGTTGCTGCTGCTGAATGTGTGGTGGTGGGTGAGACTGTGCGGCTGCAGCTGATGCATCCCCGGCCTCCTCGTCATCATCATCCTCGGAGCCCTCCTCGTCCCAGTCGTCCCACTCCGGGTGCCGTGGCGCCGGCGTGCCGCTGCCTGTTATCCCGCTGCTCACCGCAGCACCGCCAGGAGACACCGCGGCGACGGCTGCTGCTTCGGGTGTGCCCCACGCACTGCCCTGCGCCATTGATGTTTGTTGCGGCGGTGTCGCGGGACGGCTGCTGCCTTCGCTCACATCGGGGGAATGCGCGACAACCGCCTGCACGGCATCGCTGTCCGTATCCTCATCGCCACCAGAAGAAGAAGAACGTGTCGGTGGCATCGGCCGCACCACCCGGCGTGTGTCGGCAGACGGCCCCTGTGCAGCAGCACCAGCACCAGCAGCAGGAGCGACCGCTGATGCCGATGGGTGTGCGGGTGGCACGAGTGCGTCCCCACCGCTGCCGCGATTGTTGCCGCCGTCGCTGTCGGACGACGACGCCGCCTTCCACGCCGCAGCCATTGCCACGGTGCGACGCGGCGCCGCAGTGGGCCGCACACGACGGCCTGAGCCACCCGCCTTCAACGGTGTGCCGCCGGCATCGCTGGTCAGCGTGACGGCTGTGGTTGCCTCGCTGGAAATGTCCTCCGCCTGCTCCTCCGCCCTGGACACGTGCGGCTGCTGTTGAGCGCGACGCTGCGCAGCAATATGGCGATCTTTGCCAGCTGAATCGTCGTCATTGTCGCTGTCAGATGACGTGGAATCGATCGTTGTGAAGCCACGGATTGCGGTGGGGTGACTCGTGTTGACGAGAGCAGACGCCTGCGTCGACGGCGGCGCGGCAGCTGCGCTGATCTGCTCCGCCGTGGCGACCGCACGCGCGTTGAGCAGCGTAAAAGAAGTGCGCTGCGGTGCTGCAGCAGCAACAGCAGCCTTTGCATTCCCGCGCAGCAGCCCTGGCCCGGTGCTGCTGTGGCTCGACGCCGTCCCTACCGCCGCCTCCGCGACGGAGTTCAATCGCGCCACGTCCTCTTCGGGTGGGTGAACAGAAGAGACGGCGCTGAGGTGCGACGCCGGACGCTCGTTGCTGCTCTCCTTGCTGCCGCTGGCCGCGTTGTTGCTGCTGTTGGATGCCGCACGCTGCAGTTGCTGCTGAGGGAGCTGTGTGCGCGTTGGCGCCGTCGCTGCTGCTGCTGCTGCACGTGCCACCTCCACAGACGGCTGAGGCGCAGTGGAGACGGAGACGATGGAGCTGTGCGAGAGCGGCCGTCCACCGCCTGCGCCAGGAGGAATACGGGCGGATGGCGACGAGGAGTTCGCGTGATCGGCGGATGGCGCCATTTCTGTGCTTGTTGTCTGCGCCTGGGAGTTGCCGAGGTGGCTGAGGGTCGCGTCACGTGTCGGGCCCGCAGCCGCCGCCGCGGAAACGGAAAACTCACGCAGCGCCTGCAGGGCTTCGTGCAGCTCCTCCACCTCCCGCTGCACCCGCTGCTGGGCGGCGGTGAGACGCGCAACTTCCTGCTGCACTGTGCCCAGGCCGCGGTGGTCACCTGCGTGCTCCTCAGCATGTTCCGCGAGTGCATCGATGTGCGCACGGAGAGCGTCGAGTCGTGCCTCCACCTCGCCGTAGCCGCGCTGCAGTGTGGCCGACTTCTCCTGCAGTTGCATCACGTGCTGCGGCACGTCCGCGCTGCTGCGCTGCACATCTGCGATTCTCTCCTCCAGCGCGTTCACCCTGTCCGAGACACGACTGACGCCGTCGTTCAGCGCGGCGAGCAGACGACGCTGCGACTCCCCGACGTGGTGCCGAATCGAATCCTTTACGTAGTCCTGCACCCGGCCTCCCATCTCCTGCAGCTGCTTCTCACACTGCGCTATCTTCTGGCCGACGCTCTCGGCTCTCGACTCACTGCGCTCGAAGCGCTGCGCGACGGTGCGCTCCATCTCTAGAAGAGGTGCCACCCGCTCCGTCGCACGTGCCTCGGCGGAGCGCTGCTGATCCTCTAGCTGCTGGTGCTGCCGCTGCAGCTCGAGGGCCTGCGTGCGCAGTCCTTCCACGTTAGCTCGCAGGGCGGTGCTCTCGGTGGTGGTTGCGGTGATAAAGCGATCGGCGTCGTCGAGGCGGCGCTCCAGCCGACTGAGCTCCGCCCGCGCATCGCTGCTTACCTGCTGCGCGCGCGTCGCCATGGCGTGTGTGACCTCCGCCCGCTCCGTCACCTCGCGCTGCATCGTCTGCTGGTCTTTCGTGTACTGCTCCTGCTGCTGCCGCCACAGGCTGAGGCGGCTGTCCTGCCCCACCACACGCTGCTCCAGCTGCGACAGAAGCTGCGCGTGTCGCTGCACCACGCCTTCGGTCGTGTCGTGCAGTGTGCGGGTCTGCTGACACTCTGTCTGACACAACAGCACGGTGTCCTGCACGGACTGCACAGTCTCGACGCTGCGCTGCGCCGACTTCTCACAGGAGGCGATGCGCAGCGTGACGTCGCTCACCTGCCGCACCGTCTTGTCCGCCAGCTGCTCAACACGCTCGCACATCGCCACCGTGGCGTCCATGCGGCTCTCCAGCCGACCCGACTGACGCTTGCATGCCTCCACCTCTGCCTTCAGCCCTTCGGCCGTGCTGATGCCGTGTAGGTGCGACTCTACAGCGACAAGGCGCTCGTCGCGGTCACTCAGCGCGTGCTCGACGCGTTGGGCCCGCTCCAGCGCACCGGCGGCCTGCAGCTGAGCCCGCTCCGTCGCGTCCCGCGCGTGCAGCGCCGCCGCCTCCACGCGGCTCACTGCTTCGTGTGCGCCGTCTGCCTTGCGCTCTGCCCGGTCCACCCGCGACGTCGTGACCGCCGCGTTCGATTCGAGCGCGTGCAGGCGCTCCGCTGTGGTGGTGGTGTGCAGTCTGCACTCCGCCTGACAGCTGCGCACACAGTCGGCCACCTTCTCCTCTGCGCCGTGCACTGCTGCGCGACACTGCCGCAGCTCCGCCCGCAGCTGCTCCACCGGTTCATTTGCTGCTTTTATGAGAGCAGCCGCTGTCGTCTCCCACACCTCCTGCACGGTCCGCCGCACCTCGTCACGCATGCGCTGCGCGTCCTGCCGCACCGCTTCGCGTGCCTCCTGCAGCGCGCGTTGGTCCTCCCGGCGCATCTCGACGAGACGCAGCAGCTCGGCGTCGAGGCGTTGAGAGAGTGTAGCGCGCTCCTGCTCGAGCTGGCGGCTGCAGTCGACACGTGCGGCTGTGCTCTGCGCCAACGCCACGTCAATGCGCTCCTCCATCTGCCGCGTTGTCTCCTGCAGCTCCTCGCGTAGCTGAAAACGATCCGCGTCGCGCACCTTCGCCGCGCGTGTGGCCTCCTCGACTTGCCGCCGCAGCACCAGTCGGCTTTCACCGCCTTCCTTGCACTGCACCGACAGCTTTTCTTCAAGGGCAGCGACGTCGGACTGCAGCGCGGCATCGCGGCGGTGGACGGCGACCAGCACGTCTTCTTTCCACTGCCTCCCCAGCGCCGCAACGGTTTCGTTCCGTCTGTCTCGCTCTGCGGTCAGCTCAGCACGCAGCTCGATCAGCTCTCGCATCGCGCGACTCAGCTGCCCTTGCAGCTCGCGCACCGTTGACGCCTCTGCAGCACCATAAGTGCCTTCGAAAGAGGCGTTCGGGTCGTGATGCGTCGCGTATGAGTTGTGTGGGCTGCGGTCGTAGTCCACTGCGATTTTCGAGGCGTGGGCAGCGCGTCGTGGTGCGCGGACGGTGCGCGGCTGCGTGAGCGCGTCCTCCGCCGCCTGCAGCATTTCGAACGCGGAGCGTGAAAAAGACGTCATCGCGACGCTGCTGTTGTATTTGTGTCGTTGGCGTACTGCGCTACTGCTCCGGAGCGTGTGCGTGGGTGGCACGAAGTCTCAATGATGTTCGTCTACTTGTTCTCCGCTTCAGTGTATCTATCTATTTTGTATTTTTTTCTAAAGGAAGACGCGATGGCGCTGTGCGGGTATCGATGCCCCACCGTTGCGCGTGTGTGTGCGTGTATGAATGGATGAGTGTAAGTGTGCAACTCTTTATTGGGTAGGGGAGACAGCAGCGAGTCAAGGTGCGACCGTCAGCCGCTACTCCCGTCTCTTCCTCTGCGTGCAGGTGATTCCTCTCGCAGAGGTGTGCTACAATAAGTGAAGAGAGCGTTAATGCGTGAGAGCGGCCAAAGAGTAGGTAGAGAGAGAGAGAGATAAAGCGAGATTCCATGTCCTCTTACGGAGCAGATCAGCAAAGTCTTATAATTTTATTGATGCAGCGCCGCGAAGTGGCGATGCAAAGGCACGTTAATGCGCTTTCCAGTGATGCAGGACCTGACCGCAGGCGGCATCGTTGAGTGCAGCGTGGCACAAATACCGCAGACTTCCCTTTCAGTATGTCATAGAACGATTTCAGCAGCGATGACGTCGGTAAGAAAAAACAAAGAAATAAGAGAAATAGATCAGCGATACACCAAAATACAGCACGCACACCCTTCACAAGGCAACGAACCAGTAGAAGTACAGGACCCACATTCTCCATCACCGCCGCAACAGAGCAGAAAACAAAAGTGCAAAAAAAGCGAGACCCGCCAAGTCCCCCAAAACAACGCATGCGCTACGCATCCTCGCCCATGACACGCGCCGATCGCACCACCTCCTCCATCGCCTCGCTCGCGTCGTCGTCGCGGTGCTTCAGTCGCAGCGCGCTCGCCACCGCATAAAGATTGCGACACACGGCATCTACGCGCTTCTTCTTCTCCGCCACACGGTGCTCCTGTTGCTCGACTGCGGCTTGCCGCTCCACTAAGGCCTGTGCGCGCGCTCGCATGTCCTCCTGCAGCTCCTTGATGGTACTTGTTGTGTTCTCCAGTGCCTTGGCATTGCGGGTGCGGAGCTGCCGCTGTCGCTCCTCCTCCGCCGCGAGGCAGCCAACCGTGGCGTTCATCGCAGAAGTCCACTCGTGCTGCAGCACGGCGTATAGTGTTATAAAGTACACCGACTCGAGGTGAGACTGCTGCTCCACCCAATGCTGCTGCACCTCCAGCAGGTGCATGCCGGTGTCCGAATAGAGGTCAGAGGCCGTGGCAGAGACGTCGGCAGCGTCATTCATACTGCGTACCAGCGTGGCCTCTGCGGCAGCCTCCGCTCTCACAGCCTCCAACTCCTCCAGCACGGACTGATGCGCCTCCTGCAGACTAAGAATCACCTGACGCTGCTGCTGCTCGGTACTCTGCAGTGCGTAAAGAGCCGTCGTCAGCTTCTCCACCTTCGCCTCGCTCGTGCTGCACCTCTCCCGCTCCGCGTGCAGCATCTCCTGCGCTGCGTCGTTCTGCTGCTGCAGCAGGGCCACTTGCGTTTGCAGCTGCCGTGCAGTCTCCCGCGCCTTCTTCTCCTTCGCACTCGTCGCTGCTGTCGAGGCCGCACGCGCCGCCTCCTGCAGTCCGCTCCGCAGCTGCGTCAAGGCCGCCGTGTGCTCTGCGACGAGGCGCTGCTGTGCCTGCTGCACCTCCTTCACGATGGCGGCCGCGCTGCGCTGCATGGCTGTGGCCGCCCGCGCCTGCGACACGGTGGCTGCGTCTTCCTCGGCGGTCTTCTTCTGGGACTGCGCCTGCAGGTCACTGAGCTGCTGCTTGCAGTCCCGCAGCTGCTGCTGCAGCTGCCAAGCCGCGGTCTTGCGAGACTCCAAGCGTGTCTCGAGCTCTTTGCACGTCTTCTGCAACGCCGCCTTCTCGTCCTTCCACGCTCTGTCTTGGCTCAACTGGCCCTCCTGCTGCTGCGCCTGTGCACGCTGCGCTTCTTTTAATTTCCTCTCCAGTGCCTCCTTCTCTTTGCGGTGTTGGGCTTCGAGATCGGCCACAGCAGTGGTGTGCGCCTCTGCGGCTGTTGCGGCGGCGCTGGCAGCGGTGCGACGAGCGGCCTCGCGTTGCTGCTCTGCCTCGTGCAGCTGTGCTTCGAGATCCGCCATCTTCGCGGTCCAGTCGGCTCTCTCTTGCTCTTGTTTGGCAGCAGCGGCCTGTGTTGACTCGCTCCGTTCTTCTGCAGCTCGTGCATCTGATACTGGAGACTGTGTGTGGGTGTGTTGCTCCTGCTGCCTCCTCAGCTCCTGCAGCTGCCGTTGCGCCTCCTCAGCAGTATCCTCCAATGCCTTGATCTCCTCTGCGTGGCGGTCTGTGAGAGCCTGCAGAGCATTCGTGTGCTGCTGCGCTGACGCCTGCACCGCAGCTTCCTGTTCTGCCGCGGCTCTCGCTTCCATACGCTGCTGCTGAGACGCCAGCGCCTTCTCCTGCGCTGATGTGGCTTCACGCTGCGCAGCCTCTACCGCGGCAGCGACCGACGCCGCCGTATCTGCCGCCACCGCGTCCTGCTGCACTCGGATGCTCTTCACAAACCCCTCCAGCCGCTGCTGCATCTGCCGCTGCTCGGCCTCGTAGGCGGCGAAGGCGGCCTCGCGGGTTTGCGCCTCCTCGGCGTACTGCGCGGTGGTGGCGGCGACTTCGGCCTGCAGCCGTTTGAGGTCGTCTTCTGCCACCTCAGCGCGTTGTGCGGCGGCTGCAGCAGCCCGTTGCAGTTCTGCTTTCTCATTTGCCCAGTCGGAGTGTTGCGGCTCTGCTTCAGCGGTTGCTGCCGCCGTCGCTGTCGTTGCTGTCGCGTGCAGCGCCGCGGCTTCCAACTCCGCTGTCAGCTCCTTTTGTGTCTCCAACTGACGCTGCAGCGCATCACGACTCGCTCGCACCTCGGCCAGCTCCGCCGCGACGCGTTGCTGACGCTCCTCCATGACCTGCTCATAACGCCGCCTGCGCTCGACTGCGGCGTCCTGCTGCTGCTGGACAAATGCGGAGTACTGCCCCTGCACACTCGTTACCGCCTCCATGCAGACGTCTTCCAGTCGCTGTCGCTCCTCCTCAAAGAGGGCGGTGAATTTGGACGTGACCAGCGCGGTGAGCTGCTTCTCCTGCTCCTGCAGGGCAACGCGCTGATCTGCGTTCTTAGCGGCGTCAGCGGAGACCTTCTTCAGGGCGTCCTTCAGAGTTGCCTCTCGCATATCGAGCTGGCGCTTCTTCTTGTTCAGGCGTTCCTCTGCCGCGGCTAAGGCCTCCTCGCCGTTGACACCAGCAGCATCGCCGAGCACACTCGTCTCGCTGTCTGGCTTTGCAGGAGAGGAAGCGGGAGAGGTGCTCATCGTGGGCGATGCCACCGGCGCTGCTGATGCTGCTGCTGCTGCTGCGCTTGCCAGTGCTGCCTGTGCGGACGCCTCCGCCTTCGCAGCCGAAACTTCGGCCTCAATTTCCATCCGCGCCACCGTCGCCTTCAACCGCTCCTTCTCGTGGTGCAGCAGCTTATTTTCCGCCTGCTGCTCGCGCAGGTCACTGCGCAGCTTCTCGGCCTGCAACGCCTGCTCGTTGAGGATCTCCTCCAGCAGCTGGCACCGCTCCATCGCCATCTCGGCCTCTTCATGGGTGCGCGTGATGGACTTGGCGCAAACGGGACACACCGGCACCGGTGCCGTTCCGGGCTGACCAGGCAGCACGAGATGCTCGCTCAGGCAGGCAGAGCAGCACACCCGTCCGCAGCCGCGGCAGTTCTCGGCGACTTGGAACAACCCGAAGGCTTTGCCGCAGAGGATGCACTTATGCGCCGAGGAGGGGAGGGGCCAGTAGCTCGGCGGCACCGCCTTGAATGGAAAGTTCGCCTTCTGCATGGTGCGGCGCTAGAAAAAGAGAAAGAAGAGGGAGAAAGTAAGAAAAGTCCGCACCGATAGCGTGTGCGATGAGTGTGTGGTGCGGGCAGATTCGAGCAACGGAAAGAATGAGAAAAAAAATGTCAATGGTGGGTAGAGTCAGAAGAGCAGCGCAGCACCGCACACCGCGGTTTAGTGGCCGTGTCTTGCTTCTCACGCAAGGTGGTGCGCGAGGCACGAAGGAAGGATGACCGGAGCGCCACGCAAGACAACAACGGCGGTCTTTTCGACTTCCGCTGATACTCTCCTTGACACCACCTCTCTCTGCTGCGCTCTCAATCGTTCCCTCTCTCGTGTGGCCGTCCTGCACAAGACGGATGCAAAAAAAAAAAAGATGACTGTTTGTATGAGGAGAGATCGAAAGATGCAGCGAATCAAACATGAGAGTAGGCGAGGAAAAAAAAAAAAAAGAGAGAAGGACGGAGAGAGCGAAGGGGAAGAGTGGGCGAGGGCGTTAAGTGGCAGGCACAGTCTTGTGTGTCTTTTCTGTTGTTCATCCCGGAAGTACCAATCCGTATCTCTTTTATTAGTCTCAGTGGCTTTGCTTTGTCCATTGGAGCTTTGAGTTGACCCCCCACGGAGCCTCTGTAGATTTTAGTGAAACGAAGAAGTAGAGCAAGCTCTCCAAGAACGGCGCCGAGTCGTCCTTGGAGAATAGCAACGCAAGGCAGCACGCAGGCACAACTCCTGTTGCCCAGTGTAGCCACAGAGTGTCGCGCTACCCACATCTATGCAGCTGCTCGGATTGGTGCATGTGCCCACAGCCGGTCAGACTTCTCGTCCGCTTTCGTCCGATTTTATTCTGCTCTCCCATCTGGCAAGTAGTAGGCAAGGAAGGAGGCACCAACTGTGCTCGGCGGCAACACGGCGAAGCCATTTATAGCGTACGAGAAAAAGAAATGCAATATAAAAGGCAACTGAAAAGCAAAAATAGAAAAAGAGCACGAGAAAGAGAGAACGAGGTGGTGGCGTGTTTGTCTGACACGATCGGCACACGAGACGCCACGGACAGCAAGTCGCGCTTCGTTAAGGTATCAGACGAGGAGCAGAAGAACGCACTAACCTTTTTTTCGATGGCGTCCACTCGAAAAGGAAGAGTGCTGATGCCTACTTCCGTAGCTGCCGCAAATACCTTTCCTCGCCGTGACACGCAGCATAGCGACTTGGCTTGGCTCTTTGCTCGACTCTCTCACTCTCGCGCTCGCACCGAAAGCCAAGGGCGGACGGGCTTGAAATACATGATACAAAGAACCCCTTCTCGCACTCACAGCTGACAGTACACATAGAACAAAAGAAAAACAAGGAAGGAAAGAAAGCAGAAACATGACGCCCAGCACAACCAGCATCTCTACTCTAACAACAGCAACAACAATAGCACGCAAAGAAAAAACGAAAAAAAAAGACGACGAGCATAAGAGGAGCGCTGTGATGCGTGTGCAGAATGTGCGGAGGCGGCACTGCGAGGACAGCCACTGTCAGTCAAAGCTGTGCCTTAATCCACAGATGCATGTACACACACACGCGACGAAGACCGCTTCTCCACCCGTCATCACGACGTGTAAGCTTCAAAGGTAAACTGCACCGCCGTCGCGCAGCCCGGCGCAGGGCAGCGGCCACGAATCGACTTGGCGCAATCCTTGCACAGCACCTGATGCTTGCACGGGTAGCAGATCTCCGTGCAAAGGCGGTTGTGACACAGCATGCACTTGGACCGCTCGTTGATCGACACCCGCACGCCGGTGATCATGTCAAGAATCTCACGCTCGACCTCCTGCAGCTCCTCCAGCGAAAGCGTCTTGAGCTGCTCAATGCGCCGCATCTTCACGTGGGTGGACAAGATTTCATCGGTCAACCGCTTCCGCCGCTCGTCCAGCACACGTTCCCGCGTTGCAGCTGCAGAGCCGTCTTCGCCGTTGCGGCGCCGCCGAGGCTCTGGTGCGAGTGCCTGCTGCTTGTGCTCCTCCAGCATCCCCAGCCGAAACTGCAGCTGTGGCAGACTGGGAAAGTTCAGCTCGCGCGTCTCGTTGATCATCTCCACCCAGTTTTGGTACTCCGCCTGCCGGAACGGGGAGTTGGAGATGGAGTTGAGCTGCACGACGTTGCCGTTCTGCGTCGAGCGGAAGCAGGGCGGCAACTCGATCACGATGTGCCACTCCGTCGTCACCGCATCGGCAGAGAAGCCCGAGTACACCGGCCCCCGCTGTGCCCCCTTCACGAGAGCGATGTAGTAGTTGTCGGGGCTCTCTCGCCGGTTTTCCTCGGCGCTTCGCATCTCTAAGAGCACCCGCACGTAGCAGCCGTGCACGACGTCGCTGAAGTTGCGCCACTCGAGAAAGTTGACGAGGGTGGAGCGGAAGAGCTGCAGCTTGTGCAGCATCTCCAGCGGCGGCGCACTCGACGCACCACCGCCCTTGTCGGCACCTCGGCTCATCGATGCAAGGGTGTGGCCTGTGTACACACGAGAGGTAAAAAAAAAAAAGAACGAAAGCTAGGCCGGAGACACGGCGGAAGAAAAGGACGCAACAACACGAGAAGAAGTCGAGGAGGCGATGACTCACACCCAGTGACACAACTGCGTCAGCACGATTGGTAATCGCGGTGGGCAAAGGTGAAGAGTGGCAGCACATAAAAGGAGAAAACGGACAAGATAGAGAGAGAGAGTGAAAGAGTGAGGGATGGGAGTGACGCACAAATTCTATGTGGAGCCAAGCAGCGTTGCCACTTCTACTTATAACGAACAAAAGCACCGGTAGCTCTCTCCCTCTCCGCCAATGTTGCACGGCGAAGAGCTCGAGTTTCTTTTTTTGTTGTTTAGCTGACAAAGTTCAGATGCAATAAAGCTTTCAAATGCGGAAAAGAAATATAGAGACTAAAAACAAAAACAAACAAGTCCCGCTGCGTAGACGAGCGGTAGTGTCGATGAACACATCGGGAAGGAAGGATGCAAGAAAGACATGAGCAAAATATGTTTCGTGGGCCGCACCACTCACGCCTGCCTGCACATCAAGCGAGGCAGTAAGAGAGCGATAGAGAGAAAAATGACGATTAGTGAGACGGAAGGAAAAGGGCAAAGCAAAATGACCAGAGAACGGAGAAAAGAAGTGAAGCAAATGACAGAGGCATGTTTGCAGAGAAGCTGCACCTGTTATGCCTTAGGGTCGTCGTCGTGACTGCTGCAGGACGCGGTGGTCGACGTCTCCCTCGAGTCCGCCTCCGCTGCTACTGTTGCTGCTGCCACAGCAGTGTTAGATGCCGCTTCTACAGGTGGGAGAGCGGTGGGAGTTACGTACGCCCTCGCCGCAGCGCACTGCCGCAGCCACTCCACGTTGACCAGCTGCTGTGGTGCCGCCCCAGCTGCACGTGCAGCCTGCCGGCTCTGCTCCGTGTCGATGATCAGCACCACGAGGTCGGCCTCAGCAGCAGTGGACACGCAGGATGCACCGAGTTCATCGCGGCAGAGAGAGATGAAAGGAGAGACGGCCACGGATGTGTTGTCGACAAGCGGTACGAAGAAGAGAGACTTGCCGGACAGCGGCCGGCGAGCGCCACCGCCCGCACCTTGTTCAGTTAAGATGGGTGAGAAGATGTACGCGTCAAGCGGTAGGACAGCCGCCGCAACTGCGCAGTCCTCCAGCCACTGTGTATGCACCACCCACCCGCCCAGTTCATACACCTCCGCACACTCCTCATCCCACTCGTCGCTTAAGGCGAAGGCGGTGCGCTGACCCGTCATGCGCCACTCCGTGTGCACCGTCGCCCCGAGCAAACCGGCGAGACGGCGAAGGCGGTGGCCGCTGCGCTGCGACGACGAAGAGGTGAAGAAGACGCACTGCCCAGACAACAGAGCAGCTGTCGGCCGTCCGCCGTCTTGGCGGTACACACACTCCGAGTAGCGCACGGCATCGCGATAGCAGTCCCGCACCCACTCCGAGGTGACCACGACGAGGGCGTGACGCTGCGCCGGCTCCAGGCGTGGAGAAGAAGCGCCACCAACCAACACGACGTGGGTGCAAGGGACGGTCGGAGTGAAACGCCCCGCCACAGCTGCGCAGCGTCCATGCATCAACAGCACAAGCACACGCACCTCCTCCGCAGCGGCGGCTTCTGCTTCTGCTGCCGCCGCGCTGGTAGTGTCATCCGGCGCGTGGTACAGAATCTGCGCCACGACGTCACGCAGCAGCGCGTAGCGGTGACCGCGGCCGCGAGAGAAGCGTGGCTGAGCCGCCGTGCTGCGAGGAGCGGCTGAGGAGAGAGGTGCGGCCGCATCGGGCAGCTCTTCCTCCGAGACCTCATCGACTCGTGTCGATGCTGCAGGTGCACGCGTGGCGCTTGCCTGTGCTCGTCCGCCTGTCCGCTGAACTGCGGGGGCAGGCGAGACTCTTTCACTTCCCTGTGCAGCAGCTGGGGTAGCGGTACTCGTCTTGCTGGCAGCGCGCACCGGCGCTCCGTACACGAAGATCGGCACGTCGCGCTGGCTGCACAGCTCCTCCAGCAGTTCCATTGTCGGCTGCACCTGCACCTGCGTCTCGCTTGACGGGAAGACAACGTGCAGAGAGGCGCCGTGCTGCTTGGCGTACACAACGGCGTTCTTCAGTGCCTTCTCCAGCGCCCGCTGATCCACCGGCGGCACCTGACCCGCAGCGGCGGCGCGCTGTGCCACCGCGGAGGCCACAAAGACACGGCCAGGCCGGCTGGCGGGGCCGACCTCGGCGTAGATCACCTGTCCAGGCGTGCAGGAGGCGTCGGCCTGCTCGTAGGCCTTGCCGGCTGCTGGGCCGAAGGCTTCGCTGATGCGCCGCATGATCCCGCGCGCCGACCACCGCCCCTGCACAGCCACCGAATGGAAGATGACAAAAGCCTCCGTTGAGGGGATGGCTGGCGCTGTGGCATCACCTTTCGCCACGTGTGTGAGGGAGGCGGGTGCGGTGCGGCGGCTGAGCTCGGGTGAGGACAGCAGCGACGCGCTGGGAGGAGGCGGGGTAGTTGTCGTGCTACCGCTGCCGACTGCCTCCTCTCCCCCTTCTTCTTCTTCTTTTAGTATCGGCGGCACGCTCGTCGAGTTGTCGTCCTCGTCGGGCAGACGTGTGTAGCTGTCAGCGAGGTGGAGCGTGGTGTCCACACCGGCAGACGACAGCTTCTCCTTCGACGTGCGGAAGAGCTGCTGCAGCTCCCGCAGGTTCGTCGCGGCATCGGCCGACTTGTCCGTGCGGATCCTTAAAATGCGGGGAAAGCGGATGGAGATACCGCTGGTGTGCGACTTGGTGACGGACAGCTCCGCCCCGATCACCTCCATCACGTCCGCCGTCGTCGGGTCGCGCACGACCATGTCCGGCACGTGGCTCGACTGGCAGTCCAACCACGCCGGCACGCCACGTTGCCCATCCCGCGCAGACGCCGACGTCGACACCATGCGTGCCGTGTACGCGGTCGTAATCGCGGCGATCTGTGTGTCGCTCAACCCGTTGCCCACCTTGCACACCGTTCTGTAACGGCCCGCAGCACCGGGAGGCACAGAGGGGTCGACGCAGCCCATCAGGAAGGTGGAGAGCTGCCCGCCCTTGTTGCCGCTGCCGTACCACGCCCCCAGCACCAGCAAGTCCGCAGAGTCCGCAAGCCCGTCGAGGTAGTCCTTCTTGATCTTCAGCCAGTGCCGCGCACGGGGCTCATATATACTCTTCTTGTCCTTAATGACGAGCCCTTCAAGGCCCTCTGCAATGGCTCGCTGCAGGTGTTGGTGCAGCAGTGCCCGTCGCTGCTCCGGGCGTCCGTCGATGATGCACAGCTCGGAGAACATTACTCGATTGCGGATGAAGCGGACGGAGTTCTTCAGCGCTTCGCGCCGCTCCTCCATCGGCAGCTGCAGCAGCGACGTGCCGTCACGGAAGAGAATGTCGAAGAGAAAGACGCAGGGGCAGGCGCTGCTGAACTGCGTGCGGCGGTGCTTGCCCAACGTGCCAAACGGAAGCGGGACCGACGTGCGGACGTCGACCATTAAGATTTCGCCGTCCAGCACGCAATCGGTGGCCTGAATCGCCTGCAGAATGAAGGGCTCTAAGCCTTCGTATTTGTCATCTCGCATCGGACGCAGCGAACGCGCGAAGAAGGTGAGCTTGTTGCCACGCTTGTGGATCTGGATGCGCTCGCCGTCGTACTTCACCTCTGAGAACGCGCCGTTTGGACACTTGGCGAGAACTTGGTCGATCGATCGTGCAGGAGCAGCCAGCATCGGCGCGAGTGGGATGCCGATGCTGATGGTTGTGTTCACCCTGCTGGCAGCACCGCCGCGACCCACACCTGTGTTGCTGCTGCTGTTCTCGTCGTCTTCTTCGTCATTGTTGTCATCAGCCGCCGCCACTGCGCTGTTCGAGGGAGCAGCGTCAGCGTCAGCAGCAGCAGTGGCGGTTGCACTCGCCTGAATACGGCGCACGACTTCCTGCACGTTGGCGCAGTTCTGGAAAACGGAGTAGGCGCTCGGGTGCAAGCCGCCCAGAACGACTCGCAGACCAGCACCAAGACGCAAGTCCTGCTTCAGCTCTCGAAAGAAGTAGTACACGACGTGGCTGCAGGCAACACCAAAAAAGCGCTTCAGCAGCGGCACCCGCTCCGCCTCCGTTGTAGCAGCAGCCATCGCACTCAAAAAGTCGTCGAACTCCGTCATCGTCATGTCGCACCACTCGTCCCGATCCATAGCAGCTGTGGGCTTGAAATGCGCACACGCCGTCTCCGCGATGCAGCCGTTGTTGTTCAGCTTGTCCCGCAGCACCTTCTCATCCACCGCAAGCACCAAGGACAGCACACGCAGGAGTTGCTTATCTTGGATGTAGTACACCCGCTGGGCATACTTGGGGAGCAGAAGCTTCAAGAGCAGACCGGTATCCCCGGTGAAGCGAGAGAGAAAGCCGCTGATGATTTCCTGTTTGATGAGCAGCGACGGTTCGGCGGTGACCTGACGGCACAACAGGCCAAAGCTCTTCATCGAGTCAGACACCATTGTGTTGGTCTTCTCGCACGCTATTCGTCTTAGGTGGTGTTGTAGAGAGGGGAAGTGGAGCCGCAGACGATAATGTGTCGGATTGTGGGAGAGGTGAGCAGTTGGTTGACCGCGCTGCACAAAAAGAAAGGAAAAACAGAGGAGAATAAAGTAGTGAAGGTGGAAGTGGGGAAAGTACATCGACCGCTTTTCTTTGCACTGGGATTCAACGGCTGAAAAGATCCACTGATGACTTCGACAGCCTTTCTTTCTCTCCCCTGATCACGGGCGACCGCACCTTGAACATGCTTTTAACGCCCCAGCCTCTGCAGCTCCTACCACCGCCGTCGATGTTGTTAATCGACGCGCATAACCCAAGAGAAAGCAGTGCCGCATTTCTTTTCAGTTTTTTTTTTTTTCGAAAAGAGGCCAATTTGTAAAAAGAATTGATGTAAAGCTTAGTCCTGAGTACGCCGTCTGCGTAGCTTTCCAAAAAACCGAAGCACAGCACCACCGCCACTGCAGCCATACGGGTGAAGACTGTCAAGCAGCTGTTTCTGATGTAGGCCGCATGCTGCAAGCAACTCAGCTGCTCCTCAACCAAATACGTCATCTCCATAGCTTCAAGCCCTACATGTTCTTGGCCAGCTGCAGCCACACCCTGAGCTCCTCCGGCAACTTGTTCTGTGTGCGCGCCGCCACCTCCTCCAGACACGTCAGCAGCTCCTGCGCATTCGCGCACTTGGTGGCCCCACCCCGCACAAAAAAGTCAACAGCGGCGTTAAAGTCAGCAGCGTCAAGCGACAACGTTTCCACAGCGCCGTACACCTCCGGCAGCCGCCCCGCCTCCAACCCGAGGCGCAGCAAGAGGCCCACCAATGCCGGCCGGCCACTTGCAAGACTCGGCGTCTGCACAAGGGTGTCGAGGAAGAGCAGCTGCAGCGCCTGATTCGCGGCGATGTCCTTCGCATATTGCCGTGCGAGCGGTGGAACAGCGGGGTGACGCAGAAAGCGGTGCAGCTCCGCTGGTGCGTTGGTATTCGTGGTGTACGCCGCCTCCATCGCCGCGACTACCGCCTCATGCATTTCACAGCGGCTGTGCACCTTCATGAGCGCAATACCGACCTCCTGCGCTGCGCCGCGCCACAGCTTCTCGTGAGTCGAGTACCAGTGGGAGACGAGCTGCTCTGCGTACTGCGGCAAGGGGAGTCTGCGCGTGCCCAGATAGGCGACGAAATCCACCTGTGCAGCGTGCGAGGGGTCGCTGCCCGCTTCCGCCAACCGCTGCATGGCAGCCACCGCATCATCCAGTTGATCCACCTTCGCGAACGCCATCACAGCAGCTGAGACTGCCAGCACATCCCAACAGGCGGAGGTGTGCTGCATCCACAACCACATGTGCGACACGCGCCGCGGCAACTCGGCACGCAGCAGCACCTCCAACACGTACCCGAAATCAGCCGGGTCAATGCGTTGATGTCGCATCGCCGTCCGCATCACCTCCATTGCGTCTTCGCACTCCGCCGGTGCGGCGCCGGTGATCTGACAGAGCGGCCGCAGCAGCACCGCAGCGAAGGCCGGGTGGAAGCGGGCGTGGCGCACAACTGTTGCGCGCAGCTCGTCTCGTACGGCAGTCCGCTGCTCCGCACTCTCCTCCGCTCCGCTCGCCGCCTCTGCACAGAAACGTTCGACTGCCGCCTGCAGAAACGTCGTGACGGCGTCCTGACCGGCGCACTTCGCCTCCTCTGACATCTCACGCAGCGCGGCAACAGTAAAGGCATCGGGGTGGCTGCACACGTAGTCGCGCACAACACGCAGCACCTGCGGCTGATGCGGGTGCAGCGCCAACACACCCGCCGCATCGCGCAGCTTCTTCTCCACAAGGAGAGACGCCACCGTGGCCGCAGCGAGGGCGACCGGCAGGGGAGCGCTGCTGCTGCACTGCGACGTGAACTGCTCCGTTACGAGGGCACACGTGTTGGCCAGCTTCGATGGTGGCGGCAGTTGCGGCTGGGAGCCGCAGAGGAGGGCTTCGAAGGTCAGTCGGCAGAGCCGCTGAGTGTGACGCAGCATCTTCCGTCAAGACGTGTGTGTGTGTCTGTGAATAAGTAAGTGAGTAAGTGATTAGCTTTTTTTTGCAGGAGATCGATACTGCTGCTGGCGGTCTGTGCAAGAGCAACGAAGCAGACGCAGAGAGAGAAAAAGAACCACAAAGGTAAGAAGCGCACACGTAGTGATGTGACGCTCCGGTTCCTTCTCACATAGTGCGCAGGGAGAGCACGACACCGGAACAATATCACGCGGCAGAGCGGAGAAAGAGAGAGAAAGGAGTCGACAACAGAGAGACGTAGACAACATGAAAAATTGGCCATCCGTAAGTGAAGCTAGAAGACACCAAAGAAAGGCTGCGTCTCGTTGCAGCGCATCTCGTAGAATAGCAGGAGGAAGTGTATCTGGCAACTAGGATATGCTACATCCCAGGTAAATTTTGAAAGATCACCTTCAGGCTTTCACAGGCAGCAAGTTTCCGTCAAAGCTTCTTTCCGTTGCGTAGAGGCCGTAGCAAATCTAAAATAGCACCAATCAAGAAGAGATCTGAAAAGAAAAAAACGTCTACCGGTTGCCGGAGGTTCTAAAAGGAAAAAGAAGCAATGCTCCTTTTAAAAAAGAAACATCAAAATCTATCGACGACTCACGCACCCGCGCGATCGTTCATGCAGTGGAACTGTTCATTCTATGGCCACCAACTGACGGTCAGTGTTCTCACCATACAGCAATCATGAGAGGAGACTCGCCCCTTCGCTCTTCTGTTGTTCAGCAGCGGCACTACTCATAGTCCTCTGTACCGAGCGCTGACATAATTTCTGAGCGTTCCTCGTCCTGCATCTGGTTCCAGCACTCGTGCATAAAGGACGGGTCCTTCAACTTCAGAATCGGGATCGCCTCCCCCACCGACGCCTCTAAGAGCTCCATCACGGCACCAAGACGGTCGTACAAAGCCTGCCGCTGCCGCCACTTGCCTGTCGACACGGTGGCGTTGTTGCCCTGCGAGAGGGCAATGAACCGGTCCACCAGCGCCGTGCACAGCTTGCACACCCGCGCCAGCGTCTCGTCCACGTCGCTCTGCACACGGTAGCCGATCCACTTCACCGGCAGCAGGTCCTCGACCTCTTCTGGGTAGGTGCAGCGGTGCACCCGCTCCTCCCAGCTCGTCTCCTCCTCGGTCCAGGAGAGGTCCCACGTCTGCACGAGCTTCGGTGCGTTCAGCAAGGCGTGAGCTGCCTCGGCATCCCAGTTGTGCAGCAGACCCCCTACTACCAGCTTGGGGTCCCGCGCATTGACATATGGTCCCGTGGTGGCGGCGGAGGAGGGGTTGATCAGCTTGAGCTTCTCAATCGACGCAATCTGCGCCGGGTTGGTTGTGTACGGCAGAATCGAGTGCATGACGGCACACGCGGCGCAGAAAGAAGGCAGGAATGTGCAGCAGCACAGCTCCGAAACGAAAGACACAGAAGTGGTGTGTAATAGGCTGGATTGAGTGCCTGTGTGGCCTGGGGAAGTTCTCAGGGTCAGTAGCAGCATAAAGGCAAAAGCATTCGAGGAGAGGTCCGAGAAGAGTAGACGAGGAAGTAGGGGAGGAAACAAGACGAAAGAAAACAACATTCTCATCCACGTCAATTCATACACAAAGCCTGCAGCCGCCAAAGAATGCCGCTCAGGATTAAAAAAATATTTGAAAGCTTCAGCACAACACCGAAAAGCTGTCTAAAGGCATTGTCCAACGAGATACGAGTTCTGGATTTAGTTCTTTTTTGTTTTGTTAGGGGCAAAAGAGACACGAAGCAGTATTCTTTATGGAGCTAGCAGAAGGAACATCAGCAGGGAAAAATAATGTAGAAGCAATTAACACCAACATCGAGGGCCACTCGCTAGCCTAGTCGTACTATTCTCTTCTTCACGCAAACCTCTCTGTCTGTTGTCACTTATGTAGAAGAAAGCAACGAGAAGAGCTGCAGGGAGGAAAACACAACAACGCACAACTTCGCACCATCTAGCAGAGAAGCGACAAATAGGCTAGATAAACCGCCTCCATGATTGACCGAAGGAAGGCTTCGCCTCTCTGTTCTCTGACCATAGCGCAACGCCGCAACATGCAGAAGGTGTCTCTCAAGGTAGTCGATGTACGTCTCTGCGGAGAGTGCGTTCTCAAGGGTCATGCTGACAATAAAGACGCAAGAAAGAAATAAGTGCGTGTTGCCTTACTTGTCTATCTGAAGAGAGTTAAGAGTCCTGTGAGGACATCAAACAGCGGCAGACCGTGTAAAATGAGAGGAGCAGAGCAATTTGTTTGTAGTCCGATACCGCCAGCAAGCTCAACGATGGTAGCAAGAGAAAGAGGGGAGGGTAAAAGGAAGATTGAAAGGGATGTCAACACAGCTTCGAAAGAATTTTCTCTTTCCAAGGAGATTACGCCACATCACAGCTGCGACATCAACGCATTTTGCAACACGCTTGCATTCGGACCGAAAGATTCCCACAAGAGACAACTGTGTGCCCTCACCTCCGCAGTAGGAAAAGCGACGACAATCCAATACAAAAACAAATGTCGTAGAAGAGGCATTTGCTGTTCGAGCACGCACCGTCACCTTCCCCTCAGCCATATTGGTCTTTACTCTGAAATTGAGCGCGCGCATAAGGGCTACATGTACAGGGGT
Organism: Crithidia fasciculata; assembly: GCA_000331325.2. NCBI lineage: Eukaryota > Euglenozoa > Kinetoplastea > Trypanosomatida > Trypanosomatidae > Crithidia > Crithidia fasciculata. The sequence continues at coordinate 21,801 of CM003408.1, read as the reverse complement.
TGAGGAAAGCAATCTAACAAAACAGAGTAAAAAAAAAATGGAGCACAGCGGATCTAGTACAAGCACCACAAATAAAGCGCGCTACACCAGCACACAGCGGTCTTTTAGCCACTGCTATCAACCACGGTGATTTAAGCGAACGCATCCACGCGAAGAAATGATTGAAATGGAGGGCACAACCAGCAAACATTCAACCACCGCGCCGCACGCCAAAATCGTACGCGCTGGCCGGGAAAAGCTCATGCGTGACGGGGCAGCGATAGAGCGACATGACATCGGGAGCGGGCACGCGCAACACGTCCCCCTGCGCCAACCGCTCGCTGCGCCGCTCCTCCCTCTTCTTCACCGCCATCTGCTCCTCCAGCGTGCGGCGGAGGTGTGCGACCTTCTCATGCGACACCTTTCGCTCTCGCGCCGCCACATCACGGGCCACTTCGTTGTCAAACTCGATCAACGCCTTCTCCCGCTCCCGCTCCGCCCTCTCTTCGGCCGCCCGCTCCGCGGCCCTGCGATCGGCTTGGCGCCGCACATCGGCGTAAAAACGACGCTGCGCCTCCGCCTTCGTTTCAGCGGCCCGCACCGAGTCCTCGCGTCCCCAGAAGAGCAACGCGTCGTCTGGGCGGCTCTCATCCACGCGTGCAGCTCGCTGCCGCGTCTCCCGCGCCTGCGCCGTAGCCGCCTCAGCCGCTCTCTGCAGCTCTGCGCGCTCCTCGTGGCGGAGCAGACGCGTCTCGGCCATCTCGCGCTGAAAATCCTCAAAGTTTGCCTCGGCCACCTGCGCAGCGTGCAGCCGGTCTCTCTCCCGCTCCTCCTTCGCCTGCGTCCGCTTCGCCTCTGCCAGGTGCGCGTTAATTGCCATATCTTCTCGCATGCGCTGCTGAGCGCGTTGTGCCGCGGCGGACTCGCGCTGCTCGGCAAAGTCGAACAGGGAACCAACAGGAGCAGGAGACACACGCCCGCGGCGCGACGTCGCTGTCAGCCGACGCTCCCGCTCTGTCTCCTGTGCGCTGCGCAGCGCATCCGCCGCCCGTCGGTGCCGCTCCGCCTCATGCTTCTGCTCCTCCTGCAGTTGTTGCTCGACAACGATGCGCAGCTCCCGGGCACGCTCCCGCTCTGCAGCCGCTGCAGCGATGTTTTCGGCGCGCTGGCGCTCTGCCGTTCGGTGGTTCGCCTCGGCAAACTCGCGCGTGCGGCGCAGCGCCTCGCAACGCCGCCGCTCGTCCTCGTCTGCGCCGTTCCACGCGCCAGCGTAGAAGAGGCACTCAGCATCCTCCGCAGCGGCGACCGCCCTCTTCTTGGCTGCTACCGCCTCAGCCGCCGCACGGCGCATCGCCTCCTCTTGGTGTACTCGATGCATATGCGCCTCCTGCTCTGACCGGGCGGCCTCGGCGTCGCGGTAGCGCAGCTGCTCCCGCTCCTGTGCGATGCGACGCTCGCGGTCACGCCGCTCCTCCTCCTTTCTGCGGTTGGCCTGGTCCCTGTTGCACTCGTATAGCTCCCGCAGAAGTTGCTGCCGTGCCTCTTCTTGTAGTGCTTCGCCTTCCCCGAAGACGAGGCCGTTGTGGACGGCGTTGGCCGCAGCGGCGCTCTCTCTCGTGCGCTCCGCCGCCTTCCGCTCCGCCAGCTGCTTGTTGACGCCGTGCACGGACGGGTACTTCGAGTTGTACAAGACGTACTGAACCTCCGCTCCGTGCTCGTGGCGCACCAGCACCTCGCCTGTTGGGTCAGCATACGACTTGTGCGGCCCTTTCCGGTTGTGTTGCAGCGCGCGCCGGGCCCGTTCCGTTGGGATGGCTTTGTTGATTGGTGGGTGCTGCGCGGGGGCCCAAACACGAAACGCGTTCTTTGCCGGTGCTGCTGCTGCTGCGGCGGCCGCTCTACTACTGCTCGCTGTGGCGCGTGCAGGTGCCTCGCACTTGTCAACGCTCACCCCGAGGTGCTGCAGCAGTGAAAACTCGGCGCTCATTTCTGTGCACGTCGTCCTCCTGTTTTTCTGTTGTCGGCTAGGGAAAAAAGAACGGCGGTGGCGAGCACGAAGTCGACGGAGCGTGCACAGGTGCAGCAAAAGGGTGGGTGGGGAAGGAAGAGAGAAAAAGGGAGGAAAAGGGATTTGCGGAAGGATAGAGGCAGAAGAATCAATGCATTTGTCAGCATCTTGCGCAGAGAGAGAAGTCTTCTGCGGAGGGTTTGTGCATGGAGCAGTCCCGCACCTCCACCAAAAAAACGTTGTGTCTCCGCCGACAATCTGGCCTTTTTATAAATTTCCCCCCGATGTAGGCGAGAAGGTCACAGAAATGCAAAGCAGGTGTCGCAGCTTCGAATGATATTGTAGAGGATGCAGCACATTCATGTGCTTTTAAGACCCCCGCATTGCCCAGAAATATCTTCACGGCACTGCTGAGAAAAGGCTTAGACGCACGCACATCTTTTTACAATTCTCCCTTTGTTTTGTGTTCGTAACGGAGGACGAGAAAACAAATACGGTAAAGTCGCTGACACACGTCAAGATCTGGTGCTGCGGCAGATCGTGGTAAGTGGTGAAAAAGGAAAAGACAAGGAAACGAGTTGAACATAAAAACGCCAAAGAAGACTGGCAAATGACAGTGGTGAAAGGCAAAAAGACAGAAAAAATGTTAGTTGAAGAAATGCGCTTGCATTGGGTAAGAAGGTGAGAAGAGATACTAGGAGAGTGACCACGTGGGAATGGAGGAAAACGCATCTGTGCCTCGATGCCGTCTGCTGTCGACTTGAAGACGCGTGGCGGCGCACCGGCACACACAACTCATCCACTTCTCTCCCGTTCCTCTTCATGTGCTGCATCAGCTGCTTCGCCACACTCCCTTCCTCTGTGCCCTGCTTCGTCTTTCTACCCACGAAGATTCTATCTTGCCGGAGAAGAGAAGAAAAAGCAAAAAACTGATTACAGCGGGATTGGAGGCACGTCCTGCAGGAGCTTCGCGATCTTCTTGAAGTTCGGGTCCTTCGCGTCCTTCGTCATCTGCAGCAGGAGCGACTCGGAGGTGGTCAGCTCGCAGTTGGGGCCCCAAGTCCGCATCAGCTTCATGGCGTTCTTGAAGTCCGTCTTCTTCTGGCTGCCGAGTCCGTCCACGGTGAGAATGACGCGCTTGTTCATGTCAAGCAGATCAGCGGCCGTCTGCATCACGCAGACGTGTCCCTCAATGCCGAAGAGGACGACGTTGTCGACATCCTTCAGCAGCTCCTCCACCTCCGGCACGACGCAGGAGAAGCGCGTCTTTTCGATCATGTGCGCCGTCTTCGGCAGCGTGATGTCCTTCACCGTGTGGCCGAGGCCTTTCGGGTACTGCTCCGTCACGATGTACTTGGTGTGGTCCGGCAGCGCCTCGTGCATGCGAGCCAGCCGGTTCGCCACGAAGACGCAGTTGGGAAAGTTCTGGATGCGCTGGCTGAAGGCCGTCTGCAGGTCGACGCACATAAAGGCGGTCTTGCCCTTCGAGTAGTGAGAGATGAGGCGAGACATCTGTGCTGTGAGAAAGGGACTTTTTTTTTTGATGTGCTACGAATGTCTGCGAAATGTAAGTGCTTCTGTGCAGAAACAGAGCTAAACTTCTCTGATTTGTGTGAATGTGTGTGCTGGTGTTTGTATAAAGAGAGCTGGTAAAGATTAAGTACGGAGACCTGGAGGGACAAGAAAACGCGGAGAGCGAAGGTAGGAAAGAAAGGCGAGAAACACAGCGGGAGCACCGACAAAGCATGAGTGAGCATCTTTTTTTTTTCCCCCAGATGATAGCTCTCCCTTGCAGCAAACGAAGAGTTCTCTCTTTCTCTCACACACTTCCTCGCTGGTCGTTTCCTCCAGTATTGTCATTAACAGATCTGATACAAGTTGCCACGACCTGTGTCACGGGGAGACACCACTCTCCCGTGCTTGTAGCAGCAACCCAAAGAACCGCTTTACAGGCAACTCCTTTTTTTTTGTTCTTTTTCTCCTGCACGTGCGTATGAGTGAAGTAGTACTCGGAGAAGCGCATCACAAGCAATAGAGACAAATGGAAAGACAAGCAAAAAGGAAAAGAAACGGCACAACGAAGTCCCGCGAAGAAAAACGCGCAACACACACACAAACACAAGCGAGCACCATTAGTTCATGCACTACGTCGTCGAACGTGCAAGAGAAAAGCAGATAACAACACCAGTCCCCCAAAAAACCGCCTTCATCGCGCGGCACCTGTCCACATGCGGTGGCTGCCTACTCAGCGAAGAGAGGCAAGGGACGCAAAGTATAGGTGCATCCAAGTGCTCTACCATTATCCTCTCAATGCATGAGAGATAAAATCCAAGTTGTCGCCTTTTTCGTTCTCCTCTCGCTACATGGAAGAGACAAGAAAGCCAGGAGAAGAAAAAGCCAAAAGCTCCGACAGGTCCGCAGCTCACTCGTCGACAGGGAGCTTCGGCACCTCCGGCAAGGGCAGATCGTGCGTCTGCAGTAGCTGACACATGCGCCGCATCTTCGCCACCGCGATCTCCTCCAGGTGCTTGTGGTGGGTATCGCTCTCCGGCGGCGCATCCTCCTTGATGGCACCAAACAAAATCTCTCGGGCAATGGCCACAACGGCGCGCTCAAGCATCAGCTGTGCCCAGCTAAAGGCGTGGTCCTGCGTGCCTGGCGTGACAAGCGGGCGGTCAGCGTAGACACTCAGCTCCTGCACCTCCAGCCGCCGGTCGGTGATCTCAGCAATGCAGGCGTTGTTGCGGTTGACGCCGCAGAAGGACGGTGCGGAGAACATGGTCAGCACCGCCGGCACCTGCGTGTCGGGATGGATGCGGCCCAGCATGTAGCCTGGAAAGTAGATGGACTCCTTGTAGTGGTTCGGGCGGGCGAAGCTGTCGTAATCGGGTCGGCTCGTGTGGTACTCCATGCCTACCACAAACATCGCCAGGCGGTTGCGGCTCAAGAAGTTGCACGCCGCGTTGAAGGTGAAGCGAAAGGCCAGCTCGTTGCTCTGCGACGCCACAAAAGCACTGCCGTCCGCAATGCGCTCCTCGTCCTCGTCCATCGGCTCGTTCAGCACGAACTCCTTCAGCGCGTCCTGCGTCACCCGCTTCCCCTCCATCTCCTCTAGTGTGCGGAAGCCGGACGCCGGTCCTCCAGCTACACAGAAGTACTTGTTGTCCACCACACAGGCGATCGGCAGGACGGCAAAGAAGTCCCGCATGGCGCGCTCGCAGTCGTCGAGGGACGTGTGCGGCGAGCGGGCACAGAAGAGGAGCATTTCGTTGCGCAGCGAGCCGAAGTTCTCCGGCTGGAGAGGGTACATCATCTCATGCTTGCCGATAAGCGGAGTGACGCGGAATCGAGAGCAGACGATGAGAGAGGCAAGGAGGAAGAGCACCTCGAGAGACTGGTGAGCGCCGTCGATGTAGTTGCCGAGAAAGACGAGATTTGTCACCTGTCGGTTGGGCAGGACCTTGGTAAGCAGAACGTTGGCGAAGTCGCAGGCGTGACCGCGGAGAGGACCGAAGACGACGGTGCTTCCCGAAACCCTCTCCACCAACTTCGTTTGCTGCGCCTTCAGGTGTTCTGTTGCAGAGCGGATCGTCCGCACCACACGCGGCAGCTCCACGCAGGTGCCGGACCGGATGTGCTCCGCTGCCCTCCACACCACCAGATCTCTCTCCGCATCGCTCATTTTTTTCCGTTGCTTCGCCATGGCTCACAGCCTGCAGAGCATTGCTAGTAGCGCAGTATCATCAACAGCAGTGGTGCGGCAAAGAAGAAGAAAGAAGGGAAAGTGAGGAAAGAAGTTGACATGCAATAGTGCACATATTAAACACTAATTAGCGCGTGGCCATTTGCGACTTCCTCTCCCGTTTCTCTTCACATCGCTTTGACGCTGACTTTCACCTTCTGCAGCAACGAGAGAGATACAGAAACTGCAGACAAACGTTACGCAGTGATCGTTATCAGACAGTCACGGCACGAGTTTTCATGTATGCATACATTTTTTTTCTCTTTTTTGACACCTTAGATGTCCGGCAGCGCAAGGAGCTGCTCCTTCGTATCGTAAAACAGTGAGACTAGCGCCGCCACTTCCAAGTACAGATCCATCACCTCCTTTGTGCACGACGCCGGGGTGAAAGTGCGCATGGCATCTGACACGATCTGGTCTCGTGACGAGCCAACGACGTGGTAGGCGTTCATCGCGGCGCGTCGGCTATAGGCACCGGCGTACACCGGCGGCAGCGCGGCGCGCTCTGCGGCGCTAAAAGGCGCGACGGCGTAGAAGCGCTTGATACTGTCGAAGTTGGGATGCACCAAAGCCGTTCGCTTCTTCTCTCGCTTGGCCATCTTGCCAGTTCAAGCCCAATGCCGCTGCAAAGTAGTGTCTATTTCCCGTTCCTCGACAGAAGCACAGCAGCGGTATTTATGTGGGTGGCTGTGGTGCTAGATTGAGTCTGCGCTATCAGCAACAGCCCACATACACACCACGAAGCTGTGAACCTCGTGCTGTGTAGTCGACCTCTGCGCTCCACGTGACCTTTTTCGAAGCGCTAGAAACGCAGCAACGAAACGGCCACACGGTTTGCGTATCCTAAGGCGCGCAATTTAACAAGAAGACGGAGAGACAGAGAAGGGAGCAACGAGGGGAGCAGTAGTAAAGAATACGTCGACAGCGATGCAAACTTTGGGGGACAAAAACAGCAACCCGAGTTCTTTTTTAATGCGTCAGTAGAACCCTCACCTTTCCGTCAACTGCAGGAGGAAAGAAGGAAAGAAGACCAACGAAAGCGTCTCCTTTCCTCTGCGATTGACTGCTACACGAACTCTCCTCGACACTTCGCTCCCTTAAGCTCTGCGCGCCAATAAGTGCAACGCGCAGCGTACGTAATGAGACGAGAAAAGCCGAAGCTACTACCCTCCATGACGGGCTCTAAGTTTGTTCTTTGCGTTTCAGTGAAGACAGATTGTAAGACACGAACGACGATTACCAAAAAGAAAAAGGGCAAGAGAAGGCCGCATAACACGACGCCTGCTCCTTTACGCTCGCTAGGCGAGCCGTCAACACCAAAACAACGCTCCACCGACACCCAGACGCACCGAACAACAACAACACCAACAAAACTGCGAGCTCGCGAGAGCGCGAGGCTCACGGCGTTCACTGCTTCGCCGCGCGACCGCCGGTCGACGACTTCGCATCCTGCCACATTCTGCGGCGCGCCAGCAGGTACTGCTTCTGGCGGGTGCGCTTGTACTCGTAGCGCCACACAAGCTCCTGGTGGTAGTGATCGACGACGCGCTGCGGGTTGAGATCCGACATAAAGCCGATCTTGTACAGCTTCCGCTCAAAGTCGCTTGAGTAGTGCCACATCGGCCCCCACCCGAGTCCTGCCAGTTCGCCCGAGTTGATGGCAAAACGCAGGAAGGAGCGGTACTCGTAGTCGCTGAAGTTGTCGACTTTGATCGGGTGGAAGAAGGAGTCCTTCTCGGCGTCGTACGGTGCATACTCGTCGAGGCTGTTTTTGAACCTGTCGTTCTCCACATCCGCGAAGCCGCTGACGCCGTCGAAGGGCTTAAAGTCGCGCGTCGTGCAGGTAATGAAAAACTTGTTTGGGTCGTTCTTGGAGAGGATGAGCTTGTTGAGCCCGCGCACGAAGCTGAGACGCGACGCCGGAATGCGCGGCAGCTCCTGCGGGTAGAGGTCGACGTCCGTCGACCCATCGTTGAGCGTCGTGAGCGTGCGCAGGAAGTCGGGGTGCGGGTAACGGAAGTGCGTCTCGTGCGAGAAGAGGTTCCACCCGTCCACCGCGATCACAATCGGCTTTGTCTTTTCGGCGCTAATCTCGTCAAGGAAAAACTTGATGCACACGCTCTGACGATCGATCGAGGCTGGAGCGACGGCGCGGTGGCCCCACTCGCACAGGTCGTAGAGCGTCCGTGGCAGCTTCTCACCTTGCTCGACGGGCAGATCCTGCGGCGTCACCTTCAGGTCCCACCCCTCCAGCAGGCTGCGATTCGCCTCTGCGGTCGTGCGCAGAAACTCACGCGCGGCGTCAGGCGCGTCGAAAAAGCCAGGAAGGATGGTGCTTGGCCAGCACCACTCGCCGTGCGTCCACGCCTTCGCATTTGGGATGTAGAGCGTCAGGATGTCGCGCGAGCGCGCGTAGTGGACTGCTTGACACATGATGGCGCTCTTTCCAGTGCCGGTTGGTCCGTCAAGGATAAAGCCGCTCCGCCCGTTCATTAAGGAGCGGAGTGCCTTCTCCTTTGCTTGCCAGAAGGGCAACTTGTCGATGAAGCAGTTGAGCAGGTGGCTCTGCGCGCGGTACAGGAAGCCGCGCGGGTGTCCTGGCGGCATCATTTGCATCACCTTCCCGCCAAGACCCTCGGGGAAGTACTTCATGAGCTCGTCGTTGCCGAGACAGTACATGGAGCTGACGTCGTTGAAGCCTAAGTGCACCGGTGGAATCTCCGGCGGGTGCGAGTACGTCTTCTTCACGATCCGCGTCGCAACACCGTTTTTGAAAATGCGCTCTTCTTTCAGCGGAATCGCACCCTCCCACATTGGCGTTGGTGCCTCGCAAGCATCTGTGTACGACGCAATCTTCGGCGCCGTGTACAACGCCGCTACGCCTTTCCGGACCAGCTGCCCCTTCATGGTGCCTACACACAACTTTTTCTTTTTTTTTTCGCTACTCCTTTCTTAACCTCTCACTTATAGTCCGCAGAGCCTTCTGCTTTCGCCCCACCGCCAGAATACATCATCAAAGCAAGTCAGGTATAGTGAAGAAAAAGAGTGTGGAAAGTGATGTAAGCGCGGAACGCTCGCGCTAGTTTCGACGTCGGAGAGAGCTGTTCTCTTATTCTTTAAGCAAGATGAGCTTGGCTTCGTAACGAGAGCGAAAGCCGCACCTCCTGGAGTTCACGACGATAATTGGATGCCAAGGAGTCGCGCTTTCCTCTCATTTATGTGAGAGTGGAAAAGAGACGATGGTGCGGGCGTGAGTAGCCTTGCGGAACGCACTGCAGTTGCCTCGACACACGCCATTCTCTGTCACGTACTTTATTTTTTGACTCAGATACAACAGCGAGTCATTGGTGCCGGCATCCTATACAAATAACAGCAGGTGACCATCTGCACATGTACAAGGACGAGCACGTGTTTTTTTTTTTCGTAGTGCAAACGAGCCTTTATCTTTTTTTTTTTTCACGAGGTCATTCACAGTCCATCATCATCATTTCACGTCTATCAAACCTTCCACAGCTAGGGCGAGAATAATAATAAAAAGAAATACAAGAAGAAGAAGCGTAATACAGGAAACGGCGGCGCTGGCAAAAAGAGAGAGACGAGAGAATACCAAGGTTATAGAGACTCTTCTTCATGCCTCGCCACTGCTCCGGACCAGGAAACTAGCGCTATACAAGTCACGCCGACGACGTACGGTTTGCCGTAATCTTCGCGCTGCTGCTGAACGGAGGGTTCTGGACCGCCTGCTCCTGGTACTTGGGGTCCTTCTCCATGCAGTACGGCGTCTTGTTCCACGGCACCGTCTGGTCCTCCGGCTCGTCGGCGTCGAGTGCGATGGTCCGGATCAGACCACCGCTGGACCCGTCGCGGCTGTACGCGTGCGCCACTGCCCTCTGGCAGAACGCGACGCACTCGCTCTTCGTCATGCCAGGCTTATAGTTGGCATCGAAGAACGAGTACAGGAAAATGGAGCCGCTGCCACCGAGCGCATAGTCCAGCTTCACACACGAGCCGCCGGACGGAATGCTGTAGACAGAGCCGCCGTTGATGGGATCGTAGCCGGCGACGATGATACCAGCGGAGATGTTCCACTTGTTCATGTAGCACATCTTCTGGAACAGGTTGGCAGCGGTGGCGACGTTGACGTCGGCACCGACATCTGTCTGGTAGCTACCAAGGTAGTTGGAGACGCGCTCCGCTAGGGCCTGCGTGTCGGCAGCAGACCCGCTACGGCAGCAGTAGATCTTCTTTGTCAGCTTGGTGAGCTTGTTGCTGACACGGTTCACCACGTACGCACCAGTGGACGTGCGCGAGTCAGCGGCGAGCACGACACCGCCCTTGTACGACACCGCAAGAATGGTGGTGCCCAGCGAGACCGCCTCGCTCAGCTGCGGGTCGATGACGGCAGGGTCGGCCTGGAAGAGCTGCTTGCCCGCCTGCGCCGGTCCGTTCTCCGTCAGCTTGGCTTGGACATCCTTCGGATACGACGGCTCCTGCAGGAGAGTGTGGTCGGGACGCTGGAGCATTGTGTCTCAATCTGTTTCTCCTCGGTACCAATAATAATAAAAGAGCTAGAGGTATGAATACCGAGTAGCGGTAGCTATCAATAATAGTAAAACTAACGGAACGGTGGCAACAACAACGTTTAAGCTGAACAAGCGCAGAAAGTTGGTAGCAATGCGTGTCGCATAAGTGACGAAAACGAGACCGCAGTAAAACACACGAAAAAGAAAGAGAGAATGAGCAAAGGCAACAAAAGAGAGATAGGAAAGTAAAAGGAAAGGAAAGCGTAGCTTACAAACGTAAATTCTGAAGCCTCAAGCCAGCACATACGGTTTGAGTGCTGGATACGATGAATATTATAGCGGCCTTTCACCAGATAAGCTAAGGACGGCAGATATGTGGCGAAATAATACTGACTTAGACAGCGACCATCATCTGATGCTATTGTTTGCTGCGCTTTGTTGAATCAGAGGGAGTAGAACCGAATAGAATAGCTGAGGAAACCGCGATCAAATATGTCGAAGGAGAGAAAAACAATAAAGAAACGCCAACGCAGCCTCATCGCACTAATAACGTCGGCAGCGCTTTGAGGTGCAGAAGGAGGAAGGGAGAGACAAGCCTTGGGGACCGAAAGCTCCTACAAAGGCAGTCTCACCGCACCTCAAAAAGAGCCTCCTTCTCCTCCGCAGTACGATGGTCCGCAGGGTTTCCGCGACCTTCATACACAATGTTCGTGGCGACCTGCTGCTGCGTCGACTTGCCAGTGTTCTCTCCAAAGAGCTCGATGCGCAGCACATCTGTCTCGTCGCCGTTGAAGCTCTCATCGAAGAAGAACGTGAGTGACGAGACGGAGGAGAACTTGCCGGGATTCACGCGGTACACGATCCGGTCTTCTGAGCCGCCGTCAGCAAGCTGCAGCTGTTCTTGTGGCACCAGTCTCTGGACAGAGCCGAAACCCGTGATGTCCACAATGTTCACAAAGATCTTTACGCGAGACGGCGCACACTCGCTCGCAGGTGCCTTGATGCTCAGGCCCTTGACACGACATACGGAACTCAGTGGTGCGAAAATCAGCAGCTCCTGGTCGTCATCGCTGCAAATGGGCAACGTGTTGTCGCCCAGGTTCGGATGGAATAGGCGACCCGCCTCCTGGGCACTGTTCTTGCAGTTCCACACCTGCAGTGCCGCGAGGTCGACTGCTTCGTTGATCGAAACTCCGATGCCAAACACGCCTTCGCTGGAGAGCTGGTCACCAAGGTGGTTGTGCAGCGCAGTCCCTTGACGGCAGTTGCACGGCATTTTGTCACTGAGCTGTGTTTTGTGTTAAGGTGAGAGGGGTGGGGTCTTGCTGTGTTGGCAAGTGACTAGATGAATAGGCCTGTTGAATGCAGCCGCAGCCATTTTACGGAGACTCGTAAGAGGTTTGGGGCAGAAAGATTGAGGTGAGTTGCCAAGGAAGTATGAGAGGAGCTGCTAAGCAATAAGACAGCCCTTTTCTGCAAAATGCACGAGAACGATAAGTTTTCTGCGCAGCAGCGAAGCCAAGAATGTGGTGTCGCACGTGGCAACAAAAAAAGAAAACAAGGGCTGCAGACTCACAAAGCCGCTGGAAAAGCAGCCTTTTTTTTCTTCATATTGCAGAAAAAAGGGCAAAAAAAAAAAGCGTCGTTATTGCTCACACAGAAATTTATCTTCTCTTTGTTTTCTGCTGTCTGCAGCTCAGCACTACAAGTATCAGCAAATAAAATAAAAGTGTTACCTTACACGAAACAACAGGCTTCTCTGCGACAAGAACCGCGACGAGTGAGTCTCACACAGCGGCAGGCAACTGCTCTCAGTGGCCTTACGGGTGCTTCCATGGTGCAGACGGCGCGGTGTGGAAGCGAAACATCTCGTCCGCCACAGCTGACGGAGGCATAATTCCCTGGTCGGAGAAAATCAAAGCGATCATCGATGGAGGGACAAACTCCACAAGCGGGACAACCTGTCCAGCACCGTCCTCCGGCTGCTTGAGGTCCTCTGTGCCCAGAGGAAAGATGTGCGCAAACTTGAAGGTTTCACACAAAACATAAAAGGGCACATTGCGAAACGCGGCAACGATGGCGATCTGCAGAGACCCGGTGGAGTGCACAAGACCACCGTGCTCAGTGACACAGTTGGCTCCCATTACTACAAAGTCAACTGCATTCATCACGGAGCTGACACCACTGTCTGGAACAATTGTGCAGTACTTGTGAAGCCTGTCCTTGATACGCATTCCCTCTGGCGTCGCAGCGACCTTCTCTAGCAGCTTCTCACCTGAGCCGTTCGGGAAGCCTTTGCGTGCCGGGCGGCCTTCACAAACGTAGAAGCGAACGCCCTCGTGCTCCTGAATGGCACAAGCAATAGCAAGCGCTAAAAGGTTGCCAGAGCCGTGGACGAGAATGGAAGACGTACTGCGAACAAAAGGAAGGATATCGTTAATTTGGTCCTTTTGACTGCATTCACAGTCTCGCAGCCGCTCTTGGCAGCGCTTGTTCATGTCTTTCAAACTCTTCTGTAAGTCATTCGACTGGAGTGCGTCTTTTGTGAGGTTCACGTGAAAGCGCTCAAAGCCGTCGCCAAACGCCTCGTACCGTTTCAGCGTCTTGGCGATCTCGGTATCGACTTCCGAGAACGTCGCAAACGGACGCGAGGTGAGAATTGCCTGCACCTCGTTGATGGCTTTTATCATCATACTCACGTCATAATCTTCGCTTGGCACGTCCATTTCAGCGAAATCTAAGCGTAGCGGTTTTCGGAAAAGCAACAGTAGCTACAAGGATTACCGAACGAGGTATAGTGTGCGTATTACAGAGAGACAGAGAAAGAGAGAATGAAAGGTGACGCGAGAGGCTCTGCAGAGAAAAGAGAGGAACACTGTCGCAAAACCGCACTCGATATTTAAAGCCAGGGTACCCACGAGAAACGCCATAGACCTCCGGCACAGCGATAAACAGTAGAGAGCATACAGAGCTGGAGAACAAAATCTTCTGTTTTACAATTGCACTTACAACTGCAGCTCGTCTTTTTTATTTACACTTGACACTTTTCTTTTCATCTCACCAACATACTCGTGCTCACCTTTCAATCAGAAAAAAAAGCAAAGAAAAGTACATCTACTCTAAAGCAGCACATGCACTTAAGCAACACTTCACGAGAAGGCCATCCGTTGCGATTTTCTCGAAGCTTGACAGCTGCGCATCATACGCAACTATGACACACCGAGCCCCACCCTGCTTGTGAACTGCGTACATCAGTGTACCACACGCATAAATTCCTGGAACGCTCACAGTTTCGAAGCTGTGTAAAATGTCAGCCGCAGAATCATCTAGGTCGCCGTGACTGCAGGCAAAGCTCACTGTCGAGCTCTTCGATACCAGAACACACTCCGCAAGTCCCTCTCTAGCACACAGCTCTATGAAAGCAGCCTTAAGAGCTTCTTGCGCAATGCTTCTCACCGCACAACGGTTCTTCAGTGCTTTTGGCCCGTCGTCAACTAAGCGTTGAGCTAGCCGCTCCGCAAAAGCCGCATACAGAGCGTGGCGTTCGCCCCCGAAGACAACACACAAGAAGCGGCCGTTGGAGTGAAAGTAGCACACACTGTCTGTCGTCTCTGAGCCTGTGGCGATGTCTACCACAAATGACCGTGAGGGTACTTGGTCTGCTTCGCACGCCTCTGTTGTGGCTACATTACTCCACAGCAGCAGGATACTGTTGCAAAGGACGGCAAGTGCACTTTTACTCTTCGTCTGCGCACCCGTCAGCTCCAGGCCATTGGACGCAAGGTGAAATCCCGTCCTTGTATCGATGGCAATGAACGGGACGTTCATCTGCTTTTGTTCTTAATTGCTGTGACAACAATACTGCATCTTAAGAGAGACGTCAGTAAACAACAACAACAAAAAACAGTAGAGTTAAAGACTTTTGGCATTGAGATAAACACTGATGCGGATCGTTTGAATTGCACGCAGTGCACCAAGAGCATCACCATTGAAAAAGCCTTTGCCGATCTGAAGGTCCGTCGTGGCCTTAAGAAGGATAGCCTCCCTGTTAGGCCTATTCACCCGAGCAAAATGGCCCAAAAGCCAAAAGCTAGCAACAAGAGTGACGCTCTGTGGCTGGCAATTTCTTAAAAATATCACCTGTCTCTCGTAATTGTATCTTTTTTTTTTCATCCTCAACAGTTTGTGATTGCGTAAAACAACAGCATAAACTAATTTTTTTTTCCCGCTGTATAACAAGAAACGAATCGATAAAACACCTCAGCAAAAAAAAAAGGGGGGGGGGTATTCTTTAGTTGCCAAGTTTTCTTTACCATAGTAAACGCCGCAGAGAAAGGCCAACAGGCGTTTGATTTCAAAACGGTGTATCGCGGACGAGGCGTTCAGAAAGACCAAAATCACTGAAAGGACGCCATCGACGCATTCAATGTAACAGCGCTGAGCGTGTGGCGTGGTGGCTCACCGTTCGCACTGTATCTGCAACAGCTTGCAGCGCTCGCATAGGCAATCGAAGGCACCTTTGGGCTCCACATCTTTGTGCTGAGCTACACATCGCGCTTCTACAGTTGCAATGTGTTCCAGATCGAGGCGGAGCTCTGTACCGTGTTAGCGCGGAAGTGCTGCGCACAGTTTGCCTGCCAGCCAGCAGTGGCGACCTTCACATTCCTCCACGAGTCGCCGAGTGCGCATATCAAGCACTGACCTACCGCTACGTCGCCGAGATGGCCAACGACATCGCCATCGGTGCTGGAGGCTTCTATGCTGTGCTTGTGTTGAAGCGCGGCTGATTGTTGAGCAAGCTGCGTCTGTGCGCGGCGCGGTTGGCGATTTTGTGCGCCGACGTGGATCGGCCCGTTGCTGTCCGAGACCGGTGTCCGAGTACCTGTCTGTCCTCTTTTCGCCTTGAGCGACACGCCGGACTTCTGCAGGAAGTGGAGTGCCGTGGTGGAGCTTGGCGGGCTACTCCTTGACGCCTGCACCGTTACGTGTGGGCCTCTCTGGACTGCCTTCGAGCATGCGATGCAGGAGTTCCTTAGCTGGGTACTCAGCTCTGCGTCCAGCGACACGAGCACGCGCGTGTTTGCGCACAGCCTCCCGAGAATGGTGTACGACTGGATGCTGTCCTTTGCGGCGGTGTGCGACGTAAAGAGATCTGCCGGACATCACAGCTGAGGCGGTCGGGACAGCTACAAGGAGCGCTACCAAAGTACTTCTCCACTGCCGCTTTTTTGTTTTGATACGTGGAAGGATTTCGTCTCTCCAATGGAACTTCTCTCGCACCTGCTGGAGAGTGCGGCGGGTGTGTGTGCTTCCAGACGAGTCCGACGCAACGGAGCCTCTGTCCGCGCAGCTGCCTCTCGAGGCGCTCACGTTTCTCCTGATTCTCCTGCGCAAAGATGATGCCTTTGTCTCCGACACGGCGCAGAGCATGTTGCTTACTCTGCAGTTTCAAGACTCACAGAAGCTGTTCGTCGTGCTGGTGGTCCGCATGCTGAAGATGCGGTTTCTCATGCAGCGAATCCAGAAGTTCTGCGGCCCGCTGAAAGAGTGCCGCCTCGTGGTGAGCTGCTTTTGCACGTTGGCGAAGGAGGAAGGGTGGAGTATTCGCGAAGCTGTTGCCGCTATTGTGCAGAAGAACGGCGTCAAAGACTTTGCTGCGTGGTACTGGCGCAAACTTTGCTGAAAGTGCTATCCGCACTTGCAAAGACGACTGGGCGAGTCGCATGAGCTTCTACACGACAACATCATCAAAAACATTGTGCGGCTGCAAGCAACTGTGGGGATGGGGTGCACGCTGTCATTGGCGTCCTTTCTTCAGGAGAAAGTGCCGCTGACCTTGGACGCAGTGGGGGCGGGATGGTCTCAGATAACTGCAGACAGCGAGGCCGCGCTGGTGACAAAGTGGCTGCGCGCCATGTGGGACGCTCTCCTCTCCGCTCATCCCCAGAAGGGCGATACGGAGACTTTCTCACGCGAGGTGTGCGGCGGGGAACGCTTGGCTTTCCCCGTTTATGCGCTGCCTTTAAAAGTCCAGCACAGGCCTCTGACGGGCCTCAGGGAGGAGGCCGAGGTCTGCCCGCGAAACTGGTTCCTCTTCTTCGCCAGCAAGCCGCTACACATCTCGCACCTTGCGTGGGACTTCGTGCGGCCGGACACACCCGCTCGCACCACTTTCGCTGGCTGACGCGCATCAAATGCAGGCCGACGGCGATAAGCCTGCAGATGAGCCTGCAGGTGGCGTGCATCGACCTGATCCTGTCGACGGCACGCGCGCGGCGGTGGAAGTGGGCGACGACGGCCAAGGCGTTTGCTGGGGTGGCGGGGGCTCTGCGCGACCTGCCGCTGTACTCGACGCAGCGGCGCGGCATCCGACTGCAGGACGACCCGGAGTGGCGCAGCGCGTTTGCGACGGTGCAGCGCTACATGAAGGAGTCGGTGCCGGACGCACCGCCTTTTGTGACACTGGCGCGCAGGTGCGGGCGGTGCTGGCTACCCTGCGGTGTGCGCACCCGCGCGCGGCGCTTTTCCTGGCGATGATGTGGGGCTTCGCGGCGCGCGCGGGCGACATTGCGACGCTGCGGTGCAAGGACGTGACGGTCTTCCAGGATATGGGGCCGCCGCCGCTGTCCGAGCAGCGCAACGTGGGCACGGCGTCGGTGCTGCTGCTGGCGGATGGCACGGCAGACACGGTGCGTGTGTGTCGCTGACGGTGCGTATGGGCAAGGGTGCGAAGAAGCGTGGCCCGTACCCCATTCCGTCGGTGCTCACGCGGGAGCTTGCGGGCACGCTGCAGCAGATGCTTGTGCAGCGCCGGCCGGGCGAGTGTCTTTTCGCGCCGTACACGGAGGAGCTGCGCACGGTGGTGGTGGCGTCGGCGCTGGCCAAGCAGAAGGCTGGCGCGCAGCTGCCGTCGGTGCGAAAGGGAGCGCTGCGGTGCATGGCGGATGCGGGGGTGCCGATCAAGGACCTCATGACGCTTTCGGGCCACGCCAAGCAGGCCACGCTGCTGCGATACCTTGGGTATGGTCAGCAGCCTACGGTGGATATGCCGAGACCGCGCGGGCAAACGCCAGCCGCGCGCTGTTCCCGACCCCCTAGAGGCGGCGACGTCGCTGTTCCGCTACCGCTCGCAGGAGTCTTCGTGTCACCAACTGGGCATCAACGTGCGCGAGGTGGCGGAGATGGTGGAGCGTATGGCCGGCTACGTGCGCGTGATGGCCGGAGACGCCGGCTGCCGTGCGAGACTGGCCGCTTCACCTGAAGCACAACACGCCGCTGGACATGGCGGCGGTGCTCGGGATGCCGACACACACCGGGCCCGGACGAAGCGCTTCCTGCTACGCGTGCAGTGTGCTTCCTGGACGCGCGCTTCTTCGACGGGCTGCGCACGTCGCGCACGGTGAAGCGCTGCGCGCTGACGGCGGGCGAGGTGGCCAAGGCTGTGGAGATGGGCAAGTTCGAGCCCTGCCCGGCCAACGAGGTCAGCGGCGTGGCGCTGCCGGACGGCGTGCACGGGGTGAACGTGTGTTCACGGTGCCGGAGCTGAAGGGCCGGCGCCGGCTTATCACGGAGCCGCTGCTGAACCGCGTCATTCCGAAGCACCACGTGCCGCGCGTGCACTACGACACGCGGCTGGGGCGGCGCCAGCGCTTGCGGCACGCCCGCTACATGCTGCAGATCGACTTTGAAGCTTACTATACGACGCTATCCCGATTGCAGGAGACGCTGCGTAACAAGTTTGTCTTTCGTGCGAAGCATGACGGGCGTTACTACCGGCTGCGGACGCTGCCGACGGGTGCGCGCTGGAGCGTGTGGCGGTGGGCCAAGCTGTGACGTGGACGATTGTCGACATCGACACCACGGTGACCGTGTCGACGCTGATCGACAACATCCTCGTCGCCGCGCACGTGGGTGAGGAGGCGGAGTTTGTGCGCGCCGTGCGTGCGATCGTGTCGCGCATCAAGGCGGCCAACCTCATGACGTCCCCGGCACGCGACGAGCTGGAGGCGATGTCGGACGCTGACCTGCTGCATCTGGCGAGCGGGTCGACTGTTTTCCTTGGAGAGGAGTACCTGTGGAACGGCCGGGAGCGCGTGGTGTGCAACTCGGTGAAGACGGTGGCGAAGCTGCAGCTGGCGCTGCGCAAGACTACGCACACACGATCCGGAGCCTCGCGTCGCCGATCTCACTGGTGTGTTCTTTGCGCTGTACAAACGACGCAGGTAAACCCTGCGCGTGCCTTCAAGCTGCTGAGTGCGTACCGCGGCATCTACCGGCTGACGTTCCGCGGCTACGGCTGGGACGACGCCGTGCCGTACAGCAACGCTTCCGTGACGCGGTCGCTGGAGGAGATTGGTGGCGAGCTGGTGCGCAACCCATGGTGCGCCATCTCGGAAGAGCGGCATCCCACCTCCGATGAGGCGGACTACGATGTGGTGTGTGCTTCACGGACGCGTCGCTGGAGGGCTGGGGTGCCGTGGTGAACGTGCGCGGCCGTGCGCCGCAGACGTGGACGTGTACCGGCAGCGCTGGACCGAGGACCTGGAGCAGCAGGTGTGGACGGTGAAGAGGAGGGTGCCGCGGAGCAGGTGCTGGAGCAGCTTCGTCAGTATCAGCGGCACCAGCGGTCCGGCCACATACCCAACCCCGACGCGGAGGCGGACCGTTTCATGGCGCGCTACTCGGCGCACGCGGAGCCTCGCGCGGCGCAGCTGATGCTGCAGCACCTTGTGCACCACCACGACCTGCGCGACGGTGCGCGTGTGTGGCGCTGGTGACGGACCACCGCGCCATCGTGATTGCGCAGAAGCACCTCAACGGCTTTGGTGGCATTGGTCGCGGGTACTCCCTGAACAAGCTGTGTTTGAGTACGCGTATGGCCTGTGGTACGGCCGCAAAATCGACGTGGTGTTTTTCTACGTCGAGGGTGCGCGGAATCCGGCGGACGCCTACTCGCGCCACTTTGGGGAAGAGGACGCGACAGGGTCGCTCGAGGTGCGTCGCGTAGACACGATGGGCGTGCCTTTCCTGCGGGACACGTGGTGCCCGCTTCTGGAGGAGCGGCGCGTTGAGGAGGGCGGCGACGCGTGACGCGAAGGCCGCACTCTCTCTGTTTTCGTGTGTGAGCAAGGGATGTGTGAAGGTGGTGACGCCGAGTGGTTGGTGTGCGGAAGTTGGCTATGCGCGTGCTGCGGGGGTGCGTGTGCGTGTGAGTACCCGCCCGTCCCAGTGCCGAGCCACAAGAAACCACCACAAAGCAAGACACACGTTACCGGTCGCGACGTGGGGCACGCGACTGGCCGCCGTGGCGGTGGGTGTGTGTGCTGCTGGAACCTCACTGTCATGCAGCTGGCGGCTGTAGTCGCGTGACTTTCTGCCGCTTGATGCACCCGAGTGTTGCTGCCGCATGCCTTTCGGTGTGCGTGTGCCGCCTGGCTCCGCTTCATCTTGTCCTCGCTTCACCTCACTCGGCAGCGACACCCTCTCACACAGGTCGGTGGCATTTCATTTCCGAGGCCGGCGGCCGAGGACATCGAATGGCACTTTGCTGTTTTACGTTTGTGGGGTCTGTCGGCTTGCTGCGGTGCAAGGGCGTGACGTGGCGGAAGCCGCGGTGACAACGATAGGTGAATCAATGCCAATGTGTGCACTGGGTGTACCCATCTGCAACATCCGCTGCGCTGCGTGCGCGTGCCGTGTGTGCTGACATGGCTGTCTGTGCTTCGTGCTGTCATCACTCTCTCTCTCTCTCTTGCTTGTGTTTCTCCCTTCTCTTTTTCTTCCTCCCCTCAACAATGGGATGCGTATATCTTGTGTAGTGGCTACTTTCGGTCTCCGCGTGTCCTCTTGCCTGCGTAACGCCAGCAGCGAGGCACAAAAGCGCTCACCCGCCCACCCTGATATTCGGAGCAGACGCGTCTGTCCGTAGCTTGTTGTTGTGTCTTTCTTCTTTTGATTTCTTTCATTTTGGTTTTCGTTTGGCACCTAACCTGCGCGCATCGCTTTTCTTTTGCTCTCTCTTCCTGATTCTTGATTTTTTCTTTTTGACTCTGTTTTCTGTTTTCGCTCTCACGCGTGTGCGTTCGCCTGTGACGGCTGCTGTGTGTGTGTGTGTGTGTGTCGTCATCTTGACCGGGTGTCGCCGCGCACTCTAAATGTGATTTCTTTCTTGTTTGGCAGTTTGCCCTCTCTTCTGTTTCGTTCCCCGATTTCTTTTTGTAACTTTCTCTCCTTTGTGCTCTTTCTGTTCCTGTTTTTTCCCTCCTGTACCGGCGGTTGTGTATTCATTTCCGCGTTTTTTGTTTCTATTGTTCCTCTCGCTATCTTGATCTCTCTGTTCTTGTTTTTCCTCTGTTCTCCTGTTCCGCTCCTGGCGCGGCTTTGCAGCTTGGCGTGCGACCAATACCTTTCCCGCGTGTCCAGTGTAGTGCGGTTCTGTGTTTCTCTTCTCCTGATAATGCTGTGCCTCGCGCCTGCGGTGGGCACGATCCGTCGCTGAGCTGTTGGCTGGCCACCTGTGTTTCTCTTCTGCTTTGTTTTTCCATCTGCGCGAGGGTGTGTCTTGTTTGTTCTCCCGTTGCGCCTGTCCTCTGTTGCCTGTCGGCCGCGGAGCGCGCACTCCACCCAGTACCCGTGTCTTTGTTAACCTTTCTAGTTTTGCCTAGGTGTGTTTTGTTTTGCGTGCCGCAGCTGTGCCTACTTGTTTTTCTCTTTTATTTTGCTGTACTAGCTGTGCTTCCTCCGCGTGTCCTGTTTGGCGCGCTGTTACCTGTTAGGGTTAGGGTTAGGGTTAGGGTTAGGGTTAGGGTTAGGGTTAGGGTTAGGGTTAGGGTTAGGGTTAGGGTTAGGGTTAGGGTTAGGGTTAGGGTTAGGGTTAGGGTTAGGGTTAGGGTTAGGGTCAGGGTTAGGGTTAGGGTTAGGTTAGGCTAAAATGTTGGTCGCCGTCCGGGTTGAACCGGTGCAAAACGCAGTTTTCAGCTAGGGTTAAGAGGGGCGGGGCCGGGGTTAGGGTTAGGGTTAGGGTTAGGGTTAGGGGTTAGGGTTAGGGTTAGGGTTAGGGTTAGGGTTAGGGTTAGGGTTAGGGTTAGGCTAAAATGTTGGTCGCCGTCCGGGTTGAACCGGTGCAAAACGCAGTTTTCAGCTAGGGTTAGAGGGGCGGGGCCGGGGTTAGGGTTAGGGTTAGGGTTAGGGGTTAGGGTTAGGGGTTAGGGTTAGGGTTAGGGTTAGGGTTAGGGTTAGGGTTAGGGTTAGGGTTAGGCTAAAATGTTGGTCGCCGTCCGGGTTGAACCGGTGCAAAACGCAGTTTTCAGCTAGGGTTAGAGGGGCGGGGCCGGGGTTAGGGTTAGGGTTAGGGTTAGGGTTAGGGTTAGGGTTAGGGTTAGGGTTAGGGTTAGGGTTAGGGTTAGGGTTAGGCTAAAATGTTGGTCGCCGTCCGGGTTGAACCGGTGCAAAACGCAGTTTTCAGCTAGGGTTAGAGGGGCGGGGCCGGGGTTAGGGTTAGGGTTAGGGGTTAGGGTTAGGGTTAGGGTTAGGGGTTAGGGTTAGGGTTT